>PVLA01000447.1:0-556719 GCA_004027455.1 Hydrochoerus hydrochaeris | reverse complement strand
TTCCATGAATCACAGGGATTTGTCTACACCCACACCATATTGCTACTGTCTACCACCCTCCTTCTGCTTTTTTTCTCTTTTAATTTGTCTTTGTTTTTCTTCCTGGAAAAACACCCTGAAATCAATTCTACTGTTAATAATCAGTAACGAAGATATTTCTTAAGGATGGAGAAGCCTAAGCTTTCAAATTTTCATGCACTTGCTGATGAAAGAGTTCCAGGGGAATGGTGGAATGTTTATGAACATTGGAAAAGGTAAATCAACGCTACAATACTACAGTACTCCTCCTAGTTAGGTAGGGGGTGGGGAGCCCAGAACAACAAAATGGAACTTTAAATTTGTGTTGTGCAAATTTGTTCATATTGTTAGGATACAGCATCATCTGCAGTATCTGTCTATATACAATCGATGTCCCCCACATGTTCGCATTGAGATTTCCATCTTGATTTCAGAGCAATTCTATCTATAGGCCTATGGTGTCTGCCAAAAAAAAAAAATGTATACATCAGATGAAGAAAAACTTGTGTAAATATTTTAATACTGAATTTATTGACACATCATGAGGTTAACAGAAGTTACTACCTTTGACCTCTGCAATTACAAGAGGTGCTCAGAATGGTGGCCATTCTCTCCCAGACATTTATTAGTATGACACACTGCTACAGTGTGTGTACATTTTTTTTCTGGCAGACTCTATATATTTTGGAATATTGCTTTTGTATGTAGAATCTTGCTTCTGTATGAAGCCTCTAAAGAAAATGAAAGGCTTCTTCATCTTCTTCACTGGTGGCTAAAATTTATTTTAAGTGAAGCACTGCTATCAACCAATGTAACAGATTTGCTCTCTGATTGTTGAATTTATATTTAGGAATAAAGGTAGCAAACTGTAGCCAATGGGTCCAATTCAATCTAGGGTCTGATTTTGTATTGTTTGTGAATTAAGAATTATTTGTACGTATTTAAATTTTAATGTGGAAAAAGTTTAAAGGAGAATACTATTTTGTGACAGAAAAAAATTGTGTGAAATTCAAATTTCATCATACATAAAGTAGTTTTATTGGAACATGACCACACTCAGTTAGTTTGTACTACAATGGAAGACTAGGATAGTTGTGACAATAGCCATATGGCCCACAAAGTCTAAAATCTTTACTCTCTGGACCTGTAGATAAAAAGTTTGTCAATGTCTCCTTAACAAAACAGTAAGTAGCACTTGCACTTTAGTTCTATGATCACAAATGTTAAATGCCATCACACTGACCCGAAAGACCCCATGTTGAGCACTGATCTCACAGTGCATTACCCAAGCCAGAGCAGCTGTTCTCAGCAGCTCACTGGACCCGTGTAATGTGTGCCACGATCCATTTGTTCTGTATCAAGAAACAGCCAAGTTTCAAAATCATTTTATCCCTAAATAAAAAATAAAGAACACTGGAAATCTTCGTTTTCAGCTTTATGTCAGGTGCTGCGTTCTTGCTGATTGTGTCGATTGTACGATGTCAGTCCCAGAAAGGAAGGCAGAAGTCATAGCTACACTTGGACCTCCAGGAGGGAGTCGGCTCTACCTTCCAGAACCTTCTGCCAGGGATGAGAAATCTGACACTGTGTTTTGGGGACATGGGTGTGTTTCCAGGGAAGGATTTGGCTGGTGTCCAACTTAATGTTTGAGTCACACTTTGAAGGGGAGAATGGTAAATCTTTTAAAGAGCTAACATCTTTCCAAGGATTTCCATGGGGGTAAAGGAGGAAAGAGAATACTTCAAGTTAGATAAGAAGGCGAGAAAATAGAATTGAATTATTCCTGACTTGCAATTGAAATTAAATATTTCTTTCAAATATAAATTTAGGCAAGAAATCATACTTGTAGCAATACTTATGACTGCTATTGATAGATATTACATGCAGTATTTTATCATTATCATAATTTCTTTTTTAAAAATAGTAACAATTTAAATTATGTCAAATTCCAAAGTATCGTATCTATAAAAAATAATTTAAGACTAATTAATTTTATTTACATTTAAAAATTCAATTGTACAAAGCAATTAGACTTTTTATTTATACTTATTACTATTTTAAAATTTTAATTTTGGCCCTCTACTAGATTTTTAAATTTAATTTGTAAATAAGGGAATACATATATAAATAAATCAAAATTTTAATATCATTTCAGCATGTTGCCCTCCTTTTTCAGTCATTATCTTTTATACGTTTTAACTTTTGACTTTTAATGTTTAACTTTTGTATATTTTATCTTTTGAATTTTAACACATTTAGTTCTAAGGGAGTCAGAAAATTTCACCAGAATATTACCAAAATGGTAAGAAACCCTACTCCAGATGGAAGTTGCCTTTGACGTTGTAATATGTTCTTTGAGCATTTGATACTGTATTATGATTATCCAGATAATCAATGTATGACTGTAAAATCTGCAAGTCAGAGGCACAGATAGAGCACATGGAAGCAGTGTCACTAATAAGCAGGAAATAGTCTCTTAGCTTAGTCTCTTCATTTTGACAGCTATGTTCTGATCATACTTCTCATTATGTGTTTCAAACTGCCATATGTGATGGAGCAGAAGAGGATGCATTGAAAACACAGACTGCGTATGGGTTATTGCATCTCACTGAGCAGAATGTGTCCTGAAAGAAGGAGTGGGGAGTGGGGCAGAGTGGGCCAAACCCACACGTGCATGTGTCCTGCAGCATGCTGCCCACTATGGATAGCACCTGGGAATACGTTCCTAATAGGATGTCACCCTATTCCTCTGTGGATGGCACCTGGAGATATGCCCATGCCTCAGCAGGGGCACTTTGAAATCACCATGGACTCCCACTTACTAAGTCCTTACTTGGCTATGGTCAGACAAGACTAGCTATGGGGTAGTGGATTTTGAGTGTTTGTAGATAATGTGCTCTCCAGTGATGTTTCTTCTTCTTCTTCTAGTAATTATTTGAAACATGAGTAAAGATTAGGAATAAAATTTTTGCTTCATTGGTTTTGTGTGTGTGCTGGGGATTAAACTCAGGGACTTGAGTATACACCAAGACATTATTCTACTTAAAATTCTAACAATCTTCAAAGTTGGTAGTATTCTCTCTAACACTGAACTACATTTCCAAGCTCCAGAAAAAATCTTAAAAAATTAATCTATCTTAAATATACACATTAACTATATACGATTAAATATATACAATGAATATATTTAATGTGTATATTTGAAGCCTTCTTGTCCATCCATTACTTACTGATTCTTAATTTGGATGTATATCTCACAAGCATAAACAGCTATTTTCTCTGACCTACATAAATTGAAAGATATAAATTTGAAAAAGACGTGGAGAAGAGAGAGTTTCAGAAAAATTTATTAACATAGCCCCTGTAACCTGCACATAGCATAAAGGCAAGTTTTTAACACCTTAAGGAATATACCACACAGTTGTGAGTCTCTTCACAAAAGATAGGGAATTGAGAGGGTTAAAATATCTTCTGTGTGCTTCCTATGAAAGAGTCTTTGCTAGTTTTACAGACATTATTCTACTTCAGATTTTAACAATCTTCGAAGTTGGTAGTATTCTCAATTTTTGCTCAAGTCGTCATATATAATTAAAAATTTGCTATACCTCCAAAATTCATGTTATTTGTATGTACTGAAAGCAGTAAGAACTAATTAAATGTTACCAGTAATAGGCAAGATGAAAAACACTAAAAAGGAATATATATATATATATATATATATATCACCTAAAATATATTTTTAATATATATGTATATCGCACCTTAAAATAGAGCTACTAACAGTTCTACAATCCTACCACTGAAAGGTCTCAGATATCATCACAAAATTAAACCGTGGTACAAAACCATTATTTATAGTGACTTCTCCAGGTCACTTGTGAATTGTATTCTGAAGTTTTTGTGTAGAAAGGCTAAGAAATGGGAAATAAAAATTGAAAGATTTCTCTTCAAAATGATTAACCTGTAAAAACTAAAAAGATCAGTCTGTTACATAAATGGATTCATAGAGTTATCTGGAAAATCTAGCACTATGATCTCATTTCCTACTGAAATAGGAAAAGCGAAGGGTAAAGGTGGAATCACATGCCTGGCTTCAAAAAAGACTTCTAAAGAATGGATTTAATAATTTCTTTGAAAGCCATCTGGTTTTGTGAAAATAACCAGAGAGCTTACTATCACTTTATGTGCATCCACTGTACAATTCTGAGCTCCTGTAAATGGATCCACAGAGAAGACCAGAAATCACAGTAAGGCACATTGTCATCGACCTCCCTACTGTGTCCAGAACGACTCAGGGCCTGCAAATCTCTTTGCTACTGTGTACTTGAAAAGTGATCTTCACCACGGGACGCACACCCCAAGAAATCCTAAGCATTTCATTCACGAGACTCATAGAGAACCAGGCTAGAGATTTCCCACAGCAAGCCCTTGCTGCGCCCAGCAGTGCCTGTGAGCTGGAGATGGAAGTGCAGAGTTTGTGAGCAGGACCAAGCGGGGCGAGAGCACTGCAGTTGCTGTGTCCTTGAGTGGTTTGCTCTCAGAGCTTTGTGGGGGGACTGAAGGCTCTCGCTTGTTTTCTGTGTGAATGAGCCATCAGTGTATGTGGGAATGTTTTCACAGCAACGTGGCTCCTCTGCCCTTTTCTATAAACCCGGCTGCTTCACGTGTCTCCTCCTATTACTGCCACCACAGAACAAAGCAAGTGCTCATGAATGAAGGCTGATGTCAGCAGATTCTGAATAGCTCTGGAGGGGCATCTGTACCCTAACACTGATGCCAGCAAAGGAGGTGAAGTCCCAGCACAATCAACAATCCTTACTCTAAGGATCAGGCAGTACTGGCAGTTATAAAAGAAAATTATAACAAAAAAATCAAATTGAAATCTAATTTGGCTGGAGGCAGGATCAATATTTCTTTGCCTATAACTACATAGCTTTTATATTCAATTTCCAGAAGCACTATGCACATTAATTTCCTCCAATAGCAAATGCAATGAGATATTTCTGCCATTCTTTTTTTAGTGAAATAAGAAAAAATAAAAATTTAAAAACAAGGTAATTTTGAACTTGTGTATAACTTAATGCTGGAGATTAAAATAAGGAAAACATATAATGAGAAATAATGATTTACGCGAAACATTTCGCTATATAACAGAGCTGTTTGGTATTTAATCTGACCTGGTTATGTGTAAATATTACACTCCTAGGAAGAGATTGAATGACTCTATTATATTTGGGGTTATTGTCCATAAAACATTGCTGGTAAGAAGTAAATCGTACTCTTTTGGCAGTTTGTCTTCAAAGAAAAGGCTACATGACTACATGAAATTAAATCTAAGCAATTTTCCTTCAGAAATTTTTGGCCTGGGTGAAATGTAGGATGAGAACCTGAAGTCTGGTGTTTTGCCAGAGAATGCTTGAAAATCTGCTGAGTTCCAGGGTTTATACAAGAGGAATGCAATATTTTCCACTCTGAACTGTGTGTGTAGGAGTGCGTGTGTGTATTTGTGTGTTAGGGATTTTTTGCTGTTAATGTGAGACTAAAAACTCTACTTATGAACAGAAAAAAGAAATGTTGTTGTCTCGAGCATAGTTCGTAACATCTTGGCTTCAACATTTAAAGATGAATAGTTTTGAACTCAAATATTCCTCTTAGCCTCAAGGCTAATTTTGCCTTGTCATTTGTTTGAAAGCTTGTAACACATTGTTGACAGATAGACCATCACATCTAATAGACTCCCTATCACCATTAGTACAACTTATTTTACATCAGAATATTTCTATCTTGTGTATATTCTCTTTTTCTTCTTTCTTGTGCAGGTAGCTTCATTTTATGATCTTATGTCTACAGAAAAAGAATTGTACTACTGTCCTCATTTACTGAATTGAAGTTAATATAAATGGTTTTACTTGAATAGGATTTTAGAATTAATTCCATTTGTAAATATTTACAAGAAATATAACATTCTGTTGTGTGATTGATTACATCAGGAGAGAAACCCATACAGCACATGACATGACTTACAAGAGAGAATTTGCTACCTACTTCAGAATACGACACTGTCAGCGTTCAGTCACCCCACAACACTTACAAATCAGGTACTCTAAGCTTCCAGAGATCTTGGCTTAATAAGCTTTTGTATATATAGATGTATTGAGGGGTTCAGATAAGTACCAAAAAAAAAAAAATCTCTGTGAGAATTTTTCCTTTACATTTGCCAAAATGGCATTTCACCTTTCCAAAAGAATCATACTGATGTTAATCTAGCTTTTAGAAAATACATCAACATCATGACTAATAGTCATGTGAAAAGCAGAATGGAGACGTTAAAAGTACCTTCACTCTTAGCCACGCCAGTGAATATAAGAGAAGTTTAAATGCAGACTCTTAGATTATCAACAGTATGAGACTAAGAATTTCATCTGTGCTTTCACAGAGATGTGGGGGATGGGAGAAGCCAAAAACTTTGCAAATAAATTTCATTCTTGTAGCTCCTCTCATGAGAGATATATCCTTTTTTAATGATTTAAAATACTATTGCAGCAATATGCTTGGTACTGAGAAAATTATTCCACTTAGTTGTATTCTTTTAAAAGTTATTTGTTTAAAAGGGCTCCACTGTATTAGACTTCTAGTCCTTCATACAACTGAACAAAAGCAGTTCTATGAAAGAAGACTAAACTTGGGCAAACCGTAAAAAAAAAAAAAAAAAAGCAAAGTTCCTCTCTGTTTTTATCAAATTTGATTGCTGCAGCTGTTCCCAGTTTCTGTATTTTAAAAATAGCCTTATTCAGTGCCTTGTTGGCTAAAGGCCAGAGTGCCATTAGAACATGCTGTACGGAAAACCTCTATTCAGTTACAGATACAGAAATATATTTAAGATCAGTGGGGGTCATCGGCAGCAAACACTTGTAAAGGAAAATAGAATTTTAATGTGTTTGGACCGATCGCCACATTACCAGCTAGTTTAAAGCTCCTGTGTGGAATTGTCTGCTGCTTCTTCTTCTTTCCATTTAGATAAAAATGCAGAACCAGTATCCATTTCATTGGAAAATATTATTAGAATAGTCTGCATAGCGGTTAATAGCAGTTGTATGGCTGAGATGCACATTTTAAAGGATACCTAACTCGAGTGGCTTCTGCGGGATAAGCTCATAGCCATCCATCCAGTGGAGAGGAGGGTATTACTGAGCAACACCTACAAATGGGTCATCACTTCTCACCTAAGCCACCTACTCAAGGTTATCGTGTGTGAAACAGACCAATCTACACCCTCTACCTTGGACTGACAGTTCATATCATTGGGTTGAGAGTATTTGGGGATCAGTTCAAAGAACTGAAGTACTCAAAGGAGTATCAGAATTGACCACCAAATCTATTCAGCGCTTCATTGTCTTCAACAGACGATGGAAACTACCTTTTGGAGTTAACCAGATTAATATTGGAGTGTTAATGAGCTGCAAGTCAAAAAAAAGCATCTTCTCTGCATGGATTATCAATAATAATAAGGAATTTTTAAATTCAGAAAGTGAGAGTAGTGAGAAAGAACGGGACAGCAGAAGTCTAGGAGACCCTAGGAGAGAGAGGAGCTCTCATTAGGAAAATGGACACCAGCTGCTGAAGTGTGAAATATCTGAGAATTTTCCATTGTTGAATGCTAATATGATAGCCTGACAGTTTTGTGGAAACTGATATAAGACAGGAGTCTCTTGGGCCAGACACCTTTTATTTATTTATTCATTTATTTATCTAAGCAGGGACAAACACATGGTCTCAGAAATGCTGCTCAAGTGCTACACCTCCAGCCCCTACCCAAGACCTTATTACCCATAGCAACAGCAGTAACTAAATATCAGTGTTTATATCATTCCTCCATCACCATTTTCCATAAGGTAAAGAGACCAGGAATTACCTGCATATAGAGTCAGAGGTGTGGCAAAGAGCAACCCTAGTATGGGGAATGTGGTGGATTGAAAACTGATGGTCAACTTAAATACCAGCTGAACCGAATCAGCATGGTGCTGAGTGTAGATGACCCACCTGAGGATTGTTGCCAGCATAAAAAGGAGACCTGGAGAGGAAGAGTTAGCGTTGTTGTTCGGTGTTGTTGGTTCTCCTGTTGCTGTGGGTTCTCCTGGAGGAGCTTGCTGAACTTTCCTGATAGGAACTTTGCTGTTCTCATCATCAGAGGAACTCAGGACCTTGTTGTTGCTGATAATGACTGTGGTTCACTTTGGGGGAGCTCTGTCCTTACTTTGAGCATCGTTTCCTGGCTCCAGAGTAGAAGACGGTGTGCTGCTCAATCTCCAGGAGAAGCTTGTCATGCTGGCCTCCTGATATGAATTTGGCTCTTCTCATTGTTGGAGGAGCTCAGGACCTCATTGTCAATGAGGGTGGCTGTGGTACTTCCCAGGGAACTCTAGTCCTTATTTTGAGCATTGCTTTTTGGCTCCAGTGCAGAACCCTCAGCCCAATGGCATATATTCTTCACCCCGCTGGCATAAACTTTCTAGCTTCCACCGCTGACCTTTGTGCCTTCCCAGTGCAGATCCCTGGAACAGACTTGCATGAGTCATTGTTGTGGACTCTAGGTATTTTGCTGGACTCATATAGGATATTTTAATGTGATCCAGGCCCTTGGCTACATTCTCTGAGTCTTTAGCATATGGACAAATTTCCTGTACTTCTTGTACTTGATTATTTGGGTGACCATTATAAATAATGCTATAAATTATGCATCCCATATTGTCTTGTTCTCCTTGTAATTCTTGACTACAACAGGGAATCACATCTTTCATAGTGGTCATAAGCCTGTCTGATCTTTTCCCAGCTGCCAAACTGGTTTTAAAAATAAAGTTTTTATTATGCTTTTTTTTGGCCAAGGATATAGCTTTGTGGCACAAGCACCTGCCTAGCAAACTGAAGGTTGTGAGTTGGCCCTCAGTAAAAGAAAAAAAAAAAAAGACTTTTGTGATGTAAATAACCATCAGTGGAGTAGATGTGAAACTACTTAACAATTGGAGGAACTGACCAAGAAGCCAACTAGTCAGTCTTTCTGGTAAGCCATGCAAGCTGTGTGCGTTCCAAGAAGAGAAAAGTCAGACAGCGCTTCCTGTGAGCCTACCGGCGCGTGGGCTGAAAATCAATCCCCGCCTTCCATCCTCTGAAAGCAACTGGCTGGTTCAAAGAACAGGCTGAGTTGATAGCAACTAAGGTACATAAAGCAAGTAAATGCTTATATTGTTTGGTTGATTTTGCAGGCCTGGGGCCAGCAGTCTGAGGATCTATCAGGAGGATAACAATATGCAATATAACAAATATGGGGGATTTCCTTCTATCCTGCATTTGTAATCCAATATTGTTCTCACTGTTTTGTTTTGTTCTGATTAATTGTTTTCATTGGTTTTATTCCATTTGATTGGTTTTATTCTGTTTTGTTTTGGATTGATTTTGCTATACCTGATGGAATGGACAGCTATTGTGAAGATAATGAGGTACACTATGGTAGCTGTTGTTGTTTTCCTAGAATCCTGCTTTGAAGTTCTGTACCAATTTTGCTGCTTTGTTTTGATTGGCTTGTTCTGTTGAATTTTATTAACTTTAAAATAAATTTTAAAAACCTATTTTACAATCGTCAAAAGCACTTACCTTTCAGAGTGGATTTTTGCCATTGCAAGGCAACAAAGTTCAAGAGTCCTCAAAAGTACCATACAATGAGTTGCTTGCTGGATCCGGAAGCCTAGAAAGTCATGGGGAGGAATGGGCGAAGCTAGGAGGATCATGAGCAACTGTGTGGAGATATTGTATTTACACAATTTAACATGAGGTACAGTTATGCTGAATAGCAGGTTAAGTGAAAGCTACTAAACTAATATATGTCTTAGAAGTCATGATTTCTGACTTCTGCTCCACCTACAGGCTGATCTTAGGCAAGTAATTTAGTCTTTCTGAGACTGAGTTCCCCTATCTTAAAAAAGGAGTGATACTGATTTTATCTTTCTGATTAAGTTGTCTGTCTCAATCCATCCCACATAATGGTTTCTTTGCATATTCTCTTTTTATCCCCAAGACTAAATATACTTTATAAATATGTGATGCAACTATGAATTCTGTGAATAACAAACATGTGAAGGATGAATGTTTCCATGAAAATGTATTGGAGATAAAGTAATTAAAGGTGGTAAAATGTAGATGGAAGACATTTCTTAACAGATATGGAGGTGGTGGGATGGGGGGTGCAGAATGAATAAAACAAAAGAATGCCGTACGAGAAATACGATCTAAGAAATCGTTTGGGTCACATAAACGTGAGGCATACATAAATGTGAAATGTAATTAGGCTGGATGCCTCATGAGAGGGCCAGAGTATGAGCATTCCCACCATGAAGTCGAAGGCGGGTAAATTAACTAACTAGGTCAGCACTCTGCGGGAGGTACGGACAGGACTAGGCTAACTGTGAACTTAGAGGTAGAAACAGGACTCAGACTGGTCTTATTTCCACAAGGAATGTGGACATAGAAATGGTGCCTAGATGTGCTAGATGCAAGGCGTAGAAAAAAAAAAACCCACTGGATTCTCTTAGTAAGTAGAATAAGCTGCACTAGAATAAGGCCATAATAATGCAGTTCTTTTTAGGCTATTAAATTGACCCAGTGCTTTTACTGTGCTAATGCTTTAATAGTGATCCGAAAAGTATACAGTTTGTTAGCTGTCTGGATAACAATATCACTAAACAAGACACATGTTTTCACAAGCTTATTACAGTGTAAGGAAGTTATAATAGAAGTGTGGAAACAAAAAGAAATGTAAGAAATATTAAAATCATATGTATCAGTTGCTAGGCTTGTGGTGAACAAGACATAAAAGGGACTGTATCCTACAAATTTAGAAGAAGCTGTTCACATTTCAATGGAGGTGCAGAACTGGCTATAAAATCTGAAGCTCCTGGCAGTCAACTAGCCACTACATTCAAGGATTGTAAATGATAAAGTTGTTGGAGTGCATGGATTCAGCCATTCCTTTACCTAAACATGTATTTTTTACTTACAGGAACAAGCAGGTGCACTTTATGTCTTGTAAAATCATATTACATTTAAAAATTTAATATAAACAAGGATCTGGTTTTGTTTAGCTAGTTGACTTGGATTTGTTTTATCGGCAATTGAATGATACACAAGTGACATGGGTGTGGTCATTACCACCGCCAGGTGGTGTTATTTTCTCTCACTGTTACCTTTGATTGGTTTATATTCCTTAAAGGGCAAGAACTTTAGCATCCAATTATCCATAATCTTAACTTTATTTCCAATATTCTTCCATGGAAATTCTAAAGATCTCCTGCAAATGCTATTTTCTATTCCTTAAAGTGGCACACATCACTTTTAACTTGTTGGTTGCACATAATCAACATGAAAGTTTTAGATCAGCTAACATTGTCCTTCCACATTATCTACCAAATTAGTCCCAATTTTTACACAGCTACTATAAGTTTCTAGTTCACTTTGTTACTTCTTGACTAGGAATTTGGCAAGAATATTAATTTTCCTGGGTTGAATTTTATCTTCGTATTTATTTTGTTGTATTTTGTATACTGCTCCATAATTCTACATAATTTTTTGTTCATTCATTCATTTCATTCGATAAAGTTACACTGAGTACAAGTACATACATAGTTGATCATTATATACCAGGTAATCTGGAAGTGATAGAAATGGATATGAAAAATAGCCAGGTATGGTGGTGCATGCCCATAATGCCAACGCTTGGGAGGCTGAAGCAAGAGGATCACTACAAGTTCAAGGCCAGCCTGAGGCTACAAAGTGAGTTCAAGGCCAGTCTGAACTGCATAGAAAAAATCTTGTCTCCTAAAGAAAAAAAAAAAAAAGGCTATGAAAAGCATAGTTGCTTTTCATAAATGAGACACCTCAAGAGAACTGACATATCAAAAAAAGTGACATGCAAGAAGTGAAGTATTATCAAAGCTTGGGGATGTTTAATTCTGTGAATGGTGCTTGGGGTAGGGACAGTGGAATGGGAGGATCTCGGCAATGGGCTAGAGTCATGCTTAATGAGGACATTAGGGTTCAGTCAGCAGAGGTCTTACAAGTGTTTCTGGGGAGCTTGGATATTCTCTGTGGGTCTTTTTATTTATTTACTTTTAATCGGTACCAGGGATTGAACTCACAACTGCATGCTTGCTAGGCAGGCGCTGAGCTAAATCCACTGAGCTAAATCCACTGAGCTAAATCCCCAGCCCTCTCTATGGGTCTTTTGGGTGCAGTTAGTATTTCTAAGTCGAATAGAAAGTGGGTAGGTTGTATTTGAGAAGAATACTCAGGGAATCATGTGACCATGATCTCAGTCTATCCGGACTGCTACAACAAAAATATCATAAGCTAAATGGCTCATGAACGACAGAAATTTATCTTCCACAGTTACCAATGTCAGTGAAAAATCCAATGTCAGTGTACCCGCAGTGCATGATGAGGGTCTGCTTGCTACACAGCTGTCTTTCCACTGTAACCTCCTGTGGCAGAATGAGTGACAAATCCCTCTGGGGCCTTCTTTTAAGGGCATTTATGTCATTTATGATGGCTCTGCTTTTGGGACATACATAATCACTTCCCAAAAGCCCCACATTCCAATACCATTATCCTAACCTATGAATTTTTGGGGGGTTGGAGACATAAATACCCAATTTATTGCAGGCAGATTGTAGGGAAATGAAGTAAGGAGGGTTAAGAAAAGCACTGATGCAATCCTGGTGAAGATGACAATGACCTACAATAAGTCTGCACCCCTGTGCCTAAAGTGAACATGGTCTGAGCACGAGCAAGGCAGGTGGGGAGAGCTGGAAGGCCCGAGGCTGGTCAGGTACAGACTCGAGAGACAAACTGATGGACACAGCATTCACCACAATAGGCAGAGCTATGGGAAACGGAGGTAGAAGGCAGAGAGCAGGGGAAGCGAGGTCTGCGCTGTGCTTTTGTGTGGGCTCTGAGCAACTTTCATACAGAGCTTTCTGCAGAGAGGGGTGACTGGAGAATTTGTATTTGAATCTGTGAACACTATTTCCAAATTAACTTAAAGTCTATAAAGATGAGACTCATATATTGTGTTGCTTTGGAGTTGGTTTTTAGATCCCCAAATGTACAACCTGGCACAGAGTAGGCGATCAATAAGCATATGTTGAATTAGTAATAATGCACTGAATTAAGTACACTTGAAGCTTTCCTGATAAGCTTCTGTAAATGCCTCCAAAAGGAAGATGGATGCACCTTTCAATTTAGTTTACGGTGAGTACTGGATGGAGGTAAAAGACTCAGGATTTCAGAGAAGATTTCTTAACATGGCAAATATGTACCTTTTGATTAATGACGTTATCTTTTATGTACTGGTCATTGGTCTTCTTTCTCTAGCTCAGTTTAACTTCTCACCATTTTCATATTTAATATATATCCCTCAAGCTTATCATGGTTATGCCATTGTTAACTGGAATTTTTTTAAAACACTTGTAGCCTAAAGCAGGTTTACGGATTACAGATGGAGGAAAAAAGTCAGAGAGGATGAGTTGTCTGCACACAGTTCTACAGCAAATGTCTGGAGTTCCTCATGTGACATCACAATTTCTCCCTATATCTTGAGCTTATTGATGAAAAGATTTTTCAGTGTATCTGTCGTTGATTAATAATGTCTTAACAAAGGTATTTTTCAAAGAAAAGAAAAGGTTCTATTACCTAGTTATTACTTCTGTTAAACTAAGTCTTTGTCATTACTAAGTCACCGCAGTCTTTCACATGATTTAAAAATACTGATAGCTCTTATATTTACTGATTAAAAATTGAAATCACCTTGCCACACTCATGGGTGTTTTTGGAATAACATGAATCAATTAGGAATAAGTCTGAAATGCAATGGTATGTTAAATAACAGTCTACTAAAATTTTGTGTTTTCAAATATTTCTACAAACGATGAAATTTAATAGCATTTGTAAAACTTAAAAATGCTTTCTTCAAGGCAAAAATAGCCAGGTACCTATTTGTCGTTATGTTAATCACATCTTCATGTTGCTAGTTGCTGAAAGTATTTTATGAATTTTGAATTCTATTAAATGATGATTTATTTTTTCCAGTTAAGTCACCAAGCAAGAGGCACTTACTTATTACACATGTTTTTCAGCATATGTTGCAAGTTTATTTTAATGCTGAAGAGGCACATTATGATCAAAGCAGAATTCTGCCCAATTTAAACTGTTCCAAGCTATTTTCATACATTCACTCATGTAATACTGTAAGATTTACATTAAAATGAACGCTTGTCTACAATTAAGCGATTCAGTCAACATTAAAAAAAAAAGGTGCAAATGTGTGCAACGTGAAAAAAAAATCAACAGATGTGCGAATAATCTCTCCTTGGGGGCCAGTATCAAAAAGAGCAGTACACAAAAAAGTAAAATAAAGTCCCAACATTAATTCTTTCTACCCTATGAGATTTTTTTATACTTAATTTAAAGGACATAAATGCACACCTCTATTATAAGAGAGGAAACAGCCATAAAAAACTGAGCTGAGGTGTAAGTAGTAAACCACAAAGTCAAAAGTAGAATTCAGAGATGGATAAATATTTCTGTCTCTTCTCATTCTTATATTTCTCTATTTCAGTACTGAATTAATTCAAGACAGCACTGATTTTACACACAGGTCAAGAAAGTCACAAATGTATAAAGCAGAATATTTAGCAGGAAAACATTTTGGTAGAAACCGGCCAGCAGTGATACAATGACATAAAGGAGAACTTCAGATTCTGGAGGTTAACATATCCACCAGGCATTGCGTGCCTATAGCTGCACAGATCGTGTCTTGACTAACTCTAGGAGCTGACATTCTAGACTAAATGAATGCCATCTCCTTAAATGCTAGAGAGCACATTCCTCACAATCATATGGACAGGGAGTGTAGAAATCATCCAAAGGCTGTCGGTGATGTGAAGAGGTTAGTTCCATGGGATACCTGTGCTCAAAGTGTTTCATAAAGCATTGTCTCTGCCTCAGTGAGCTGTAGTTTGGAGGCCATCCGAAGGATACTCGGTCTTCATCTACTTTGACAGATGTGAAGCGAAGGAAACCTGATACTCACTGACAATCCCTAATGCTTAGACAATCTGGAACTTCTCATCAAATACACGGCACCCATAACAGGTACTTAAGGATCACCTTATTCTCTCCGACCCCAGCAAATTTTAAAATGTCCTGTTATCATAGAAGAAATTTTAACACATACAAACTAGTACAGTGAGGAACTTTATCTATGCTTTCATGTCTAATTCTGATGTGACTCAAAGCCTTAACTGCTTTGACTTATGGTAGCTGTTCCACAAATTCTACAAGGAGCCTTGGTGAGCCGAATGTCTAAGTACATCAATGCATGCATCCATACAGAAAAGTGTGAGCAACAAAATGATTAGCTGGAGGTCTCTGATTAACCCCCTGACCAGGTTTTAATCTGTCAGAAGCCATCTCTCTGCGCACATCAACTGCTGGGGAATATAAAACAGCTAAGAAAAATACAAGGTTTATGATTTGGTGACGAGTTAATATGGCTTCAACAGTCTCATAAAAATCTTTTTTTTTTTTTTTTGGCTCTTTGTTCATAAAACCTAAAAGGCTCAATCTCTTAGTCAAGTGGTTAGAGGGAAGCTTTGAATGTTTTTAGAACATTACAAAATATCCAAGACCCACGTTATCAGAATAGAACAACGATTATTTTCCACACAAAAAACAATGTTTTAAACAAGGTCATGGATGTGGGAGAGGAATGTATGCTCCTGTGAATCAACTTACAAGGAAAAATAAATATGTGACTATGAATTGTTTCATTATTCATCTTTTTTCTTACCAGTTTTTTTTTAGATGATGGAAGGAATTTTTATGTAGAAAAACATACACTTGAATAACCTTCCTGTATGTGTGTGGTTGCGTGTGTGTCAGCTTGTGCATGCCACTTATTAATCTACAACATTAGATTTTCAAGAAGTAGCATATTTTAAATTTTCATTACTACATGTTTGTGATACAAAATGAATACATGTAACATGGAGAGTTGGAATACCATGTCTTAATCCTTCTTAAGGAAGTATCATATTTTTAATCTTGTTAATTCAACTCTATCTTCATGTTCCCATTATTTCATTCTATCATTAAATCCCATTTCAGATATTTTAAAGGTCAATTTCCCCTCTGACTACTGTAAAGTATGTAGAAAAGTTTAAAACAGGCTTAGTTTTGGTTGTCATACTGCCACTGTAATTCCTATTACACATGCTTGTGCCATGATGCCATGCGCACATTGGACTCAGGGGACTTGCAGGGACTAATGCTGATTCTGTCCCCTGCTGATGTGCTACATCCCTTCCACTTCTGTGGGTCTTTCCATCTCCTCAGGGCTGCAACAGGCCTGCAACACAGTTCTTCAGAGCCACCCATTGTCCCCTACCCAGACCATCAGAATCTCATGTCATTTCTCTTAAGCCTTCAGCATTCTTTTTTGGAGGGAGGGCAAACTCTATATATCATTGGAGATGAACTTAAGGCATACACACCACAGTGGGCTGTTTGATATCACTGAAAGCACTTAAAGTTTCACTCTCATTACACTATATTATGTTTTCTTTCTTTCTTTCTTTCTTTCTTTCTTTCTTTCTATCTATCTTTCTTTCTTTTTTTGGTACTGGGGATTGAACTCATGACCTCACACTTGCCAGGCAGGCACTTATGCCACTGAGCTAAATCCCCAACCCTTTTTTTTTTTTTGGATCAAGGGTCACAAATTGTTGGCCAGAAGACTGAATTTCCTCTACAAAATTATTTATGCCATACCGTACTATGACTTTAAATGTTTTACAAAACTTAAGGAAGAGAAAAAGCAATATATATATATACTAACTTGTATATATATATATATATATATATATATATATATATACAAGTTAGTTAAGATAATTATACTACTATGTCTCAGTTCATTGAAAAGAAAGTTTGTACTAACACTGGACAATTTCATGTCTATATCTTGTACTCTGAGTAACTAATTTAAAGATAACAATAGGCAATGTATTAATCTTTGTTGCTCTCCTAGTATCTTGTTTTAAAATTTGGTTTTTCTTTTCTCTTTAATAAAATTTAAAAAAATAAGTCAATTCCAAACAAACATGTGATTCTGAGACACTTGAAAGATTGGACGATCTGACCACATTCGGTCAACTTGCCCTTCTAAGCTTGTTGTCCCTGCCCAGGGCCAGAATTTGTGAAAGGGACTTACTTCCTCTGGAGAGAAGAGACTTACTTCATGTTAGCAAAGCAAGGAATGGAGAAGACAAATAATAATAAAATATATATGTACACATTTGCTACATTAGACAGATTCATAATTAAATATGTGGTTAGACAGAGGTGAAAAAAATTACAGACTTTGAACAAGATAATTTCTTACTATGACATTAGCCAGTTAATAATTAATAGCATACATAGTAAAAATTTTTTTAAAAATTTATGCTAAGTAAAATATATCAGTTCTTTTTTTTTTTTTTTTGCAGTACCAGGGATTGAACTCATGACCTCACACTTGCCAGGCAGGTGCTTATGCCACTGAGCTAAATCTAATATATTGGTTCTTTACAGTTGGCATTGTATGTCAACATGAGAGAAAGTGGTGTGCTACATTTGTATGGTTGGCATTGTATGTTAGTGTGAGAGACAGTGGTATGTAGAATTTATGTAGGCAGCCAGTTAACTAAAACACCAGGTGAGAATCATGACAGGATTACAACAAGGTCAAGTTCAAAGTGGTAGGTAATTTGTAGGAGGGAAATGAGCCAATCTTAAATGAAGAATTCCCCAAGGATACCATATATTATAAGATGTGAGCACAAAAGACAGTGAGTGTTTAAATTTTAAAAATTACAGTAAGATACAAATTGCCATTAATCCCCCCTCTAAATACTTTCCATCCCATTTTCTTTACTATTTTCTGAAGCAGCTCTGGAAGTCCTCCCTTTCATCTTTAGTTTTAATGTGACTCAATGTCCTCAATCAATTCAAAACATTCACCTTTCACAGTCATTTTGATTTTAGGGAAGAGCTAGAAACCACCGAATACCAGATCTGGAGAAGAAGGTGGATGGAGACACAGCATTTTTTAAGAGCTTGCCCTTTTTTGTTGAATGGCATCCAACAGCGGCAGCATTCGGTGTATTTTTGAATCTCTTATTTAAACATTTATTTGCTTCAAATGAATAGTGGAAGGAAATACTGTCTCCTGCCCAACCCCAAACCAAAATGAAGTTGCAGTAAGACTCTGTTTCGTTGAGAGATGCGGGACAAAATGAGGTATTTGGAAAGACACAGACAGTGGTTGCAACTATGAAAACAAGATCAAAACATATGGATGCTCCTTCTCACTTCAGTAAGACAGCAACCGCACAGGGC
Organism: Hydrochoerus hydrochaeris; assembly: GCA_004027455.1. Taxonomy (NCBI): domain Eukaryota; kingdom Metazoa; phylum Chordata; class Mammalia; order Rodentia; family Hydrochaeridae; genus Hydrochoerus; species Hydrochoerus hydrochaeris. Next base: position 538,218 of record PVLA01000447.1, on the reverse strand, counting down.
TGTTCTCTGGAGTAATGATCCTGAGTCGCTCCAAAGGCTTTTTCATAGTGTATTCAGGAGGTCAGAGTCACTCGTCAGCTGCACAGAGCACTGCTCTTATTAATTTAAAGTGGGGTTTTCAGAGGTCCACAGAGAGCAAAATCTGTCCCTGATGAGGTAAATGCTACCAATCTCTCATTTAGAGAAAGGTGAATTTATTTTCAAGAAATAAAAAACCCGATACAATCTATCTATTCTCCATCTAGTCTTTATTTTCCAAAATAACGAAAGCTTATAGAAAGTTAATAAAATATCCGTGTTTTTTTAAACAAAGTTCACTTTAATTTCAGGTATTAGAAACATTGCTGCAAGGAATCGGGGGAAAATTGTTATTTTTGTCGTCATTCTGTTAAGCTATCTGGCACACTGAGGTTATTCACCCCATAGATTTTTATTTTTATAAATATTGAACATTTGTTGAAAGGAATGAAAGAAATCTGGTAGGAGATGCAGGTGCACTAATAAATGGGTGGTCTTTGGATTACAGTATTTATGTGTATTATGGCAAAGCTGAGCAGAAACCTGAATGTTATACGTGCAAAGTGGTACAACAAGAACATCTGTGTTGGGGGGATTGAACTGGCATGGCTCACACCTCCCATGCCAGGTGCAAAGGAAATTTCAATACAGCTTGAGTAATCTTGACTGCTAGCATCTGCCTGCGTCAGATTATCGCCTGCATTCCTAGTCCACCACTATCTGTTGGAGTATTTATGTGACACATCTGCTGGTGCAGGGGCCAAGCAAGAAGGAGCTATGTCTCTGTTACCGAGGGCAAATGCCTGACTCTTTAACTCAACACGAAGGCAAACAGGAATTCTTTTCAGGCCCGTGGGCACCCGGCCAGCTCAACAAGACTGATTAGCAGATCGCACTCAGCTTGATGGCAGCTTTGTCCTCGGGTTCGTTGCATATCCACGTGCATAAGCTGGAGACACTTAACTCTCCAGTTTAAAATTCTGTTTCTAAATATTACTGCCAGGAAAATGATAGGGATTTTGCATATTGCCAGAATCCTAACACAGCTTTAATGTGACCGGGCTCAATCCAAAGTCTCAACATACATTTGATTTTCAGTGCAAAAGTGTGGCTGAGTAAGAGAATGGTGGAGGTCCTCCCTCTCCTGGTCACTGTCACACAATGCCTCACAGTGTCCTTTCTACCCAAAGACCATGTTCTTCTCATCTCAACAAGTCTCCCTCCCCCTCAGCAGAAGCCCGTGTCACGCACCAGGTGGCCACTGATCAACATTTTACCTCACAAACCAGCACTCACACTTGCGTTTCACCTCCTGTTACAATGAGTGTGGGACACCTGTGTTTTATAAAGCAAGTTCTATCTTCCTGTTTAACAGCTCTTCTTGCCTTCATTTTCCATGCTCTTTCCTCACTGTTTTCTTGCACGACCCCCTACGGTTATCAGCATTATCACTGTTCTTTTTCACCATAAAGCACAATCTTGACAAATTTCTATACTGTATTCTCTTGCATCCTGAACTTTTCAAATCTGGCTCATTTCATCAATATGTTGTTGAAGTTTTCCATGTTAACTTTACTTCATGCCATGACAATCAGAGCACTTCATCATCTTCATAGGTAACTTTATACTCCCTTTCCTTAGCCATGACTTTGTGATACTTTCATGTTTTGTTTTGTTTTATCTCTGGCTACTTATTCCTAGTCTAGTTTACCCTTCTTTTCCCCTGTGTTTAACAATTAAAGAGTGGAATTTCTGCAGGGCTTCCTCCTCGGTCTTCTTACTATACATACTCTTTGAAGTTCTCATTCATCATTGTGGCTTTATCACCATTTCATAGATGATCTGTGTATTTTAATCGCCAGCTTAGAATAGATACATTTTCTAAATTGCAAAACCTCACATCAAACTGTTCAGTGGTCACCTGGATTTGAAGTTCTCATCAATGCCACAAATCCAATATTTGTAAATTAACATCATTCCCAATTTCACACCAAAACCTATTCTATTCTTGAGTTCCTATTCTTTCAAATTTTACTACTTTTTATATGATCAATTTTTTTCTTTTTTTTTGGTACCAGGGATTGAACTCATGACCTCGCGCTTGCCAGGCAGGTGTTTTTGCCACTGAGCTAAATCCCTGGCCCACTTTAAGTCATTTTTTACATCTCTGTCTTTCACTTTACAAAAATCTATCAGTTTTCAAGTCTTAACAATTAACTTTGAAAAATTAAAACCGTCATCCACGAGTATATTCCTTGTAAAATTGGCACCAGCATCCTTTCATTTTTACTCATAATCCTTGACCATCTTTCTTTACTCAGAGGTAATTCTCATTATGCAATACAGCCATAGAAACATGTTGCCTATTTTGAATTGTCTCAAAGATGTACTTGTTCAATTTAAAATATATGAATCGGATTGACTTTGTGAGTCAATTTATAAAATGGTAGCATACTCTGTAACTTGGTTTATTCAGACAAAAATATGTCCTGGAGAAATGAATATATATATATATATATATATATATATATATATATTCATTCTAATGAATGCTTCAAATACCATAGTACATTGCATAGCTACTTTTCTTCTATTTAAATTTAGGTTTTCTCCTTTTGTAATGCTGGAATGAATATCCTCATACATGGTTCTATAAATGAGTGTTTTTCAAGACGAAGTAATATATACTTAAAATAAAGTGGCAGATTATATTCCTAAGTGGTGTTGGGAGAAAATTCTCCAAGAATTTGCTACGTTTTTGTATTTCTGGCATGCATGTACTGTTTATCCTTTGTTCTGCACTATCTTTTAAAAAAGTGTAGGAAACAACCATAGAAGATCATGTATCTCTTTCCAGAAAAAAGGGAAGGCGTGTTTACTCACTTGTATCACAATGCTTTTCCTAAACTCCCAGCTCTTCTATAATGCAAATCACTGCATAAGCAGCCATTGTCTGGCCAGTGTGTTGGGTTTAGAGAACAAGTATTAAAATGCTGATATTCTTCCTACTGGTATAAATGATAAGTTGTTCTTATCTCTGATCCAGAACTTTTGTACCTTTCACTATTATTTACGAAACTGACAATGGTGGTATAACGTATGCTGTCCTCATGAGTGTGGGGACCATGTCGGTTTTCTTACCCTACAGCCAATGACCAGCAGTAGCAATATTTTCTGTTTTACTCCCCATAAATGAGCAGAAAACTAATATTGCATTGTTTTCATTTCTGCTTACCTGGTTATTATTCTAATGAAGTTCCACGTACCACATTCTTTTTTCTTTTTTTCAAGATTTGTTTGGACTTCCCGAGGCCAACCTAATGCAATATTATGCCTCTTGTGTAATAAATTTACTTTAAATATTATTATAAACACAAATTATTGATTAACAAGGTGGTTATGAAAATATATGAAGAAATTTCTCTTTGTAACAGTGAATATGCATATTGTGGTGAGGGAGTTATGTATGTTCAGGAGATAATTTAAGAGTTTTATGCCAAAGTGTTATTAATGATTAACTTTGAACAAAGTACTGCTTTTTCATTATTTTCCAAAAAATCTAAAACTGATATTTTCTACGTATTGATTAATGTTTACATATTGATTTAATAAAAAAGCCACATTTTTTAAAACTTCTATAGCTCTATCTACCTTTTCATTTTATGTTACTCATTGAATATGAACTGAAATGGGTTGAGAAGGTGACTTCATTCTTTATGGACCAAACTTCTCATCAAATGGCAAAATAAAGGTGGTCTCTGAGGCACCTGAGAGCTCCAGAGTACTTTACATTCTTGAAGAATAAGCATAAGGATTTCAAAGTAAAATATGAACATTTTTAAAAAGTGAGAATAATTCAATTATATTTCTAAATATATTTTTCTGTAATAATTTTCATAAATGATTGTATGTTAGTTAACACCCCAAACTCAAAAGTGGAGAGATGCATTTTCGACTCACAGTGTTTCAGTCTGTACTGCTTAGGGTCCAAGGCAGTGTGACAGAGAGCGTAGCAGGGGACAGCCATAGCATGGTGGCAGGGAACAGGGAGAGACAAGAAAGCAGCTGGGAGGAGAAGTCAGCTCTTCCAGGCCACACCCTCAGTGACCCAGCTCTTTTGATCACACCTCCCCTCCTAACAGAAAGTCAGCATAATCCCCCCAAATCCAAACACCTTTCAAACGCCCTGTGCGCATGTGAGGCTCTAGGCGTCCTCTATTCATAAACGGTACGGTGCGTAACCGTCCATTACTTCTCTCTGCCTCTTATTGAAATGAGTGTGTCGATTTTTGTTCCCTTGATAGATGGAGTTTGCTAGATACCAAACCTCTGAAACTTGTACTCTAGTTGCATTCTCAAGTATTTTACTTCTATCAATTTCATTAACTTAAAAAAAATATCTCTACAGTATTCTTGATTCTTAATAATTCAAAAGCTCTGTGACTATGGTCAAGTTTTGAAATGATTATTCCAGATTTTAAGAGGTCAGTGATGACCAATGACAATTCCAAAAGACTTTTTTGAGAACGTATAATGGGAATGAGCAGAACAGACTTCAAAAGAAGCTAAAAGCAAGGGTGATGTAAGTAGGAAAAAAGAAATGTACACACATCATTTGCTTATATCTCGACCTGTCTAATTAATTAACACAGCACTCATGAGCTTATTTCTGTTCTGTGATGCTGACATAGACTTGATAGGAAACTGTGGCCCTCACTGGAAAGTTACACTCCCTCCAGGATGGGTAGCTGTCTTCCTTTTTCTCACTCCTCTTTACTTTTTTCTCTCTTTGCCTAATGAGACATCTCCCTTTCATCTGAACCCAAGTCCTGCTCATACCTTTGTAATAAGTAGCCCTGTAAATAATCCATTCTTAAATTATCCTAACGTGAGCATTTAATCTGTTTGCTATTAGCACCCTTATAAGCAAAGTGAGGTTAATGTGGCTTTAAAATTAAGTTTCATTGGACAAGGTGGATTCACAAAAACACACGGATACACCTACTGAACAGAGCACTGTGTTCATACAAGGGCTGCCTTTAGAGTTCAGATCATTAAGCATTTGAGAAAAAAAGAGTAATCATTTTCACTGTAAGATATTCCAGCATTAGCATGTTCAAAATAGAGAAAAGAAGGACAAATGTACAGGTTTATTCAGAAGAAGTGAAGAAAAAAATTGAAATTTTTTTCCAAGTAAATAATAAATTTGATCACTATCCTAACTTAGCCATAACTCTTGAAATCAAATTTATGAACTCATAACTTAGAAGTTATAAATTGTGAACAAAATCACTAGATTTGTCTCAGTATTAAAAGCATCTTACAAAAGTACTCAATACTTAAATAAAAATATCACTCTAATAAAAAAATAGTGAAAACCACAATGATATTTGCTTAGCCTTGTAAGAGAATGTGTTGGTGGTCTGTGATCTCTGCCAACAAAAGCTCTTTTTGTCTTGTGAGTTGACTAAAGGCCAAATGCTAATGGAAATGAGACCTGATAGGTCTTGGAAGTGGTTCTTGCCCAAGATGAATAAGAGATGGCTTGGAGGAAGATAAGGAGAAACTGGTCACACTTTGTCCATTTATGGTCTTTCTAAACTATAATATCACATTATTTCCTTTGAGATAGAAGCTGACCCACCATTTCTGGGATTCAGCATTTTTTTATAGCTTTGTATTTTATCAAAATATAATTCATGTATCATAAATTCATCCATTTAAGCTATGACATTGAATTATTAAAGTATATTCAAAGGTATTGTGTAATATTAACACAGTAAATTTTAGAACATTTCTATCACTTTAGAAGGAAACCTTGTATCCACTGGATATTCATGTATCTTCCTTATTCTCTAATTTCCCACTTTCACTCTCAGCCCTACTAGCCAGCCTGCAATTAATAATCTATACAGGCTGATCAAAGTAGATAGTGCTTAAATTAAAAAAAATATCCCACTAAAACATATTCCATTAATCCTTCTCTAAAATATTCTCCTTTATTTGAAGTGTACTTCTATCACTTTTCCCATTGCTCTTGCTACTTTCTGAAGCAGCCCTCTTTTGTCAATGTCTTTTTGAACTGTAATTAAAAACAAACAAACAAACAAACATGGTGAATGCTGCTTCTGAGTGCCATGCGACTGACTGCAAGGCAAATCTTTATCCACCTAATTCACCACATTTGGTGCTATGTGACTTCTGGTTATTCCCCAAGTCAGAATGACCGTGAAATGTAGATGTTGTGAGTTGATTCAGGACATTGAGGTAGCTATGACAACTCTACTAACGATGTCCACAAAAGACAATTCCCAGAACTACTTCTAAAAGTGGCAAGAGTTATAGCATAAATGTGTTTGAAGAGAGGCAGAGTAGTTATAAAAGAATTTGTGACAGTGTATCTTTTACTGTAGTAGTTTTTTAATTTAAGCATTCATTCTATTTTGTGATCACACCTCATAATTTCTGCTTCTATAAATTCACTTATTTGAAATAGTCCATGTCACTGGAACCATGGTGTGTTCTTTGTAGCTTAGTTTTTTTTGTTTTTTTTTACTTAATCAATTAATTAATCTTATTTATCACTTTTTGGATCTCTCCATTTGTTTTGTGTCAAGCAACGGTCTTGAGTTAATCTCTTAGTCAGTGGTTCTTTTCTCCTACATGTATTCTTAACAAATATATTATATTTGCAAGTTATAAGTTCAATAATACTTTATAGACATCATACAATTGTTTTAAAATAAGCTAGGAAGCATTGAAGAGAAAGTTGCATTTCTAGTATATTATATAATTTCAGGATTACTTTTATTACTGCTCTTTAAAATTTAAAATGAATTCAAGTTACTATCTGTGGTCTACTTTCAGTCAGAAAACTTTCCATTAGTATTTCATGTAGACTGGGTTTCTTGGCAATTAATTCAGTTGTTTTTTAAATTTAGGAAGGTTTCATTTTGTCTTTATTTATAAATGATAGTTTTATGCAATGTGAAATCTTTGAATTCTTTTTTTTTCCTTTGAGCTGTATACTCTCAGTGCTTGATGTATTCATTGTTTCTGATAGGAAGTCATTTGTTAATCTTGACAGCCTTCATTTATAATGCATGAGGGATTTTTCCTCTTGTTACTGACATAATTCTTTCCTTATTTGAGGTTGCAAAATTTTTACTATGCCATATCAGTGTTTGTAGATCTCTTTGTGTTCAATGTCCTTCGTTAGTGCTAATCATACTAGATGTATAGATTCATATTTTTCACTAAAACTGGAAGCCTGGTTAGCCATTAGTTTTAGAATATTTTTCTGCACTTTCCCCTCTCTTTTTCTTCTGATAGTCCATTGAATATACATTGGCATGCTTATTAGTGTCCCATATTATCCAAATTGTATTTTTCTTCCTGTATTTTCCTTATTATTTGGATTATCTCCATAGTCTATCGATCTGTTAGGAAATCAGTGGGTCTTTTTTCTGCCTGTTGAAAGCTTGTGAAGTTTTTACATTGATTGTTACAAATTGTGCTTTCCAGATTTAAATTTGTTTTCTTAACTATTTTTCTTTATTGTTGTAGCATCAGTATTGCCTATTTGATGTGTTATTGCTATCTTACTTTCCTTTACTTCTTTGAATGTATTTATGGTGGCTACCTTGAGGACTGCATTGAATCCAATCATCAGATTGCAATTGTACACAGCCTTTCTCTTCTCCATGTGCGTTTTACTTTACAGTTGCTATTTGGACCTCAGATTTTTTATTGAAACTTGACTGCATCGTAATGTGCATTAACTGTTTTGAGCACTTTTCCTTACTCTCAGGGCATGTTGCTGCTCTCTGCTAGTTTATTTTTTTAGGGATGGTCTACATTATCTCTATAAATTGTATTCTACTACTACCACGAACCTCACACTTGTCTCTTGTCTCTGTTTTCTAAGGCCTCTGACTTGCTCCTTTGGGACTATGGTTCTGGAAGTGGCCACAGTCACCCTGCAATGAGATTGATATTTCTGCCATATCTTACCAGAACATTTATTTATTTATTCTTGGCCAGAGATGGGGGGTTATATATACATCATCCACCTATATGTATATAGAAATGCTTTTTCACTTTTGTATATTCTGAGTGAGGTCAAGGCCATGAATATAATTCATTGTTACATAGCATTTAAAAAATAGTGATTGGTGGAAGAATACTATGATGAATTGGTTTTTATTGGATTAACTAATGACATAGATCAACAAATGATATTTTAAGAAGAAATAGAAATCACGGCCCTGAATCAAGGCTGGCATCTTCTTGACACTACTGGTTTCTAGCAGGAGCCTAAAGAGATGTCTTCCTATGGTCTGTTGGCCATTTAAAAACTTGGGACATGAAATGGTCAATTCATTAGAAAGTAACAGCTTACTACTACTACTATTACTACTACTACTACTGCTGCTACTAAAAATTAACTTTCAGCCAGGTGTGGTGGCACAGGCCTCAGGCCCCAGCACTGGCAGGCTAAGGCAGGAGGATCACTGTGTGTTTGAGGCCAGGCTGGGCTACATAGTAAGGCTTTGTCTCAAAAAACAAACAAATTGACTCCCCTCCCTGGTGAAGAGCTTGTGAGTGTGGCAGGCTGTGGCAGCCCAGGGTTGGAGCCACAGGTGACTCCTGAAACCAGCGCCACACTGGGACCTGGGGCCCTGGGAAACCAAGCAACCACTCCCCTCCCAGTTTTGTTTAATTTCAACATACATGAAAGTATGGACAGCAATTTTGAAGAGAATGAGAGACACTATGACAGCTATCAGTGACTTCCTTATTGTCTGGTTTTTAAGACCTAAAAGGCCTTCCTCATCCTGTTCAGATCAGTTTTATACTATGTTGTTTTGTATGAATTCTCTGTATGTGAAGATATGGACAACTATTTGGAAGAAAACAAGAGACAGTATGATAGATAGTGAAGATCTCTGGTTGTCTAGCTTTGAATTTATATCTTTTACATTGCTTTCTTATGTCCTGTTTTGTTGTGTTTCTTTCTTATGTACTGTTTTGTTCTGTTATGTTTAATTTTACTCCCTTCAAAATGAAAATAAATAAAAAACAAGAAATAGAAATCAACATAGTAAGAAAAATCAGTGAATCAGAAAAAAATAGAATTTTCTGGTTTTTCAACAACACAGAGAAATACATTTATTCTTTAAGTATAGCCAGCTGGATTTATTTTGATTGTAAAATGTGCTATTGTTATGGAGAGGAAATTTATTTCTTAACTGAGAAATTCATGCAATTTAATCATATATAATAGTTTCCCTAAAATGAATTAAACAAATATTATGCTTTTTTATACTTGTTAGAATTTCTGTTTAATTTTTCCTTTCCTGAGTGACTAATTTTTTCTGTTTCTAAACTAGTGAGCAAGTTTCTGTTTGACATATCTGAAAGGTCAAATTATTGCTTTGCTATAAAGATCTAAGCCCTGAGAAAATGTCCAATCACATCATAAATAACACTTGAGCAATCCAAGATGGTATAATAGAAATGAAATAAGTAAGAATAAATCTACAAACACAGACAGAAGCATATCAGAAACTATTACAAATGGTTGAATTTCAGGAAAAATGCTATTATAAATATGTAATCCCTAGTTACTCATTTCCCCCCATGGTTCTTAGATTTAAAGCCAGATTCCTTCATTATTTCTGACCTGATATGAAACACCATCTGGCATGTACATGTTAAGAGGATTATATGTAAGCAAAATAGATATTTTCTCTCCTTCTAAGACTTTTTAAAGGCATGTACATTATTTAGCTTTGAAATGTGAAAACCAAATGGGTAGAGAAAGAAAAGGTTTTTAATATCTATTTTTTAAAAACTACAGCAATTAAACGCACATTGCTTTAAAAATTTACTGTTTTAATTGGCACTCTATAACTTCTCTGAAATTTTAGTTTCAAGAGCACTTTCTTTGAAGAAAGATTACAAATTGAGATTTTTTTACAGAGGAAATGATAAAAGATTTTATCTCTATGTTATATGCATACATTATATGTACCAATATAAAACTTAATATTCACTAAATCTATTTTGGCCAAATTTTTCAGATAATGATCAAATGTTTAATCTATATCCAGCTTCATGTCACTTATAGTAGATGACATGAGCCAGTTATATGAATAACATAAAATGATATTAAAATCTATGTATGTGAAGATAAAGATTTCTGCATTTTTAACGCTTATTTAGAATCATAACCTTTTTAAGCTAGTAGTTGTTAGATCATATAATTTTAAAAAATTCATTCTTAAAATCAGAAAACTCATGTCCAGAAAAGTTATGTAACTTTTCTAAATGGCATAGCTATTTGATAAGAAATCTAGGTAAGATTTCCTGAATCTTAGTCCACTCTACTTTGGAATCTGCTACTTCTTTGACAATCCTAATGATTTTCTGTCTGGAAAATTTAACTTTTGAGGGCTTAAATATATATACATAATATATGTATATATAGTTGTCCCACTTGCATGTATTACACATTGGATGCTGAGTTAAGATTCATAATTTGAATGGTTCTTTTTTTTCTAAATGTGTATGTACTTGTATGTGCATATGCATGTGAGTATGCAGGTCTACATATGTGTGTTCCTGGGGATTGAACCCAGAGTACTGAACTAGATCTTTAATACTCTCCACACCTCCTTTTTTGAGACAAGTTCTTCTAATTAGCCCAGACTGACCTTAAACTTGTGGTCTTCAAATCTCAGCCTCCTGAGTAGCTGGGATTATAAAACACGCAGCACCATACCTAGCTATTTTCCTAAAATTTTATTCAAACAGTTATACTGGTTGGAGTTCCAGAACATTTTCCAAATGTATAAACTACTGCAAAAGTCTACGAGCAGACAATCGAATAAAACTAGCCAAAATCTAGCTAATGCGAATGCCTGAACGGGCCATAATAAAAATAACCAGAAAGGATTTGCTGAAGTCGAGTCACCAGAAATAAGATTCAACTAAATTTCTTTTTCAAATATAGAGTCACTAAGGCTCATTTGGCTTTATCATGATAAAATCATAAAAGAGGAACAGGTAGGCAGAGGAGAAAGAAAAGCAGCAATCTTATTTATTGGTATAGTTTTCAATATTGGAAACATACACAAATGCTAAAAACCTTGAAAAAGGTCAAATGATTGTTTATACATTTACATCTATCTATGTAATAATACTTATTCCTCATTTTATTAAAACAGAAAGCAGCAGGGGAAAAAAAGAGACTTCCCATTTGAAATTCTATTCAAATTGTATTAACTTTCTTCCATCTCTTGCCCATAAAATTACGTTTTTCTCAAAATGTGTAACTAGAGATTATTAAATAATACAGTTTAGCAAATTCTTTTTTGTTGTTCTTATTGTTCGGTTAAGTATGATAAGAATATCATCTATCGAGGCAGCCTTTGTCTCGGCAGAACTGGCAGCTGTAGAGAGTGGTTTAACCGATGTTTTCTGTAGCTCAGGACTTCAGGGTCCTAGGGAATTTCTGGTTTTTAGGATGAGGGTTATATCTTCCATTCCTGTGGCTCACTAATTCCAGTGACAACAGGTCTTTTGTAATTTATTTTTTATTTTGACAACTGAATCCCCTGGTGGGCCTTGGGATAGAGACAGCTGCAATTTGTGTTATTATTTTTTCACTCTCAAGGAAATCAAGAGGCTAAGTTATTGTTGGACACGTTATGGCACTCAGGCCAGTTCCACTGCAGAAAACCTCAAAGCTAAGAGAAAATATATTCACTGTATTTTGATGCTGTAACCTTCTTGAAGTGGCCTGATCAAGAAGTTCACCTCTCTGTTGTGAAACCGGATTCTCATTTGAGAAGACACGTATGACCTGTGTATGCAAGAGAGCACACACACATTGACACACAGAGTGTATGCTGTGCTGGCCACACTATGACAGTGCCACGCACAAAGCACAGTGGCTCAGCTCCTAACATGTGGATGTGAGCAAATGTGAAACTAAGTAAAGATTTTATACAATGTAGAGAAAGCATAAGAGGAAAATGAACACTAAGGTTCAACCCTCTGCCACTGCACTCACCATTTCAGTCTCTAAATTTAATCCTTATGTATTTATTTGTTTAGGTATTTTTGAGGCAGAGTCTCACTATGCAATTCAGGCTGGCCTTGGGCTCACTTTGTAGCCCAGGCTGGTTTTGCATTTGTAGTGATCATCCTGCCTCAGCCTTCCTAGGGCTGGGATTACAGGCATGCATCACTACGCCCTGTTTACATTTAGCACTTCTATCATCAATAGAGTAAAATTTAACTGCATAGCTCATTTTTTTCTTTTCCTTTTTCTCTCTCTGTGTGTACATTTATAAAATATTTTCTATGAATGATCATAATGAATTAAGAGTGGCATTTAGGATTACTCATAGCAAATTTGATCATATAGATTTCATTGAGAAATGGAACAGGTGGTACTGAAATCATACACACAAAAATATATATGCATATGTGATTTTATATATATATATGTATATATATACATATACACATGTAGTAATTAAGATTGAAAAGAAAATTCAGAGATGATAGTCTGATCTCTGGGTTTCCTAAGGAAGAACAGCAAAATATATATGCATAAATATTTATGCAGAACAATTTTATTTATGCAGAACAAATATATTGAATTATTATATGAAAATCTGTTTACTAGAGATCTTTTCCAATTTTAAGCATTCTACATTATTTTAATTGTTTTTAAGATTTTGTCATTATTACAGATATGTACAATTATGTATATATATACACACACACACACACATACATAGATCAACTTATTTGTTTTTTTCTATCTTCCTTTTCCTATAAAATTGGTCCAGAATAAAAATGCCAGAAAATTAAGTCATTCAAGGACAAATTAACATTTAAGATTGCTGTGTTTTTGAATAATTATAAAATAGATCTAATTTTTATTTAATGACTTTCATTTATTCCTGAGATACTTCTCTCTTGAAGCTGTTAAGCACATTCTTAAAATGAATTGTAGTAAGATAAAGTGTAATGTATCCTATCACATGCCAAGGTAGCCAAATAATTTTCACAGACAGAAAAAAGGGTAGGAATTGAAAATTAGAAAAAAATATATGTAACTTGTAATAGTGTAAATTGTAATACAAAGCTAAGTATTATAGCTTATATATGAGTGCAATGTGGGAGAATTTTATTTTCTTTGCCAAAAGATGAAGCTACTTTGTAGTGAGAGATGGCTGGTGGAGGAGGTGTGAAAGAGAATTGGTCTTTGGAAAGTTCATTCTTCTTGCACCATTTTTTACTATCTATACTTTCTTTGGATTCATATTTATCTTATACCAAGCTTCAATTTAATATTATTAGAGAAAAATGAATATTTAACACAGAGTACCTTAAAACAAGAAAAATAGAGTTCACCTGCAGTGTCTTCACTCCTGTTTTCAAATACACACAAACCAAATTTATTCCATGATTTCTTGGACTAGAAAAGAGGGCTTCTTATAAATTAGTGAGTATCTTTTTATGTAAAACTATAAGGTCAATAAAACACTTATTGTGATCTTGCCAGTTACTTTGCTTCAGGGGAAAATCATTAAACTGCAAAAGAAGGAGCTCTTGTTTGAGAAATGATATATATCTTAAAAAGTTTTTATGGTGATATGCCACTAACACAAGTTGTTATGTGAAAAAAAGTCAGAAATCCTTCAGAAATTAGAGAAAGGAGTAGAAATTAATGTCATCAAGAAAACATAGCTCAATAACTGGTTCAAGTGGTGAACTAGTAAAGTCAGAAAAATACTGTAATTCTAGTAATATTGCTACATCTTACAACAGATATGCAGATTTGAAAGCATTGTGAAATGGCTTCAACTTCAGGACAAACTTCTCAGAGCACTTGTCTTATCTCTTTCACTACTTATGATGTTTACTTTCTCATTTCAGTTCCCATAAAGAAACCCTCTTCCATTCAAAGCAGCTTCAGACCTGTTACTTCCTCTCCCTGGAAAGCCTCCTCTCATTCCTACCAAGTCCAAGTACTTCGGGGAAGTCTTGGATCCTCCCCTGCCAGATGATACGTGTTCCTCACATGTGGGTGTATCACACACTTCCCACAGCAGATGCTAAGTGTTACTATCTCTATCTCGACAATTATGCTACAACCTCCAGGAGGGCAAGGGCTGAACCTCTGTTGTTCATTGTTGGTTGACCGATTGGATTAAGCAAGATACAATATACTGACCAGGTGATGCTGTATTTTCTAAAAGCATTCTATAAAAGAAAAGGAGCCCAAAAATAATTAGCATTTTCTAGAAGAGACTTGGCCAGAAGCTCTCCAACAAGTATGGCAAGAGGATGACAGTTGTATCATACAATTAAAGTTTGTTATGTCCTTTGTATACATTTACTTTGTATAAATTAAAAGAATGTTGTTAAATATGCGCTACAGTACAGTATATATGTTATTATGTACATATGTGTGGACATGTGTATGTGTGTGCTTGGTGTTTGGCAATAATGTTCTGCTAGTCATAAAAAATTACCTAAAATTATGATGCTTTTAATTATTCCAGGAAGACAGCCAGAAGGGGAATAACTGTGTTAATGGGACCAATAATCCTAGTTTTTTTAGGAATCTTTATGCTGATTTCCACAGTGATTACAGAAACCTATACTCCCATCAACAATGGAGAAGGATTTCTTTTTCCTCACAACCTGCCAGCATTTTCTTTGATTGTTTACTTGATAATAACTATTTTTCAAATATATGCACACCCATGTTTATAGCAGCAGTTTTTAACAGCTCAACCTCGAAAGCAGTTCAAATGCCCATCAACCAAAGAATAGATAAAAAGGATATTTTTTCATATAGAGTGGAGTATTACTCAGTCATAAAGATAAAATTGTGACATTTACAGCTAAATGCATGGGCCTTGAAAACATAATCATAAGTGAAATAAATCATTCACATACGAGTAAAATCAGACACATATGTGTAAATATTGCATTATTTCTCTGATGTGAGAAACTGAAAATGTAAATAATGACATAAATGTACAATAGATACTGTGAAACAGTAAGTAACTTTTCAAAAGGAAAAGGGAAATAGGAAGTGGGGAAAGGAAAGAAGGGAAGGAAAAAATGGGAAAAGAAAGATACATCCAAAACGGAGCTTTGTGAATGGGGTGGGAAAAGGGTTTGAAAAGAGGGGCTGAGAATGGGAAAAAAAGAATCAAGGTCAATCACGTGCAGATACAAATTTCACACAATGAATGTGGTCATTACGTACATCTAAGTTGTACCAATAAATTTAAATTAAAAAACAAATAAAATAACTACCATGCTGTATTTTTGATAATCCTTGAAGTGTTATTATCATATTATTCTGAGGATCATGTCCACTGTTTTTTTAAGAGAGGAAAAATAAGTCTAGGTGATATGCAGTTGTGACATTTCTCAAGTAAAGAGCATACGTATTACACTTGAAACACATTACTAATAGTATTTAAATATATCAAAGTTAAATCTTCTTTACAGTGTTGAACATTCCCTAAGTCTTATGCTGTGGTTTGACGGAAATTGGTGTTTTGCTGATTTCCGGTTAGTCCCGTGAATTCACTCAAATCTGCCTGCTTGTTGTAAACTTTACTCAGATGTTTTGCTCGATCACCCCAGTTTGCTGAGGACCTCTTCACTGGATTGCTCTCCCCCTCCTGCATTCTTTACTCCCTCCCTTAATTCCTCTCTTATATTTGATAACATTAAGTGAAGACTTAAGAGTAATATAAGAGAAATAAACGAAGACTAGTAGAAGGGTAAAGGTAGATGTTAGATATCCCCTTATCCAGAATCCATGGCATTCTCAGTGTCTCTCTATTATTTTTATTCTCAGTACTTTAATGCTTTGGTGTTTCTAGAACCATGTGTCCTCTGTAGGCAAATGACTACTCAAAATTTCTTCTTAAAATTTACAGTACGTTCAAAGAGAGTGGAAAAAACAGTTGATTCCCTTAGGAGTCCAGGGATGCCTTCTACTTGAATTTTTCTTGACTACGAAATGATTGACCATGCAGCTACACATTTGGTTCAAGAGAAACACTTGCCATACAGAATGTTCTTGATCTTTGATAAAAGGGTAAAAGAATCATCTAATTGCACCGAATACTTCTTAAAGTTTGTGTAACTCCATCTTAATCAACCCAATTTGGAGCATGCACTAAGATAGGGCCAATTCAAATTCCTAATTTGGAAGACAACCAACTTCTTAATGAGCACAGTCCCAGCAGAAGCAACCAAAATGGATTATTAACTAGAAAAGTTAATACTTAGAGTAGCTTGTTTATGTCAACAGTGGAGGGTTTCATTGCTCTCAAAGCAATGAAAAGGTACTTGTAAAACTGAAAAGTGATCACTAAAGTGGCAACTCCCACAATAATGGGTGCGTCTGCTTTAGGAACAAATTCCTGGCTCCACCCTGCCAACAAGAATTCTTTTACAAGCCCTAACATGTCAGTTTCCAAGCCCTAATAATTTTTAAGATCTAGACTACATCCAGAGTAACAGGAAGAGTTTGCTGGCTGCTTTGAAATAGCATTTTGTGCTTGGTACACAAAGACAGTTCAAGCTTATTATCCATGCTTGTTATTTTTCTGTAAGGGTTGCAAAAAGGAAGAGGCATTTCTTGAGGTGTCTTGGCTAGAGTTGGAAGACAGAGGGGAACACATGAAGAGCCTTCAAGACAACGCAAGCTTATGTATTGAAAGGGCTTGCCTTAAGCTATGTGCAGGCAAAGAAAGAAGAAAAGGGTTATGAAAAGCAAGTGGCAGGGAAACAATTTATCAAACAATTCTCCCCCCTAATCTAGTTAGCCAGCAACAAACTGGACCATGTATCTGAAGCAACTCTTGAGCTAAGAGCACTGTAAGTTTCTGTGTCTCTTTTTCTTTGTACTTCATACATAGGCTAAGGCAGGATGTTGGTATTTCCTATTTTTAAAAATAAGATTTCATGCCAGTACCCTTTGTTCTTGCTTTTAAGTGGAGTTCCAGAATTTCCTTTTTGATGTCTCAGCAAGTCTGAGCAAGGCAAGATTGGAAAAATCCTGTACCCACCAGAAGTCCACGTGATGCAGGAGTCTGAGGTGTTGTGACTGAATTTAGTTTATGTAGTTACTTAATTTATGTAGTTTATTTGTATTCATTGACATGAATATTCAATATGCACCTCTGTAAGTCACCCGGGTGATCATCAACTGAAATAGAGTCAGTGTGTGAATGGATGGAGGAAACAGGTGGGCCTGGAGGAAAATTATTTGCATCATTAAGAAACAATTGTTAAGGCAAAGAACTGCAGTACAGGGAATACGAGGGGTGCATCTCCTGCCACCTCTCCACCTTTCCCTGGCTTGCCCTCAAACCCCAAGAGAGGGAGAGAAAGCTGGAAAGAAAATTTCTGTTGTCACTCTCACACCCTAAGTGAGTTTAAATGAGCATAGGCTTGGCCAGGACAATTCAAATCCCGACTCTCAGGGTGACGAGTACAAAAATTTGGGATTCTAGAACACATGGTTATCTTTGTTATCTCCTTTTGCCAGGCACAAACCTGCTATGTGTCCTATCTTTTGAGTTTCCTTGGGTTGGAACTGTCCAGAAAAATGTGAGGATCTTTGTAATGGATTTTGAAAACCATACAATACTGTCCTTGCTAAGTAGTAAAGAAAAAATAAATTCTACTACTCTTGATAAACACAGCTACATATACACAGTCATGGCTTTGCTAATGAACTGGAGAATGATGGGTAAGGAAATCAACACAAATTTAAATGGAAAAGAACCTCATACTGTTCTCCAAAAGTACTGTCAGATTTCTGAAGTTGTATGTGGATGTTTGGGGCTCCTATACTACTTGAACAGAATAGATCTTAGCTATGAAATAGCCCCCAATAAAACATTCCTCTTCTTGAAAACAAGAGCCACTCAATGCTAAAGGATATCTTTGTTATAAAGATATAAATCCTTGTTATAAATCTTTGTTTAACCATTTTGGAAGCAACTAAATTGCTAGGAATGAAGACAAAATGTTTGAAGTTACTGTTATGTGAATGGATTCTTTTGGTAAACATAGATTTAATAATCTGAATCCATACAATAAAAAATCAGTACTAAATATTTTCTGTGCATGTCTAATTTTTACTGAAACTTATGGCTAAAGAAAATTAGTTCATATTTATACTTTCTTATCAGAAAGAGTAAAATCTCGAGAGATTTATAAAAGGTGATAGAGAGGGTGTATTCTCAACCCTCTTATCATTGCAGTATTCACTTTAAAGCAATGTAATCCTTTTCTGTTTCTGCCCCAACATTTCATAATTATATCATTTTACAAGAATTGTGTAATTTACATAACCACCTAAATTGTCATAATTGCTAGAAAGTGCTGAAAAAGCATACGGTAGGCATTTCAGATTCATTTTTGCTCTCTGTTTTAAACTCATTTGAAATGCCTTTTGCATAAAAATTCTTTTGGTCAACAAAAAAGTAACTTGGGTTTGATTTCACAGGAACCCTCTTCGCTTCCTCTCATTGGGACTGCTCCGCCTCTTCCAGGAAGCCTTGCCCAGGTACCTTACGGAACTAAGAGCAGAGCTACCGGGCTGTGGTGGTAAACAAGCTTATCACTGGATTTCTATTTCCTTAATAGAGAGCATGTACGTTAACTTCCCTGATCTGAGTCCCCCAGGTCGCCTCTGCAGAATAAGCCGAAAAGTAACTTGAAAATGTGGTTTGTTCATCCGCCCATACTGATATCCGCTGCATTTAGAA
This sequence comes from Hydrochoerus hydrochaeris, assembly GCA_004027455.1. Taxonomy (NCBI): domain Eukaryota; kingdom Metazoa; phylum Chordata; class Mammalia; order Rodentia; family Hydrochaeridae; genus Hydrochoerus; species Hydrochoerus hydrochaeris. The sequence continues at coordinate 519,364 of PVLA01000447.1, read as the reverse complement.
AGTGGAGAAAGGAAAAATCCAAGAATGAACGGTCTCTCAACAGTTTTCTCAGCATGCCATATCCATTATAATTATCTTAACCATCTGTTTTGCTTGGAACAGGCAAAAGAATTTGATATTAAGAAAACTAAACTGTCATTCTGTACAACAGGGAAGAACTTCGGAAGTGGGGCCTTATTTCCGGATGCAAGGGTTTAGATAACACTTTTATCAGAAAATGCATCAGTAAAGTAGGATGTCAATGTTTGATCATTACTGACTTGAAAGTTAGTGGCTTGTGCAATTTTATAAATAAAATGTTGTAACTAAAAATCATTGCAGCATATTGTATGATATTTGCTAAAAGTGTGATCAGGAAATTCGTTATTTAAAACACTATGAAACAGTTAAGTGTGCTTGGAAATGGCACCTAATTTACTTTATTTAATTCTGCTTTAACTTCTTAAAAAAGGTAATCTATACCTTGTGTAATTAAAAGGTGGTGTGTTTATGTTTAGCTTTCTGAAGCTAATTTAACTGTTACGTGAAATTATGGAATTTTATGACAATGTGACTGATACTCATAAACAGCACACAACTTTGGGAGTATTTCTTTTTATATGTGTGAACATATATGGAAACACTGAACATAGCACACATTTGCACACACATAATTTATACTAGTAATAACTTGGAGTTTCAAACAACAGAAATGAACAAATTCACTTATATAATAGTGGGTCACATATTATTGTAAAATATGCAGCTTATTCATACTTTAAAATAAAATTTAAAAAATATGGCATGCAGTTATAGACTTTTCAGATATTATAAGAAACAAAAATGTTTCAAAATCATTAATTAAATTATGACTGTTAGAATTTAATTAATCATTATAATAGATAATTGCCAAGACAGGAAGCAACTTACTACTTTAGAAATAAGCCATAAAGGCAAAACAATTTTCATAGTAAAATGAAGATAATCTTCAATTTAATTTAGGAAGAAAAACAATATAATAGCATGTCTTATGAATTGGGGACAATAACAGCAAAGCAGAACGGAGAGCCTTTCAATATTAACATCTTCTCTGACACAAAACTCATCATAAATGTCTTCCTGAATGTCAAAGAAGAAAAAGGGGGAAAAAATTAAACAGCGTGTATCTTGATAAATGGACAGCTTTTTGTGTTCAAAGAGATTCAAATTGGAAACAAAAATTTATACAGAAGATAGATATAGCATAATCCTGTAATGCTAGCCAAGTGATTTTAAAAATGGTGGGAAACCTTCATTTGTAGAAACAAAATAAAATTTATAACATTGCCTAAAAATTCAAAACAATTAAAATTTTCTGAACTATGACTTATATACCAGAAAACTAATTCAATTACAAATTGGTTTTTCCTGAGTTATCAAGAATTGTGTAAACATGTAAGCTAATTCCAGCCCTATTTAAGAAATTCTAGTAACCCCATTACATATTTAAAAAATGAAAGAAAATGGAAAGAAAAGCAATGTTGGTAATCTGATAAACTCCTAGATATTTTAAGTACTTTTTATTAAATACTTTTTATGTTTTCTCTTGTCACTATTTTTTCTTTCCCAATTCGTACAACGTGACATTTACCTTTCATTTTCTTAATTTCTTGGTAATGTGGTAGAAGACTAATTAATGAATCTGGCATCCTACTCCTGGTGATCAATTTTGAGTATAGAGAAACTTCTTTTCTCATGAATATTGTTCATTTTTGAACCTGCGGATAAAACCCCAGAGTTGAGCATTATACACATTTCTGCAGACATGTAAGGAGAAGTTACATGTAGGCAGGAGAGTCACCAGCAACGTTCTCGATGGTAGGTCTCTAGGTGGTGCTGAGTGGACTCTCCTGCCCTTCAGAACCTTCTGGCCCAACATCACGAGATGAAAAAACTCTTGGCTTCACTGCTGTTGCCCTGAAAGCCTCAGTCCTACAAGACCTGTACACCCACACCTGCCTTTAAGATGGATAAGATAGGTCTTTCTGGGGCTTATCTGAGACACAGGAAGATGAAAATAGTGTGCGCTTACATGTAGCTCTCAGCTGGAGTCAATTCACTACAATTTGCACTGATACACTGCATGTTGTGGAATTGCATTCACCAGGTTACGATGGAATTTAAAGACCTCTAAGCCTTCTCACCTTTCTACCATTTTAGCCTTTCATTTTGGTCTCTTTATTCCTACGTTAAAGATTTTCAATTCTATCATATTTCTATCTTGTACTGGAAAGCTTGAAAATCTTATGAAAATTGGAACAGTCTAAAGTCAAGTGTATGTTCAAGACATCTTGAATGATTACACTACTTGAACAGCTTGTACCAGATAAAAAGGGACATATTTGTGCAAAATGCACACAGTAAGCATTCAGGTAAGTATGGCTGCTATTACTCTAAAATCAGATTATACACATTCATGAGGAAATATTGAGTGATTGAATTCAATTAAGCATGACAGGTAATTCTTAGTGTAAGCACGAATCAAAGCAGCAACTGGGTATTACTCAAGAAGTGTTGGTTGAAATAGTATGCATTACACCTGTGTATAATTAGTAAATAATTTTTAGATTTTTATTGAAATATCATAGGAATATTGCCTTAAAAATTCACATGCCTCTGTCTTTGAAGGCTTACAGGTCAAGAAGATTAACTTTTAAAAAAATGTTTTTGCTTGTCCGAAGGAGATAGGAATGTCAGAAGCACCAACGATGCTGCAGAGGAGGAGGCTTTTGTTTTGTCAGCAGGAGAGCATTTTCCTAGGAAGATCGATGAATGCCCACTGCCTGCACCTAACTCTGTAACTGCTTTTGCTGTTTGTTTCATCTCATTCATTTTGCATCCGTGTTAGGCTTGCATCTGTTTATGCACTTGTCTATTATTCATCTACAGGATAACTGCTCAGCAGCCCTTACTTCCCTTTCATATCTTTTCTGCATCTTTTGTTTCCATGGGTTGTTTTGGCAATAAAGCCAAGAAAGGGGTACAAAGCTTATTAAAAAAAAAAAAGATGCAGTTGGAACATCGTGCTTTTACAGCTCTAAGAACATTATTGCTTCTTTCAAAAAGTTTTTTTATAAAAAATGTTACAATGTACCCAGCAAAGTTTAAAGCTCGTAGGTATGACAAATTTGAAAATCTGAGTGAAAGGAATTGAAAATCTTATTTAGGGAACAGCTCGCTACTGTTTGATCTTTATGTGGCAGCCTGCCATATGCAATTTTCTGTTTACTGTACATTTTAATACCAAAAACTTCAAGCCATGAAATCACGGTAATTTCTTATGCTTATATGGCACTTCATAATTTTATTATGTGTTTACTCATTCATTATGTCCTCCAGTCTTTCTAGGTAGGTAATTAGCATTTTCATTTTAAGAATTAAAAAGAGAGAGTAACTGTGCTAAATGAGACACAAAGGTGAAAAGGTCAATGAATCTCCAAGTGTAAAGCAGAAGGTACGTTCACTGAATGTCTGCCCAGCCTGGGATGACCCTGAAGACTCTGCTCAGTATAAACCTGCACAGTGTTTCCCCAGGCCTAAGGGCTAAAATACATTTTGGTGACGTTAGATTATATCAACATAAAATTTTGCTATCATTGCTTTTATATTTTAGGGATAAAGTATGTTTTGGATTTCTTAGGTTGTGTACGCACAGGTTTCTATTTTCTTTTGTTGTGATTCTGAATCTTTACTGTGTTTCCAAACTTAGTTAAACTCTTTTGATAATTAAGGTCCATTTCCCAAGGACACAAAACCATTTTCCTCTTTATTAAGAGGCTCATGGATACTATGAAGCCATTCTGTGTACTTTGGCTTGGGTCTCCCCAGAGTACATTACTTCTTAAGTATCTGATTGCTAGGTTGGGCCTAAAGTATAATTTTTAAAGTTATTTTTAGAAAATAAATTGGAAGTACATGAAACCAATTTAAAGAATCAGAAACAAGACACCTGTATAAGCCCTTATACTGAGACTATGTTATGCATTTCTTTGTGAAAACTTCCCATAGTTACATGAGATGATTTCTTTTGAAAAATAATAGCTATTTTCCTTTTCAAGACACTTGTTAATTTGTTCAATAATTTTCATAGCCCTGATAACTATGAAAAACATAAAAAGAAAATCAAAGACAAGTGCTATAGTGTCTCATTTTCTTTAAATGGAAAACCCACTAACCATGAAATGTGAAAATTCTTAAATTTTGAGAAGTGCAATAAAGCAAAGAAAAGTACAACACAGTCCTTATTTACTACCTATTATTAGTTAAGATTCAACTGCTGAAAATAACACTTAAAACTAACTGGTTCTGTTTGGGCAAAAATTTCTATCTGAATTATACAGTAACAGTCCTTGTTTTTGAGAGTCTGAAGAATTTCATCGCTATTTCATTAAAAATCAAGAACTGCTGGTGAATCATTTAAGATATGTTATGACTTTTAAAATAATGCCCAGTAAGGTCATTGGGGCAGCACTGTCCTCTAGCTAGACTGACTATTATGGGATTGCAATCCAGTTAGTAAAAGGAGATAAATACAAGATTGGATTTTAAATAGAAGTCTAGAAAGATTTTTTTTATCATATTAGCATTCATAGAACATCATTGAAATATGTTTTAGGTCCAATTGTTGACATGCAGATATAATTTAAAAAATAATTTGATCCCATTACATCACAGTCCACTATAAATACATTTTATTTAAAATATTAAAGAAAAGGAAAAAGTGAGGAAATAGAAAAAATAACATAGACCACATATAATCTGTATATTGTCTCACCAATTGCAAGTTGCCAATATGTTCACCACAGGTCACTTTTCTACCTATTAAATTTCATTTTTATCTTTCCCAGTCGATTTATTACTGAGTTTCACATCCCATTATCATAAATGCACAACTAGATAATAGCCCCAAACTGAGGTTCTGCATAGAAGAACCTTCTTAAGGTAACTACATAATGCTGGTGAAAAATCAGAATTTTAACAACCTATTTAGGTTTCATCCAAGCAAACAAGGAGGGTTAATGCTCAACACCTGTGTAATTATGTTTAAAGTTATATTTGAAGTTCCTAAACTATCATTAATGGGAATCTGGCCAAAATGATATTATTTTGGTCCATACCATCAAGGATTCTCCTAAGAAACCCAAGCTAGATCAGTCCTTTTCATTACTGGAGCTGTTGTTACCACTCAGATAACTTCTAAGATAATTCTTAGGAAGAAGTAAACCACCTATTTCACACTCCATAATCAGAAATGTCAAACAGTGCTTCCTTACGGTTTGCTTGCACCCCAAAATAAAAACATTCAATGAAAAGACTCAACTTATGCCTTTTGGGTCTCCTACTCACTTGCAGCAATAAAGAAAGAAAAAGCAAGTGGCTAGAATTGTCCCTCCTCTGACACCCTGCTTTTTATTGTTGTCTTTTTAGTCACCAAGTAATTAAATCTTAATAAGCTAAGTGACTCTAAATGGATAGAAATGTTAATAAAAGCTGCTTATTTCTTCTATCATAAGTGTCCAAAATCTTTGAAAATGTTCATAGGAATCTGTGAATGAATTTGTACAGCGCAGGAATTAATCACTTCACGAGCCTTTTTGAGAAATTCTTTTTATCTTTTTCATGTAGCAATGGTCACAGATCTGGCGGTTTTGTCCTTTTGTCTGAACAGCGCTAGAGAATGCCCACTAGTGCTTAGAAGTGTGACTGTTATCAGAAAAGGTCCAGCAGTGACTTACATTGTGTTCTGACTTGGATTTATTCTTTCAGAGCGTGAAGTAAATATATGGAGCTATATTCTAACCTAAGCCCACCAATATTTATTAAAAATAAGTGCTGGTTATTGTCACTGTAATAGATGACAGTATTAACTTTTAGGTACACAATACATAAACCAAAAATTCACAGTGTAAAAAAATTCAGCAGCCAAACTTTCATCTATTAGCTTAAACATATATTTTCTGCTAACATTTTTACCTTACTTTTTTCCTCCACAGCTAACCACAATTTTATGAATATTAGGAAAGTTTGAAGTTATTTTGACCATATAAAGAAGGAATATACATGAATCCTTATATATTATGATTAAACATATTATTATGTTCCTGAAAGCAAATCATATAGCTTCTTATGAAAGGTAGCATATAAGTCATATTATGTAGTATGTATCTATGTCATAAAATTGTCAAGAAATAATTTACTGTAAACAACCTTTAACACAATAAGCATTGTTGCAAGTTGAAAGTCATTTTCAATGTTAATTTAATTTGGAGGTATTTTGTTTTAACTGGTGGGCTTTTATCTGAACAAGTAAAATTTATTTGACTGACCTCCAGGAAAGTTTATATATATATATATATATATATATATATATATGATATTCAAAAAAAGTAGGAGGAAGTTCAAGGAAGACATTAAGGAAAATAGCTGTTTTACAAATAGTATAAAATGATTACAAATTAATGTTTAAATAATACAGAAAACACCTTGCAGTAAATTATTTTTAGAAGAAACCGATGAGGCAAATGAGCTGAAGATAATGCATACATTTCAGCACATCTATGTAAAGCGGCCGGTGTGGGCTACATGAACATGCTTGGGCCCATACTTATTAGGCGGTGATGCCTGATGACTGTGAAGACTGTAACTGGTTTCCTTTGATCTCCTGAGTCCCTCACCTGCCTGCAGGCTGACATTTTCCTCCACAGAAACCAGTTTCCGATGGTTACCAGCCTTGATCTCCTCCAGTGTTGGATGAGTTCTCTTTGATTTACTGGAGCAGAGTGTGTGCCAGGTTGGATAAATCAGCCTGAGAGGCCTAACAGGGCAAAGAAGCAGTAGGGCACCTGTCCTTACATTGTCCTGAAAATGACCTCAAATGTGACTTTCTGCAAGGTAAGAGGTAATTCTGCCTCTCCTTTGGCTTAGCTTGTATCACTCACAGGAAAGGTCACAAATCGTGAGAGCTTTCTACGCTTGAGACTCAGATTACTGTTTGTCTGAGAAGGAGGGCAGAGCTGTGAGACCTGCTTCTCTTAGGAATCTAGGTCAGAATCCATCCCGTAAGCCACCCAGGCCCTTCACAGCAATATCTTACACTGTGGAAATACTTTGAGCAAATCCTGAGGGTTGTTCATAAATTATATTACAACCTGAAGGGAGAAAAATTTATGCGGTCCCTTTTTTGACTCTAGCTTTTCATAAGGTAAGTCATAAAATTTAATTGGTGACCTCAGAGCAAGGTCATAGTTCTTAAATTCTACTATCTACTTCATAACCTCCAAGTCAATAATAATAACTGAAGATGATGTTAGTGCACCTAAATTCAATAGAAGTGTCAGCAGCAGTTAATATACAAGAACCGCATCCAAATATATGAATTTTTTAAAGGTATATGAAACTCTCTGGGTGTCTCTGAAATACTGCAGGTGCTTGGAATTTGGACTTCATGTAAATAGCACATGCATATTTGTCAAGAGAGGTGACTGCACGGAGAGTGGAGGTGGAAAAGGATCGGAGAGAGGAAGAGAATAATCTTATTTTTTAAAAATTGATTTAGACATTAAATTTAAATAAATGAAATTAGCAAATGTAATAAGCCTACTTTTAGGCAAGTTCACTTTCTTTCATCAACAACAGAAAAAGAAACAAGAACGAAAAGGAAAACTAGTAAGATGGCAAAGGACAGGCTTAAGTGCACAGTGAAGCTTGTTGCTCTGAGTTGGTACAAATGTTGCTGGACTTCTGCCTGGTGCCTCTTCCAGTGGGGGTGACAGAACTGAGAGTGGCACAGAGATGTGCTGTTGTGACCTTGAAGGCTTGAACCCTTTTGCTGGTGTGAATGGAGTTAATTTTTCCATTTCTTTCAAGGGGGAGGCAAACCAAGGCATTGAAGAAGTGACAGACACTGATGGTGAAAGCAAGGAATACTGAGATGTTCTAAAATTGTTAGAAGCAGATGGCTGCTAATACATTAGCTTTTAATAATGAATAACTACCTCAAATATCCTGATTATCCTTAAGAGTCAAGGTTACATGCTGCATCCCACTAAAATGTTATTCAAAATAGATAACCACATCTTTAGGCCTATCTTGGCATTTCGTTTTCCAAAACAAATATATTGAAGAACATTGAAGTGTTCATATAGTAAAACACATTGCCTTTCAAAAACCCCCGTTCAGAAATGAAGTATTCCACTTGAATTATTGGTGCTCTGTGTCTGATAAATAAAAATTGCTAATCTTAATATTACCACTATTCTCACAGTAAGACTGAGAACTCAGTTTTCTTTAACTTAGCCTCTCCTTCCAATAAACCCATAATGTTGTCATTCAAAAAGACCCTGGGCTGGACAGGGGACACACACCTGTAATGCCAGCCACTCAGGAGCCTGTGGAAGGACTGCAGTGAATTTGAGGCCAGCCTGGGTAACATAGTAAGACCCCATCTCAAAAAAGCAACAACAAGAAAAAAAACGAACAAAACATCAAAGTCCTGATCATTTGTCTTTTTCTTTTATTTCCATGGTCATTTACATGTAATTTAAACTAAACTGGGATGCACGGTATCATTTTGTAGCATCACCTTTCTCTCTCTGTCCAACTATCACACAGCACTTTCTTATCGAAAGAAATTCGTAAAGGAAATATAAATTTCAAAATATTTAATCCCTTCATTTCACAAAGTATGAAGGGTTGTTTGACCAAGATTAAATAACAGAATGATACTATAAAATGATATCATGCATCCCAGTTTAGTTTCAATTACATGTAAATTTCCAGAAAACTGGGTTTAAGCATTTTCAACATAATCTGACAAGCAGCTCACATGGTTTAAGGGACAAAGTGCCCCTGTGGAGCCTCTGTTAAGGGCTTTAATGCCATTTAGAGGACTCTACCTTGTGCCCTAAGCATAGCCCAGAGGCCTCATCTTCTAAGGCACCTTGTCACAGATTAGTGTTAACCACATGAATTGGAAGGTATCAAAAATCCAGTTGATCAGAGTGGCTTTGTGGTAGAAGACCTGAAGGACCAGTTTGAGGAAATTTTTGGAGTGATATTATCAGGCCAGATGTTGCTTTAAAATCTTTGTGTCCAGTTTTGACCATATCCTCAAGTACACAACCCACTTAATATATATATCATTGTGAAATAATTACCACAAACAGATCTCCTCTCATGTTTATCTTTCTTGGGTATGTGGCAAAAACATTAGAGATCTACTCTCTTAAAAATCCTCGAGTACACAACCCACTTAATAACCGTACTGGCATACATTGTTAATTATACCACAAGGCATACTATTCATTAGACTTGGAGAATGTATTCATTCTGCATAGCCAAATGTTTCTGGCTTTGGGCCAACATTCCCCTCATGACCCCCATTTTCTTCATTCCCTAGCCAATAGTAACAACCTTTCTATTTTCTGATTCTAGAAATTTGACCTTTTTAGATTCCACACTTATGTAAGATCATGTCATATTTGTCTCTCTATACCTGGATTACTCAGCATGTTGTTTAAGTGACAGTTTTCTTCTCTTTTAAGTGTGTGTGTGTGTGTGTGTGTGTTCTTCTTCAAGGTTGTACTGGCTTTTGGGGACTTTTTCTGCTTCCATATATATTTTAGAATTGTTCCCGTACTTCTGTAAAATATTCCATTTGGATATGGTAGATGTAGCATTGAATCTGCAGATTGCATTTTTGGGAAGAGTATAGGAATATTTATGTTGTTATTTCTAATTAATTACCAAAGATATAATTTCATTTTTGTCTTTTTGGATTTATTTCTCCATTGCTTTATAGTTTTCTGCATGCAAATTTTTCACCTCTTTGATTAACTTTTTCCCAAGAATTTTATTTTTGATATTCTTTTAAATGGGATTGTTTCCTTATTTTTTCAGATAGGTCCTTGTGTGCATATAGATGTGGAGCTTATTTTTTATACTAAATTTGTATCATGCAACTATACTCAATGTCTTTACTGGTTTTAACTTTTTTGTGGTCTTTGGAGCTTTTCACATATAAGGTCATTAGTGCTATAATGAATAGAAGTGGTAAAAGAAGGAATCCTCACCTTATACCTAATTTTAAAAGAAAAATTTTTAGCTTTTCACTGCTGAGTATGATGCTAGCTGTGATCTTCTCATAGATTTTTATGTCAAGGTACATTAATTCTAATTTGTGGAGAATTAGTTGCAAAAGTATATTTTAAAAGACTTTCTCTATATCAATGGAATTTTGTTCTTTATTCTGTTCATGTGCCCTACATTTAGGATTTGCTTATAATGTATTTTTCTTACTTCTTAGGGGTGGATCTCACTTGCTTCTAGTGCTTGGTCTCTTTAGTGGGTTTTTGAGTTCAGTTTGGTAGTAGTTTGCTGAGAATTTTTGCATCTGCGTTCATCTAGGATATTGGTTGGTAATTTTTTTTCCCCCAGTATTGTCTTTATCTGGTTTTGGTGTCAGCACAATACCAACCTTTAAACATGAGTTTAAGAAATCCCTGCTCCCTCTCAAATTAGAAGTGCTCAAGTCTGATCTTTTTTTGGGGGAACAGTTTAAGAATTGGCAATTGAGTTTTTAAATGTGGTAGAATTGTTAAAAATAAAACTATCAGTTCCCAGACTCCTTTGTGGCAAGGTTGTTGATTACTGATTTTATTTCCTTGCTTATTACTAGTCTTTTAATGTTCTCTGTTTCTTTGTACTTTAGTCTTGATAGGTTTCATATTTCTAAGAACAGATTACTAATTTTGTTAACATGTTGTTTCTCATAGTTGCTTTTTATTACCTTTTATGTTTCTGTGACAATAGTTGTAATGTCCCTTTTTTACTTATTTCATTTCTTTTTTTTTTTTTTTTCGGATCTAACTCATGACCTTGCGCTTGCTAGGCAGGTGCTTAAGCCACTGAGCTAAATCCCTGGCCTCTCATTTCTTTACATATTCTCTTTATTCCTGATCTAATGACAGCTTTTCCACATTATGTATCCATTCAAAATGAACTCTTAGTTTCCTCTTTTTCTGTTGTTTTTTGGTCTTAATTTTATTTCTGCTTTTTCCTTGATTCCTTTTCTTCTGCTAACTTTGAGTATATGTTTGTTTTTCTTTTAGTTTCTTGATGTGTAATGTTAGGTTGTTTATTTGAGTTTTCTTTCCTTAATATAGGCATTTATCAATATAAATTTACCACTTCAAACAATTTCTGCTGCACCTCCTGCTGTGATTCCATTTTCATTTGTCCCCAAATAGTTTAAAATTTATATTTGATTTATTGTTTAATTTCATTCAAAACTGTGTTTATTTTCTATATATATGCAAATATGTATATATGTATATTCTAGTCTTTCTCTTATTACTAGCTTCTAGTTTTATATTGTTATGGTCATAAAAGAGATTTGAATGTCTTCTTACATATGTTAAAACTTATTTTGTGGTTTAATATATAATATATTTTGGAGACTGCTTTGTGAACACTTAAAGAGAATGTTCACTCTGCTGTTATTGGATGAAATATTCTGCATTGCATACATTTGTTCTATAGTATTATTCCAGTCTGACCTTTTCTTATTGATTTGATTTCTGCACAATCTAACTTTTGTCAAAAGTGGGGTAATGAAGGCCCCCTACTCTATTATAGCTTTTTTCCCCTTTCAAACAATGTAATATTTACTTTATACATCTAGGTACCATTGATGTTGGCCTTATATACACACACAGAGTTTTTATATCCTCTTGATTTACTGACCATTTTATCTTTATGTAATGACATTTTTTGTTTCTTGTGACAAGTTTTGACTTAATAATCTGCTTTGTCTTTGCAAGTTAAACCACCCATTTATTATCATTCATATAAAATATATATTATATCCTTTTTCTTTTAATCTATGTGTTTTTTAAGTCACTATAAGTTTTTTATAGATAGTATACAATTGAACCTTGTTTTGCTATCCATTCAGCCACTTTATGTTTTTTGATTGAGACTAACATGCTTACATTTAATGTAGTTAGTGCTAGTAAATTACCATTTTGTTATTTGATTTCATTTTGTTTTCTAGTTCTATTTATTTGCTCCTTTCATTATTTTTATTTTTTTTTAAATTTTTTATTTAAAGAGAAACAAAAGCATGTAAAGGTTAGAGATAATACAGAATTCCAAAAAAAAAGATGAAGAATAAGAAATCACTAGTTAATAAATTACATATTGTCCTCTTAGCAACAGTTGTTCAAGTTACAAAATTAAAGCATACAAAGTAGATACTCAAACAATGAGAATGTAAACAGCTAAGCATGCATGAATCTCTACATCTATTTCTATCTTTTCTGTATTAGAGAGAAAAACAAAACTTAGCAAGACCAAACAAAACAAATTCCTATAAAAACATGAAACCAAAAAGTTGTATAAAACCACAGTACAAGGTGATCTACAATGATTACTGTGTTGTTTCTTATTATCTTCAATAGAATGTCTGTATCATCAGGCATAATTGAATATAGCAGTATAATTGAGTAAAGCAGTAAATAACAATATTAGTAAAAATAAAACATTGTAGACAGTATAAAACTTCAAAGGCAGGTACTAATCAAACCATAGTGGATATTCTAGTGGATCTTGTCATCTTAAGTGCAGTTGCCTATACTCTCAGACTTGACACTATCAATCATAACAGCTTTGAATAAAATCTATCAATACAAAACAGCAATCCAACAAACCAGATTCGATTACAATCAGTCATGGTAAAACTGTAGGTTTTACAGAGCTTTAGATTAAGTTAATAGGAAATTAAGGATGATTATCATACTATATCCTGTTATTTTTGGGATTGCTGTCTATGCCCTCAAATCTAGTACAGGTAGACTGACTGGAACAGAATATAATACATCTAAGAAGAGTAGTGTGAGTAACATGGGTTTTAAATTCTGGTGCACTATTAACAATATAGTGTATCAAGGTCATCTATGTTAGAGATTCTAGCCATCCTTCTCTGCCTCATTTCTGCTATGCTATTTTCCTGCCTTTGTTTGTCTAGGTTTCTCCTTCATTCTACTGCCTGCCCTACTCATTGAGGCCTTTTTGCCACTGTTCCTAAAATCCTGATTTTTTTTCTCTCTCTCTAGAATGTCCTTCAGTATTCTCTGTAGGGTTGAATTGGGGGTCACAAATTCCCCCAGTTCCTCTTTGTCATGGAAGCATCTTGTTTCTGCATTAATTTTTAGTGACAGTTTTGCAGGGTACATCAATCTGGGCTGGAGGTTATTTTCTTTTAGGGCTTGGAAGACTTGGCTCCAAGCTCTACTTGATCTGATGGTCTCTGTGGAGAAGTCAGCTGTGATCCTGATGGGCTTACCTTTATAGGTAATCTGTTTCTTTTCTCTGATGGCTTTTAATATTCTGTTTTTACATTGAATTTCTGGTATCTTGATTATTATATGTCTGGGTGTAGATCTGTTTTGGGTGTAGGTGGCTGGAATTCTGTATGCTTCACATAACCAAATGTCATTTTCTTTTCCCATGCTTGGGAAGTTGTCCTTAATTATTTCCATGAATAGCCTTTGTAATTTGCCTGTATGTATTCCTGCTTCTTCATTCATGTTTTTTATTCTTAAATTGTAGATTGTCTTGTCATCTTTTAGCCTTTGTAATGTTACTGCCTGTTTCCTTGTTGTTTTTAAGAGATTTTTCCTTTCATGATCACACATTGCAAAGTTGTCTTCAAGTTTTGATAGTCTCTCCTTAGTTTCTTTTAAGGGTTTTGCCAGCTTTCAATGGAGTTTTTAATTTCCTGGTAGTCTCTTTGAATCTGCTTCATGTATTCTATATTTTCTCTATATTCTTTATCAAATGTTTCTCTCCTTTTTTTGTGTTCCCCCCTTCTTCCATCTGTATCATCCTGAGAGATGCTTCCTGAGAGCATTTCTTTTATTACTCTACTCATATCTTGTTTTACCTAATTTAATGTTTCAGTTTTGAGCTCGTCTACAAGGTCCCGAAGATATCTCTTAATGTCCATTGAAACCATGTCTGATGTTGTGTGTTTGCCACCCTCAGTCTCCTTTGTTTTTCCCTCTCCTGGATCAGTGCTCTCAGGGATCTGGGCTGGGGGCCTCCTCCTGCCTCTCTCTCTTGTCATGGAACTGGCTTCCTCCACATGGGTTACAGTGCAGGTCCCAGCCCCCTTCCCTGTTAGCCACATTTCCTCCGAAGAATGCTAGCGAGGGAACTCTGCCCTCTCCTGCCTGCTCTTGTCACTGAGGTGTAAGCAGCGTCTGTGTCTGCCTGCCCCTCCACACTCGGCCAGCCAAACTTCAGGTGCCTTTACCCGGTTAGTGCTTGCTAGATGTAGGGAATTGATTTGGGATGGCTCATTGGGTCCCAGCCAGGGGCACGGCCCAGTCCAAGCAAATCCCACGAATCTGCTCTTGGGAGGGAGGAACCAACTGGAGTCACTTTCGCTCCCAGTTCAGGCTCCTTCTGCCCAATTCCAACATGTTGCCCATTTGGTCACGCCCTGCCTGTGGGGCAGTCTCATTCCCAGCACTGACCGTGGATTAATGAAGGTCCCTTCACCGGCTCTGCTCTCCATTGGGTTCACCAACCCCTGACTTCAGCACTGCTGTGCTTCCTGTGAGTGGCAGCGGGAAGGAATTTGGGTGGGTCTGCCAGCTGGCGAGGCCTTTGCAAACTTGGCGGGTTGCCACAAATGAAAATGCTGTGTCCCGTAATTTTTAGCTCTTTCAGTTGTAGTCCTGAAGTATTTGATGAGCTTTTTTTTAATGTTTTAATTTCTTCCTGTGTCAAGAGGATTCATTTCCTTCTGTCTGAGTCTTTGAAGGGTGTTTTATTCTGGCAAATGAGTTGTTTCTTCCAGGAGGATTTGTATTTTGTTGTTCACTGATTGGCCATCTTGTCTTCTCCTCATTATTTTTCTTGCAATTTCATGATCTTTTTTTTTTTTTTGTATTTTATTACATAAAGAAGGACAAATTTTAGTTTTTTGCAAGAAAATGAGGGCCAGGGATTTAGCTCAGCAGCATGAGCACCTTCCTGGCAAGTGCTAGGTCATGAGTTCAATCCCTGGTACAAAAAAAAAAAAAAAAAGGATGTTCCTTAAGTTCATAAGGTTAAATGAAATAAGTCAGTCAGAGAATCTTAAATACCATATGGTTTATCTTAATTGAGAACTCATATTATAATTCATTAGAGAGGAAAATAAAAGAATGATAGGAAACAGGGAGGTAGATTTCTGGAGATAGGAAGAAGAGCTGTGGGTTGAGAGAGATGAGAGGAAGGGGAGAGGAAGGGAAAGCTAAAATGATGAACATGTTACATACATGTGTACCAATGTCCTGTAATTAATTAATTTATTATGCTTCCCTAAGAAAAATTTTAAAAATCTTTATGTCTCTGCATAGATTTTTTTTTGTGACTATCTTTGGGATCACAGAAAATTTGGTCTTAAATTTAAAGTATTTTCTAACCTTTATATTTTGTCATGTATTTGGTTTAGTTTTAATATTCTTTTGTTTCATCTTAGGAAACTCCTGCTGGCATTTCTTATAAGGCACTGGAAGTGGTAATGAACTAGTGTAACTTTTTTTGTTTGGGAAAGTCTTTCTTTTTCCTTTGTTTCTGAAGGACAACTTTTTAATTGTCACAAACTTTTAGTACATTTAATACATCGTCCTATTCTCTGTGTCTGTGAGAATTCTGTTCAGAAATTTACTGCTAATCTTTTAAGGGTTCTCATGTGTGAAACAATTCATTTTTCTCTCGTTTTCAAACTTTTTTGACTTTTGGGAATTTGGTTATGTTACTCCACAAAAATGACTGTATTTGATTTGTTGGGGTCTTTTGGACTCTACAGATCTGGGTTATTTTTTCTTCTCTGTATTTAGGGAGTTTTCCATCATCTTTTTGAATAAGTTTTATGTTCTTTTCTCCTGCTATACTCCTTCAACTCCCATAATGTGTTTATCGGTTTGTTTGATGTTATCCTGTACATCTTACATGATTTATTTATTCTTTTATCCTTTTTTCCCTTTGATGGTAATTTCAAACCTACCTTTAAATTCATTGATTTCTTCATCTAATTTATCAAGACTTCTATAGAATTTGTAGCTCACTGAGCATCATTAGAATGAATATTTTCAATTCTTTGTCAATTAGTCAACGGATCTTAATTTCTTTAGGGATAGTTATTGATGTTCTATTTTGTCACTTAGGTGGTTTCATGTTTTTGGATAATTCATGATTATTGAGGCTTTGCACTGTCTTTTCTGTTTGAAAGTTGCACTTTTTCCAGTGTTTATAGAGTGACTTTGATGATTAAAGCTCTGTACAAGTTAGTCCACCCTGAGAGTTTAAACAGCTGACTGATGGGGTCAGTGGGCAAACTTGGTATTAGGAATACTTCACTGAACTGATCCATTAGCTGAAGTTTTTAGCAGTAAGACCTGGAATTGGTTCCACTGGGTTACACCAGGTGCCTGAATCCATAGATAAGTCTTCCGTTTTGGTCTATGACCCAAGATTTGAGTTCTGTAAGGTAATCCTAGAATCTAGATCCACAGAGGCCCACTTGAAATCTGGATAGATGGTACCACAGTTCAGTCAACTAGGTCTGCTTCTAGGGTTCATGGTATGCTGAGTGTTCCCTTCACTCTTCCTCCTCATGTGGAAAATCTCTCTGCTGCATGGGCTTGGAGGATGGTGATATGAATAATATAAAAGCATCCTTCCTTTCCTCCTCAACATGTCTTCTTGTCTATGTTCCACTCAGTGTTTAAAATCTGTCATCCAGATTCCTCAGATCTTGTGAAAACATTTTTGCACATGGATCATTGCTGAAATTGATCTTTATATGAAGAGGTGAGATTCAGAAACTCCTACTCTGCCACTTTACAAATGTTACTCAAGGGGTCCCCTGATTCTATGTCTCCAACTATCAGACCCCAGACTCCTAGTACTGGATTGTTCAATGTTTCTTTGAGAACTCTATTGCTTAAAATAGCTCCTACTTCCTATCCTGCTATTCTTAAAGTTCTTATGTCTGAAACACTTCTGGCATCCAGTTTTTTTTGTCACTCTGAGATTAAGTTTTTGACTAATGTGATAAGAACCAAATTTTGAAATATCTTCAGTTAAAATATTTTGTGCTTGTAGTTGGAAGTGAAGAAGACTTCCTCACCATGTCACCCTCTGAGAAGCATCCATTTTGGTCAATGAAATTTGATTGTGTCATTCTCCTGACTCAACTTCTTTCATTCCATTGACTGCTTCCCTCCTCAATTCCTTCCAAAATACACAAGAAAAGAGATCTGCTTAGACCATTTCCTCTCCTTTAGAAGAATACCTCCGCTGGGCTGTATCCTTGTGTCAGGTGGCATCTACGGCTAATGTGTTCCAGATATCTAGGGCCCTGATGTATGCCTGTGATTTAATCACTAATTATTGCCAGAGTCAGTCAGAAACAGGTAAAGGGGATCATATTAAAACAAACAGTAGTTTTTGTTCAGAAAGCAAAGTATGGTTGACTAGTTCATGGAGGTCATAAGTCAAAGCTCTTGAGTTATTTATGGACTATTACAATTGTTAAATATTTCCATAACATTAAGTTGTTTACAGTCAGTACTTTATGGACTTTATTTTCTTTTATGCAAACTCAGGAAGACAAATAAAAGAAGATGAGGAAGAGGAGACTGATTATATTCTATAGGTGAAAACTAGAGATCCAGCAGTAACAAATAATTTTTCTGAGATTATTAAACAAATAAAAGGAAAAAGACTTGAATTAAAAGCATTATTTCTTTGCTATACTCTTTTGCTGCTTGTCAATATATATTGCAGGTTCTTTTTGAGAGGCTTTCTCTAAACTCTCAATCCAGCATCATTGGAAGTTTGCAGTTGAGGATGTGGAAGGGTGTAATTAGCTAGTGAATAACTGGCTGTGATGACTCTATTGCTTTGATTTTGGCATCATGTGGTGCTCCATGCAAATTATTCATTTTAGTGAGGAAAAGTGCTATACAAAATGCATCATAGCAGGCAGAATGAAATTTTCACTTGAGTTTCAACACAGATATATACTAAAAACATGTTAGATTATTCAGCACTTTAGTCTGTCTCAGTTTACTCATATTTATGTTAACTAGTACAATAAGGATTTGTCGTCTATTTTTAATTGTCCTATTAGATGAGAAAATGATTCTCTATAAGTGCTATTAACACTACATACACACTACATTATATACTTTAGTCATTATTTCAAGCTACTTTTGAATGTTTAAAAAGCTTTCTAATTGCCAAATTGTGTTTTCTTGATTTCTCTGCTTCCCTTCCAGAACAATTAGAGTGTGTGATCAAGTTTATCCTAGATGTAAGAAGAAAAAAATAAAAGAACCCAACTGAGATTTTTTTCCTTTCTTATTCTTTCTCATTTTCTTCTTCAGTATCTTGTAAATCTTCTTATTGGGAGTGTTCAAAAGTACTTATGATTTCTCTAGTGTGAAAAATGTAATGCAAACATCTCTGCTTTACTTTGTTGTGCTTTGAAAAACAGTGAACAGAAGTAGACCGAAGTCCCACATTTGATTCATTAGAGTAACTTGGCCTTAAAAGTACCCTGGTTTTTCATGTAATGAGTGAATGATGGAAGGAAAGGCGATTATGAAAAGGAGACAAATGTGAAGGGTAACGTGGTGAAGTCTGAATGTGGTATCCAAGCACTTAAAGTAGCATTCTCTTAACATTGTTCCTGATTACCTAGTAAAAATTATTTGTAAACACAAAACTTGAAGAGGTTTTACTGAAAGACAGATGTAAATCTCAAGCAAAAATGAAAACATTCGCATTTTAAACCTTAGAAAAAATAATTTAATTAGAGGTCTTTTAATGATTAAAATATTTCAATATTAATCACCCTCCTATTGCTACCACACATAATGCAATCAGCAGAGTCAATATGTGTATACTTTTATGATGATAAAGTTCAAGACCTAGAATTCAATTAAAGACATTTCACCCTACTCAAAGCAAATCCCTTGGCCCCTAATTAAGTGGGGAGAAAGGAAAAGCATTGAAGATGCCTTGAAATCTTTTCAGAGAATTACAAAACAGGAAATTTAGCCAGAGATTATTTGGTTACTCCATGTTATTGAAAGGTCAGAGTGAAAGACATTAAAATGATGCTTCTGCTGAAGACACACACACACACACAAATGCTGTGTATACATTTTGCTTCCTACTATTGTCTTCTGACATGCTACTGAGGGACATAGTACACATATTTCAGTTCTTACCTTTATGACTTTTATGAAATTTGTGGCATAGCTTTGTATGCCAGATTCTTATCTGTCTCCACATTGTCCTCTCATTCTTCACTGATTATTTCTTCTAAATCATGAAATAGTTTTGTCCCTTTCATTTGACTTCTAAAGAGTGGTTTATTTTTATATTGGCTCTTCATTTTCTATTGAATCATTGTTTATTTTTACATATTATATTACTTTCCCCTGTTATTTGCATTTCATCATTTTTCTGATTTTCTGAGTTGATTTTGTAGCTCATTAGTTTTCAATTTTTCTTCTCACCTACAATTTTTACTTTTCTGTTTTTCTCATTCCTATACTTATTTTATTGCTTATGATTTTCTGCTTTTTTATTCTTGCATTTAGCTTATAGTAATTTTAGAATAATTAATTTTCAGACTCTCTTATCAATGCTATTTGAAGTAAATTCCTTGAAAATAATCTGCAGTATTTTATAATTAATCTTATTTTAATATTTTCTCAATTTCATTATGATGTCTTTTTTTACATGGAGAAGATAGTGATTTTATTAAACTACTCAGAATAAAGACAGAAAAAAGTAAACATATTGAAAAAGTACACTGAAGTTGTAATCAAAAAGGTAATTGTTAGTATTATGATAAAGAGTAATTTTTTTAAAAAGGGAAAAAAGATGAACAATATCAGTACTAAATAGCTTTTCCCCGATTTTTCTATGTACATCTCTTCCAATTTAAATGATGTGAATAACTCATATTAGGTCTATGTGTTCAATTATCTGAACTCTAACTGCATTAATGATCATTAATTTTCAACCAAAGCAAAGACCTAATATGCTTAACTTGAGAAACAGACCTTAAAATGGTGTCAGTAGACAAGAATAATGTTCTTCATCTGTAAGTGTCCCTAACTAGGAATACCCAAGTGAACAGCTGAGTATATTGAGGAAAGTTTGACATACTTAACAGAGAATGTCTTCTGCTAAAAGACTTAATACAAATCCTGTTTGACATTGACATTTTTTGTAAACAAAAATAATTATGATGTCACTTAATTCAATATATACAGCTAAATACAATTTTTAATAGAAATCCAGTGTAAGAAGACTTCACAGAGAATCATACTTGGACAAAGAACTTTGGATAACTGAAGAAAATGGATTATTTTTGTTGATGCATTATGTTTTTCTCAGTGAAGTTACTCTCAATAGTTTGGATTAAATACACTTTAAATTTGGTGACCTCAAGGGATAAAGATGCATTTTTGAAGTATGTGGATAGAATACACAGCTGCAACACCACTTTGTCTTATAGCTTTCTGGCATAATCCAAGAACATTTAATCAGTTCAAAGTTCCCAGAGTGAAAGAAAACGAACATTGCTAGAAGGTGAAAGGGAAGAGAGAGACCGGCCCAGAGACGGCACATGCAGCTGTAGCTGGCCAGTGGCAATGAGTGTTATGGAAACACACATCAGCATAATCAAGGGTAGGTACTGCAGGAGCTTGGTCTTTGACACTGAAAGAAACAGAGTTTTCACAGCTGATTTGATTTTCCCATGTTATAAATGGAACAGTGACCACAAGAGTGATAAAAAGGAATCCATAGTCCTAACTTAAATAGATTAAAGCATTTAAAAAGTTATTACCGTTGGAAAATATATAGCTTTTATGTTATAATTTGTAAGCTTTCATGTTGAACTAAGAAAATTTTGATTCTTATGACCCTTGATCTAAATCTCACTCTAATTTACAAGGCAGAATGCAGATTCATTTTTCTATACAATGTGTTCAACAGGTTCAAATCACTGATCTAACGCCAAAGCTTTTATTCTAACAATATATGATTCTCTGATGAATTTAGCTTAAAAGTTCCATTGAGTATCCGATTATTTTCTGCCGGAGAACATATTCTCTCCATCATACCTAATGAATGTTTTTCATAGAAAACCCAAAGTGAAATACAAACTGAAAGAGAAAAATGTAGTTATAGAGAGTAATCATGGAGCTACAAAGGCTCATTTTATGTATTTGTCAATAGTAATTATATGAAATGCAATACTGATGCTATAATAAATTATGTTAAATTAATCCTAATTAAATCTTTTGTATGTCTTCAAAATGTACTAAATTATCATGTAGTGAAATCAGTGTATTTAAAATGTTCATTGTCATATCTGTTGCCTTATCACTAAGGAACATGTGAGATCCTCAGTGTATAGGTACAACATGCTCTTTTCTGGTGATAGAAATTTTGGATAATGTATGACCACAAACATAATAGTTACAGAAATGTCTTATTATTTCCTGTCACTTATTCCTTTACTTTTGATCTCATATTAAGTAATATTTCTTAATTTGACAAATGTTATATTATGTGAAATAAATACATTTCAATTTGTTGAGAACTTGTATCATTTAGGATTGCAATCATGCATCTAAGTCCTGACTTTGAAACTTTATTGCAGATTAAAAACAGACACACACACACACACACACACACACACACATCCTTGAATTTGCTTAGGAAAGAAATCTATCAAAATAAATAATTCATGTTGGGATGGACTGAAATCTAGTCTTTAGGAGGTGCCAACAGATGGTTTACAT
The DNA here is from genome assembly GCA_004027455.1 of Hydrochoerus hydrochaeris. NCBI lineage: Eukaryota > Metazoa > Chordata > Mammalia > Rodentia > Hydrochaeridae > Hydrochoerus > Hydrochoerus hydrochaeris. The sequence continues at coordinate 497,459 of PVLA01000447.1, read as the reverse complement.
TTATAGAATGCACACTTGCTGACTTCCAAACAGAAATTAAAATTCATAAAGTATATCATTAGTACTCCTTATAAGCAGCATTATGTTTATGATATGAATTTGGATTTTCCCAGGTGAACAGTTTTCCATCATAATTTCACTAAGAAAAAGTGAAACAAATTACTCTCCAGTTACTATTTTGTGTTAGCAAGTTTAAAATTAAACTATGTTGATGATCTTGCAGCAACACAAGCCATTAAATAAGCTCAGATTTCAATGAAGCTGTTTTTTTTTAAATAACGTTCATCATTTTATAAGAACTCTTAGGCATTTTCATCATTAAAATAATAGACAATATTACAACTAATAATATACAGCAGCTTTTCTAGCTTTCATTTCCTATTACATCAGTTAGCTTAGGAAGTTTCTACCAGCGTAATTAAGAAAGAGACTTCAGCTTATTAAAGGTCATGCAACTAGGCATTTTTAGTTAATTTTAGCAACTCTTTGACTTAAATGTAGCCACTTAATACCATGGAATTACAGTAACATTTTATTTTTAGTGACCCTTGTTACCAACCAAAATGTTAGCATTTAACTTGGGTAAGGTTATGATTAAAAGTTACTTTAAGTCCACAGAAAGACATGATTTGTTGCTCATTAACGTTTTGTCTGCCGAGTACAAAGTGGAATATTTCAATTATACTTCTAGTAAAATTCAAAGAGTCATCAAAACCATTTAAAATAACAATGAGCAGAGGACTCATACATTGAGTTTAGCTGGTGGATTTTTTTTTTTTTTTGACAAAATTAACTAAGTAAGCAGCTTCATGTCTTCAGAATGGTAGTATTTACTTGTGAACAATGTGAAATAGTTTCCTACAAGGAACAGCTTATTTGCTACATCCTCTTAACCATGATTTCATTTGGTTAACTTAATCAGCAATTGTTTTCATTCCTTCTTCAGTGTGTTGGGTTGGATCTAACATAATTTACTTTGGGTCTAACATAAATTAGGTCTAACATAATTTAGACAAATATTACACTGGCAAAAATATGTCGTTTCAGTTTTTAAACAGTCAGAATATGAGTGTTCTATCTTACAGATATAAGACAAGTGGGGTTTTAGTCTGGATTGGTTGCTTTGCAATAAAATTTTTAAAATATACAGATAGATTGTTCATATTTTTTACAGAAATATTTAGTGCTGGCATGAACCTTTCCATTAAAATATAGTATTTTCCTTTGTAAATTTTAGGTACCCTGTGCCTCATTGGAAAGGATGAGGAACAGAAGTTTTTGATATATCTGGTTAAGAAAGATACCTAGAATTGAATTAACATTTTTGCCTTTTTTCTTGATAGTCTCAATCAGCACTGTGGGAGTGTGAGAGAGAAAGATTTTATATTCAGGCTCGATGAATTATAACCAATTCAATATGTACTATATATATATAAACAAGCATGAAATAAGATTGAGCAACAACCTTTTCCTTAAAATAGACATAAGAAAGAAACCAAAATATATTTGTGCAGACATCACTTTTGACATCTTGGTAGAGAAACAAGGATCTGGTAATATTTTGAATTTTGTTTACCAGAGTTTCAGTACTCCTGTCAGTCTGACTCTTTTACAGCTGCACCCACAGGATTCCAAAGGTTTTTAAATTCCATGTTCTGTCTTGAAAAGCAATTGGTATTAAATGCCATTAAACTCACAAAGCAGAAATACAGTCTTCCACGTAAATCTCCTCAATTGAACAGTTTAAAAATATGTCATGAAAATAAGATCATGCTGAGTGAAAAGCTTTTCTGTATTACAGAAAGCTCTGAATACACGCTGCTGCAGGTATGGAAACATATCCGCAGTGATGGGAGACCGAGCCTCCTGGCTTTAGATAGGGGATGGGTGGAGATACGTTTCAAGTGTTTGAAAGCGATACACTCTGTGGTAATTTTTCCACAGAGACCTGAATGGATTATGCCATATGGAACCCAGTTTTAGTCACTGTTGCCAGGAGAGTGGCTTGGGAGATTTCTGTACTTGGAGTAAGTGACTGCATGGGAGTATTGTTTAGGTCAGTCTAAGAAGGTAAAGGTGAAGCAGTCAGCAAGGGTGTGAATATGGGTTGGTAACCTCAGTTACTGTCAGATTAGCTCCTACTAAGTAGACTATTTCAAACCACAATCTTCCCCAGCATAGAACGCTGCTGGAGTAAAAGGCACCTAACTAGACAAGGACAATGCAGAGAGCCAAGACGGTCAGAGGAATCTTCCAACAAGTCAGATTTTCCCTTACCACCCAAGGAAGCTTGGGCATATCCCTGCCCTCTCACTTACAGACAGTAGCTTTAAAATGATCTGAGGAGGAAGAAAGTAGTTAAGAACTCCAAAGAAAACCAGGCATAGTGGCTTGGGTTAATACTAAGGTGGGAAGTTCAAAAGTTTGTAGCTAACATGGGTAACAAGGAGATCTTGTCTGCAGAATCTACACAATAAAATAGGTTGAGAATACAGGTCAGCAGTAGAGCACTTGCCAAGGAGTCTTGCATGCAAAGAGCCTGGCTTTAGTCCTCAGTACCCAAAAAGAAAAAAGAGAGAATGGGAAGAGGGAAGAAAGGGGAGATAGGAAAGTAAAGGCGGGAGAGAGTGACACAATAGGAAGGATGTGGGGTACAGAAAGGAGAGGATGAAGGAGAAGGAGGAGAGGGAGGAGAAGGAGAATGGAAAAGAGAAGAAAAAGAAAAGAAAAAAAGAAAAAGGAAAGGAAACAAAAAGCAAAGCAAAGAAGAAAAGAAGCACTCCAAAGGGATACACATTTAATTTTAAAGACTCAGAAGTATGTAAAGAGAGTCATTCAGTGTCATGACAAGCATTTTTTTTAAATAAAGGGGACTATGATTTCTCTTTTGTCCCCTGCTATTCAAAAGAAAGAGACAAATTAGACTAGATTGATTATCGATAAGACAAACTAAAAACATACCCAAGTAAATTGTGAATTTACAGCTTTCAATGACAGGTAGCATTATTAGGATTATTGCCATTTCTTCTTCATTTTGCTAGTTTTTAGTCTTGATCTAATACACTGCAGCTGTATCCTTCTTCAGTTTGGTGAATATATGATGTTGAGATGAATCTTCATTCTCTAAGATCTGCTGCTCTTGTGTAGTTGTCTTCAATACATCCTTGGCGTCCAGCCGCACTTGTAGACTGCTGTCCCTGACGGTTCCCTCTTGTCCCTTCCCTGCAGCATTCAGCACATGCTTCTCTCTCCCTTGCCTCCCATGCCTGGCTCCACCCTCTACGTTGACTTGGAATGAGTCCAAACATTACTTTCTCCAGAAATTCCTCTAGGTTGACATTGGCCATAATCGGAAGTGCAGCATTCTTTCTTGTTTTTGAGAATTCCTCAGAATCAAGGTATATTTGACCTATTTCTATACTTTAAAGGGTTCATAAACTCAAGGACAAGATCTGCCAAATTTGGGGACACAAGTTCCCAGGAAATTAATACTTTTCATTCCTTTATACCTTATGTACTAGTCTCTCTCTCTCTCTCTCTCTCTCTCTCTCTCTCTCTCTCTCTCTCTCTCCACAAAGGAATCCTTTATTTTGTATCCAACTTAAACTGGAAGTTTGTAATGAATATGCATATATATATATATGCATACATCCAAATGTTTAAGATTATTGATTCCAAATATACAGTGAGCCTTATGTAGGAAGGGACAGTAAATATGTATAGAGTTTTACCATCTAGTGAAATAGTGGCAGAGTGGCATAGATTTTGTGGCTGTATGAAGATTTCTGTAGCAGGAGAGATTCTGTGATTTGAAGGAAAGCTACAGAGAGCATGCTATTCTACTTTTGATACTTACCCAACTCTTCATACGGCGAGTCCTAAGGGGCCTTGTGATCAGAATACACTCACCTTGAACTGGCAATGGTAAGGGGAGGGAGTGAGTGGCTAGGGATGAATAGTGAAAATGATACTCAAGTGGCTACATTACATTGTATTCTTTAAGATGTGATAAAACGTCCTTCAACCAGGTAAAGGAGGGGCAGGCAAATAACAATTTCTTTGAAATAACCAAATTGCATCATCTCTGGCTGGTCTTGATTTCCACGTTATACAGGCTGTGAAGGCAAATTAAAACACATGCTTCTGGGGACCTCAGCATTTTGATTTTGATACTTTTGGAGATGCCTATGTTGTGTTACTTTCCAGTAGGGATCCTAAGGGGGTTCTGATAAGTCCTGATCCTGATTAAGAATATCTCCTGAAGCACAGTCTCAATTTCTCCTAGATGAAGAGATCATCAACAAACAAGTTGAAATGCTAAGATATAGAAGCAGCTTCTGGTTTTCTACATGGTGGAACTCTTGGTCTCCATGTAAGAAGTCTCACTATTCCTAAGTGACTTTTAGAGAGGTCACACAGAGAGTGAGAGTTCCAGAGTTAATAAAGAAAGAGAAACAGAGCCATGCGAGCATCCCAGCATAGGTGGCAGCTAAGGGAGTGAACTCTCTCGGACAGTCCAACCCATTTGTGTACCCAGATGACTACGGTCCAACAACATCACCAGGAGAAGCAGGCTGTTGAGCTGTGCCAAGTAAATTCATAAACTCATGACATAAATTGTTGCTTTACACCACTAAACTTTGAGATGGTTTTGCATACAGTAATAATAAATACAGAGACTTTACCAGAAATAAACTTTTGTTGCAACATAAATTAAAAATGTGTGCTTTGGCTGTGTGAAGGAGACGGTGGAATCTAGAAAGAATCAGAGGAGACCATCAGTGAATGCTGGGAAGGTTGTTTTTCTCAGGTTTCCATTGCCCACCCAAGTTTATCAGACATCTTCGCATCTTCAGTCCAGTGTCCCTAAGCCAGCGATCACTCCAAAACCATCTCTGAAATCTTGAGAGACACTAAACATGAAATAACGTCTGCCTATTTCATACAAGGGGTTTCCTGTATTGGCTTGATTATTTCCTTGTTCTAATGGTTATCATGCACTTGTGTGATTCAATAATTTTTTTCTGTATTTGGAATGCTTTTTTCAGTCTTATATTCTTGGTTTATAAAAAATTTCTTTGGTTTCGCAGTCATGGTGGTGCTGACATCTCCATGTTTCTCTGTCTTCTCCATACTGTGTTAATTGTTCCACAGAAAACACACACACACACACACACACATTTCTAACCCTCTGGCACTTTCATCACTTGCATATTTCTTACTTTCTGTTGTGCCACGCATACCTGTTCTTAGCTAGACCTATTTCCACACATCCTCCTCATGTTGCTGTGAAATTTCTCCCAACTTCTCCAACACTGAGTTTGATGACCACCTATGTATCCCATCATTTCCCGTCCTCACCTAGTCTGTTTCTGTCTTTTCCCTTAGACTCTGTTGTTGAAGGCAGCACCAACGTCTTTCTCCACACTCCCCTTGGGATACAGAGTGGTTCTGGCACACAGTAGGTTCTACATGAACGTGTTCCAAAAACTGAACAAATAAAAATGAACAAGTAATTGAGTCAAGTTTTTATGTACTGTTGGTCAAATACCATATTCATTCTGGTAAAATAAATGGGCAAAATGGAGCATTGATATGAAATTCAGTTTGTTTTTGTGTGAGGGTATTTCAGAGTGATAACAGTAGTAAATACAGTAATTAGGCTGGTTGTTGAAATAGCTTCTTGCCCAGCCCCAAACTAAGCTAAATGTTGTTAAGTGCGGGCCAGTGTTACACAAAGGCCGCTTTCACTATCCTAGCCTATTCCCTGCTCACTCCATTGTTATTTTCAGAAGGTAAATAGCTATCAGTATAGGAAGAAGTCATTGAGCTCTTTTAAAATACTGTTTTTAGTTTGCATGCTTTCAAATCACACCTAAATAACACAGTTATTTTTGTCTGATTGATTCTAAGAATTTTGCTATTACAGCCAGACTATGACATTTTGCATCATATATTTTTAGCATTTTTAAAGAATGAAATGCTTTTCTATTTTTTAGAATGATTTTTCATTTTTAGTGTCAACCAAATATCTTTAAATTTCATAGTTCCTGGAACTCACAAGAAATTAACAAGGCCAAATAAAATACATGTGGCTTGTAGCTACAGCTATATATTTTAAAGAAAGGCTAACATATTGACATACTCTCAGAAAAGCACCCATGAATTGCTGTTTTATAATGTTTGTGCTTGAAGGCTAGAGGTGGTGTCATTTTGCAGTGTCACAGGTAAAGAGGCTTCTGTGTTTGACCTTTTAAAGTATGTCCATGGAAATTCTAAATACCAGTGTATGGAAAATTTATCTACCATTATTTATTCAACAACACTCAAAATGACAATATCCCGCTGCGTCAATCTATGCCTCTGTATATTTTCACTCTGATTATTTTAATAATTCAGTCACTATTTTTTATACACAAAGGAATATACATTTGCTTAACCAAATGATTACTATTTTCACTTTAATATAACCTCATAATTTAAAATAAGCATTCTCTAGTTGATTCCTTGATATTATCAGTACCAACATTAAAATACATTAGTACGTAAGCAACTTTATGTGTTTAGTGTGACTTGAGTTTTTTCCCTGCTGTTTTCCTTTCTTTGCTGTATGAGGTGAACAATTTAGCTTTCCTACATAATCTATGAGACATATTTGCATATTAGTGCATATCTTCAAGTTCTTCTAAGGTGTGTCAGAATAAATGTGCCATAAATTGTTTGATGTTTTTCTTATCAGGTCTTACAAGGTTCTATGCCTCATTTAACAAAAACAATAACAAAAGAAGACAGATGTGAACTCTGCCTGCTTTTGAGCCAGACCTTAGGAAAGAATGGAAGCTCTCATCTCCCGTCTCAACACCTTCTCAGGGAGCCCTCAGACACTGTGTAAGAAGCCCAAGTATTTAGATAGGAAACCACTCAGAGAGGTCATGGACCTGCGAAGAGGAAAATAAATTGAGATGCAGGTTGATGCGGCCTGTCAGCCCTCTGTGCTAATACAACAACCTACACACTACCGAGCAACACTACCAAAGTACCAACCGCCAGACCATGAATGGTTGTCAATACTTGCTGCTTTGTTCACTAAGTTTTGAGTGATTTATTGTACAGAAACCAGTAAGGTGAATATTGAATGCATGTTGTGACCTTCTAGGTTGACACTGTATTTTTTGATATTTTTTTCACTGTTACTTTCAGTTCTACCTAGGTTACAACACAACATACACTAAATAGCACAAAGTTACTCAAAAGGGAATGTAAATTGAAACTATTCAGTTTACAAGTTAAGATCAATTAAGACATTCAAAAATTTTTTTTTTATTGGTACCAGGGATCGAACTCATGACAATGTGCTTTCAAGGCAGGTGCTTATGCCACTGAGCTAAATCCCCAGCCCGACATTCCAAATTTTGCCAGATATGTATTTCCATTTCAATTTGTGGAGATAAGTCAAGTCTATAGTTTACTGTGTAGGGCACTGGTCTGACTGATATTTACAACTGTCTAACTTTTAGAGGTGAGGTAGTGTATTTTTCATGTTAAAATGGCACACACTCATCCAATATTTCTCTCATCAGTTTAAAAACATTTTATAAATTGTTTATAATGATGCTGTGAGGTTCGTCCACCATTCACAGGCAGCTGTTTCTGGGGAAGAATTGGCTACAACAGCAATAAGTAAATAAATAAATAAATCATGGAATAAAAAACAACACACATATTTTAGTATTCATATATACATGTATAAATACACGGAGACACTTGGAGCATATGCAAGGTTATAGATTTAGAATTCAGCAGGAAGAAGTGCCCAAAGCACTCTCAGAATAACAATGTAAAAAAACATATTTCTCTTAAGATTTAGAAACGAAGCAAGTGTGATATAAGAAATGAATAAAAGAAACATAAGATAAGATGTAGGATCTTTGGCAGGTCCTAGCATTACTAATCAGTTTTGGAGAAAGAAGTTTTTGCTTTACCTTTAAGAAAAGTGTGTACATATTATGTTGATTGTGAAATTTAATTAATTTAATCCCTACAAAGCATGCAACATTCAGATGAGATACTGAATATTCGAATATATTTTATATGTCACTTTAGAGAGGAAAAGGTATTATTAAAAATAGCTAGAATATTAGAGCATCAAGTAACTTTCATTTTGATGATGTCGCTGGAAGATGAAAGGGCATTATGTTAGTTACTTGTTAAAGGTAACATATAGTTAAACATAGCGTGTTAAAATAGCAAACCCTATCTCATGTTATTTCTGTAGATTGGCAATTTGGAAGTGGGTGAGTCTGTCTCAGTCTTCATGAGAATTCAGATGTTGTCACCCAGCATCTGCAGGTTTAGCTGGGTCTCCTCTAATCCCAAGATGGCTCACTCACATGGCTACTAGCTGCAGGCCTCAGCACCTTTGTGGCTGTTGGCAAGCGGCCCTGTACTTTGTTTTGTGGACCTTACAGGGCACTGCCTACGTCTCCTCATAATATAGCAGCTGGGATTAGGAAGCACGATATGCTGTATGACTTAGCTTTTGCATCACACTATCACTTACACTTGCTTCCAGTCATTAACAGTGAGCCACGGTACCCTCCAACTATGAAGTCAACAGCAGACTCAAAAGAAGGGCTACTGTTCTTGAAAACAGTATCTAAGAATTTCTGGACATATTGTAAAATCATCATAGACTCAAAGACTTGCCAAGAACCAACTCCATTGGTTTTGTCTGACTCTGATTTGGAGGTGACAGTAAACTGGTGAATGTTTCAGTGCTGTGACCATTGTGAGCTTACATTTTTGGAGACTATAGCCTTTGGGGAGCTGCCTCTGATTGCACTGTTTCCCTCAGTTCACCCCTGAGTCTTACAAAAGTCAAAACTACACTTTCAAGATGCAACCTCATATTTTGCCAGAGCGGGAGCATTCCAGGTCAAGATGATAGTTAGATCAGAAGAAGTAGTGCAAAGCCGAAAACAACCAGCACTGCATTGCAGTTCATGGATTTAGAAACTTCCTATTTCAATGCAATCCATCTATCTCCTTTACTTTATTTGTTATGAAAACTATTTTTGCCCCTGAGAAATACTGTAATGTGATTTGAGTCCAAAAGAAATCTTCAAATCAACTACTCAGAGAAAATTTTCCAACACATTTGCTTTCAACATGTAGATAATTATTTACTTTCAACACATAGATAACTAATAATTATTTTACTAAAATCTTGTAATACCCTATAAAACCAAGAGAATATTAATAGCTGGGTATTGTGGGAAGGTAGAAATGTACTGTCCTTTCTGAGTCAAGGTCACTGATTCCTTTGCATTTCATTAAGTTTATTGTAAGGCTTTTATTGTCGTTGCAGAAGAAAGGTATTCTTCAGTGTACTTTATGAGAAAGAGGTGTCCTTCAAAATGCGCATGAGCATGAGACTGAAAACAGAAGGGTGTCAGAACTAGAGTTCCAGACTTCTGTCACCTTCTGTTTCTCTCTCCTAGCCCATGTGCTTAAGAGGGATAACCCATGCCTCTTAAGGTGTCTCTTTTTACTGCACACAAGCTGAATTCTCTTTCTCACTCATAACCTGGCTCATTGTTCCCTCTGACTAACTGTGTCTCACAGCGTTGGCTGGCAATAGTCTGTCATTATTTTTCTAGCCCCTCTTTACGCCTGGCCTTTCAGATTCTAAGTCACTGTTATGGCCTAATAGGGGCCTTGGTCTTGCCCATTCTGTGAGCCAATCTGCCCTCAGAGAGGCAGAAAGAATCACAGGATTTCTGAAGCACTGACTCCTCAGGCAGAGCTGTGGACACATGTATTCCTTTTGAAAGTGGGCTGCTGGCAATGCGGGCCTTCTAAGTCTTTGCCTGTGTTGTACTATGATAAATAAATAAGTAAATGCAGACTTTAGTCCTAGTTCTCCTACTACTTTACACGAACTTGAGAAATTTTTTTATGGAGGATATGTTTTCTCTTCTGGGGAAGAGAAGATCATCTGTTCATTCACCAGTTAGACACACTGAGGACCGACGGCTTGCGATGACACATGTTAGAATGTGTGGGGTCTTAAATGACGTTTAAGATTTCTGTTTTCAAAAGTTTTAGTGGTTAATGGAGGACAAGGTAAAGCATACATGCAAATAAGTAATATATGACAAAAAAGAAGCAGCTTATCATGGGAACTAAAAAACCCAATCAGAATGACATCTTTTTTTACCTGCTTCCCAGGTAAGCATGGTAACTGATACGGCACAGGCACAGGTTTTGAGAGAACAATCTTGGGGAGACAAAATTTGACAACAGAGTCCTATAGGAGAATAGTCTTTTATGGGTAAAGAATAATTTAGAAATTGAATATGCTTTAATTAAAAAAATTCTACTTGAATTATTTGAAATATTTTGATGACTTTCCTGTCTTTGTGCACAAAAAAATTAACAAAAATTAAAGTTCACTTTCATTAATATTTTAACAGGATCTGAACTTCTATTCAGACAGAGACAACTTACGGGGTGGATGTAGTGTCTCAGGCTGTGTTACTGTTTTTATGATCTTGTGCAAGTCTTTTAACTTCTGAAGCCTCAGTCTTCCTTGAAAACATGAGATAATTAGACCACAGAATCTTAAAGGTCCTTGTAGCTCTATGATTCTATTGAGTCTTGTCCAATTAGTCAAACAGTTACCTGTCATTACAGAATCTGTGGTGCATACATACATTTTAGCACCAAACCACAATTTAATAACAGGGCATGGAGGCCACAAAGCCTCCTGATTCTGTTCCATTACTAATTTATCAGGGGCTAAAAGCAACCAAACTGAGGATCCTGGTCAGACAATGTGGCCTTTGTGAGGCAAGGGAAGAATCATTTAAAAGGAAAGCATTACCATTCTAAAATAATGGCAAAGCACATGGCCTGAATGCTCTAAAAGAAGGCACTACAAAAAGGTATTCTTGGTTTAAATGTCCCAAACACAAAAGCTTTTAGTAGGGATTTACAAGAGAAAATAGCTCCCTGTAAATTTCGGTTTCATCACTATTTCTTTCTCTCTCTCTCTCTCTCTCTCTCTCTCTCTCTCTCTCTCTCTCTCTCTCTCTCTGTGTGTGTGTGTGTGTGTGTGTTTGCGTGTAGGGTTGAAACTTCTTTTTCCAAAATCTAACCACATGATTTTTTTTTTTTAAGGATGAAACTTGATTTTTTCTAACTAGAATAAAGAAAGCAAAAGAGAGTTTTGTACTCTTGCCTGGTTTGGTTATGAGAGGTTATGCTTCACACAGTATTTGCCTCATGCACGTTACTCAGTACTAGAGTTACAAGGCTGTTGTCTTCTCTCTAAGTTTGATTTTTAAAATATAAGCATACATTTCTACTTATGCATATTTGTGATACTTTGAACTGAAACAGAGTAACTCTTTCTAATTACATCTTTTATAGAATACCCCTCATAAGCACTAATAGAATATAGTGTTGTATGATGGACTTTTGGGGGAACTAGATGAGTTAATGATCTGTCAATTTAAAGCAATTTTTTTAAAAAATGCATTTGAGAGTAGACTTTTAATATTGTAATCAGCTAGGCATGGTGGCACATGCCTGTAATCCCTGCACTCCGGAGGCTGAGGCAAGAGGATCACAATGGGCTTCATAGTGAGTTAGGCCAGCCTAAACTGCATATTGAGACCTTGCCTCAAAAACCAAAAGAAAGAAAAAAATTGTAATTAGATGGACAAGGTTTTTGTTCACAATTTCTCAATATTAAAGTTCTTTGCAAAAACACTGTGTAAATACTGGATAATATTACCATATCCCTCTATGTAAATTTTTAAATCAAAAGAAAACCTCATGAGTAAAAAAGAATGTACTACATAAACCTGTGTGGATAAGCATTAAGTCTATAAAAGAATATTTAAAGATTTAGTTCTGAAAAATTTATTTTCCAGTCATTTTTCTATGGAGATTATGTCTTGGAAGGAGCCAGGCACAAAATTACTAGAAGACTGTCTTTCACAGTAGCCTGCTTTATCTGCCAGACTGTTAGCACCTTCTTGACAATATCAACTGTCACTGTACTTTGTTTTCTAAAGCAGATGTCATCCACGATGGGAAACCTTTCCTGTCAGACTCATTAGGGTTCCATATAACAAAATAAATTTGGAGGAATCAATTCATGTTGGTAGCGCACCCTGTTGATTTTTAACTATTTAATGGTTTCACTTGTCTTGCAGAAACGACTGTTGTTTTAGCATCCTTAAAGAAAGGCATATTACAGTCGCAAATCCCTTCCTGGATAAACAAAGGGTTTGAAAGGGAAAGAAGGTATAAAACGTGTAGGTTTTAGTATTTATTGAGAAGAAGGAGCCCATTTTGAGGAGTAGGTGTTTCTCATCATAGGATATCTGGTATCCCAGAACAAAACGTTCATCCCAATGTTTCTAATTTCATAAGGTAGAAATCAGAGATCCTCAGCAGTGTATTTAGTAATGGATTCGACAATCTCCTTTCAAGTGTAACAAGAGAGTAAAGACATGGATCTGGCATCCGGGTGTCGTGAATGGATTCAGGTTCATGGCTTTATAGTCACGGGCAGTGTATGTATTTGTATTGAGCACTGTAGGCCTCTGCTTTTCACACTGTTGTAGTGACAGCAAGTCTGGAACACTAATCTTGAAAATTATTTGGGATATTACTGTTTCTGTTAGCTCAATAATTGTGAATCTTCTAGTAATAAGGTTGAGAGGATACAGTTTAATTGAACGCAGACTACATACTAATGCTGGGCTTACCTCCACTGGCTAAATTCATTTCCCTTCTTTAGAAAGGTACCTTCTAAAACTATCAAGGTGTGATGTCACTCACTTGTTACTAGCAAATGGCTCTGTCTTCATCCTTTAATTCATTTATCTATTTTGATCCCTTTATACAGAGGTGAATGCATGTGTATGTGTGAAAGAAGAAAGACCTCAGGGTACTAGTTGTAGTATGACAGTATCTATAGGTAATCATTTACACTTGATTATTTATTGTTACCTAACAACTTTAGAAATTCCTTTTCAGAGGTTTTAATTTCTATCAGAAAGTTTTAATTATTTTGGAAGGTTTTCAAGGTTATATAGGAAAATATTCAAAAAAAACCCCCAGAAAAATGTAAGGCATGTTAGATATAGTGAGGTCATGATATTGGAATTCCCACAATGGGATTAGCACCTTTCTAGGAAAAGGAGGAATCCAGGGCTTTCCCCCTGCCGGCCAGTGTGGCGCAAGAAGATGGTGTCTGCAGACCACGCCGCTGAACCTGCATCACGCTGGTGTTGAATTTCCCAAATTCCTACACTACGAAACATAACTGTTTAATATCCTCTACAGTATTTTGTCATGTCAGCCCTGAGACACATATACATAAAAATCTGGTAGGGAGTAAAATACTGGAAATCTGATGTCAGTGAGGAAGCGTGTTTCGTTTCGTGTAAGATTTTCCTAGCTCTCCACAGTGAGAACCTTGCAGGACTTCAGATGCAATGGAGAGTTTCATGCATGATCTGCCTTGTTCATCTGCGGAACTATTCTAGGATTTATGAGAGAAGGTGGTTGTTTATGGGGCCACTGTCTTCTTGTTTGCTCTTATGAGTTCCACAAGAGAATGTGTCCATCTCATGCTTCATATTTTTCTCTGGCTTTTGGGATTATATCCAGGAGGATCCCAGAAGTACAGTAATATGCAGTGATCGGTTCTGGGTTTGCAGCAGCCTCTATATTATCCTACTTTTAGCGAACTAGTCCTACCTTAATGTACCTGGCTATATTTTTCTTAAAATGCAAATCTCCTCAACTCACATCCCCTTAAAAACATTCAGTGATGCTTGTCCCAAATTCAAATATATGCTTGACCCCAAAAGTCCTTTGGAAACTGTCTCTTATTTGTCTTTATGTTCTCTATATATGTTGAAACCTTTCCTCAACATGAGACTTAAAGTTTCTATTATGCTACTGTTTTTCATTTGTGAGTGCCTTAGTTAGGGCAGACACACAGTAGATGGTTTATGCATTTATCACTCACAGTCAAGGCTATGGCAGATTCATTAAGTGGTGTGGATTTTTCTTGGTAGCAGACAACATCTTCGTATAGTACTTTCACATGCAGAAAGAAATGGGCTCAGGTTTCTTCCTTTTCTTCCTAGTTTCATTATGAGGACTCCAACTTTATGACCTTGGCTTATGTTTCAAAGGTCCTACCTTAAATTACCATCACAAATGAGGTTAGGGCTTCAATACAGCATCTGTGTGTGGAGTGGGACACCAACTGTCACAGCTGTGTGTGTGTGTGTGTGTGTGTTGCAGTTTTGGCTTCCTCTGCTTACAGTGTCCTCCACTGGTCTAGATGAATTCTTTTTCCTTGTGAAAAATTCAGATTAAACATTCTTACCTCTGAAGCTTCTCTCTGTCACCCAGGGTCATAAGTAACCAACACTTGATAGGTAACCACTATTTTGAATATATTTAATTTCTAAGTTCATTGACATTGTACTTCAGTTTTATTTTGTTTTGTTCTGTTGTTAAATGTGCCTATTTTCTGAGTTTGAACTATAATAATGTCGGACATTATTATAGTTCCAGCTCTTAATACAGCCCCTGATGCAGAGTTCTCAAGCAACAAAAATTCTTTATATGAACCCATCCTGAAATAACATTTGATTAAGATCCTTGTATTGAACAAGAACTGAAACACAAAACCCTCGTGCACAATTCAGCATAAGTATTTTCTCAGATAGAACAATCTTACACTGAAATCTTTTTACATTTTTGTCCCTTTAATTCCTTTCTTTCAGAGAGAGGAAAGCAACATTTAGCAAGCGCTTAATTGCAGCATGTGTAGAGTGAGACAAATGTCGTCCATGTGTGGAACTTTTAATAGTTCCAATTCACACAAGGCCTGCTGCTGGAAAGGCCAGGCTTCCTCTGTCTCAGACACTTGACAGAAGATAAGAAACAGCTAGCACAAATAGAGTGAGCTGTAATAAAATCAACTAGTGATTCTTAATAGCCTCAGCTTTTACAAGTCCACATTGTCAATGACGAACTGCCAGTAATAGATTAGGAGAATTCTAGAAGTTTTGGTAACATAATCTCAAACCTAATCATAACTATCATGCTATTTTTTTATATTTTTAATTTTTTTTCATATTTTTTTATTTAAAGAGAAAAAAACAGTAAAATAGCTAATTTTAATTTTTAATAGTATACCTACAGTACATAATGATCATATCTTTTCTGGGGAGTTGGTGCATACACTTTAATTCTTTTTTTTTGTTCCCCTCCACTTTCCTTTCCTTCCATCTCTTCCACTTTTTGCAAAAGATCTACTTTGCTATTTCCTATTATCTAACTTTTTTTTCTTTGCTCTTTATTTACGTGTTGAATTTTTCAACTGAGAGAAGTCATATGATGGTTAAGCTTGTGTCTGATTTATCTCACTTTACATTATGGTCTTTACCTTTAAATGACTCAAATTTATCATTTTTTTATGACGAGTATTATCTTGGCGAGTTACGTCCAGTCAAATTTTAGAATAGCACAAATTATAAATAGGAGAATAAGCTGTCACTTACTCATATTTTTCTGTCATGCTAGTGTTTAATTTTTAATTTACAAAGAGCAGAGAGAATAAGTAGATAAAGTTCTGAAACGCAGGTCACGCTTTAGTTGCGCAGTGATAGACCTAGTAGGACACAAAGAACTTTTTTTGCTTTCTTCAATATTTAAAAATTCGATGGTGCAACATTCATATCAGTGTGATATAGTTGAAGCTTTATTCTTTTAGCATAGTTGTTATATATAATCACATACTTTAGCCACAGTATTGAATGACAGAAATTTTTCTAATACATAATTCCGCATGGTTCTCCATTCTTTATAGCAAAAGCAAGTAAACCTTTTCATGGCTCTAGTCAATTTGCAGGACTATGTATTTTCTCACACTGTGCACACTCCCCTCAATCGATGTCCTGTAATTTTTTAGTGTTTTTAATATTTGACTTTTTCTTGAAAAATATTTTTTCCAGTTAATAAAGACAAGATAAAATATAAGTTAAATGAAGTATGGTATTTTCATAAGGTAAAATATTATGATGCCACTATAATCCTATATTTTGCAAGTGTTCCTCATGTGAAGGAAATATCCAGTGTACAGTACCTTATTATAATCCCTACAGATGAAGGAACAGAACATTGAAATTTTAAAGTTTACCATTATTTTTAAATTTTATGTTTTTTGACTATTATCTTTGACAACAGCTGAATGCATTTATAGGTATGCTATGAAGGTCATATAAATGCATACAATGCAAAGTAACTCATGTTAATTAAACTACTGATCACTTTGTATCATTTTTGGTGTTTAAGATATTTAAAATATAGATAGTTTGAAATATGTAATTCACTATTATTGGCTATTATCACTCTGATATACAATATATCTCACAACTTAATTCTCTAGTCTACTGAAAATTTGTACCATTTTACCAACATTTGTTCATTTCTTCCGCTTCAACCCAACCTCTGGTAAATCTCATCATTTTAACTCTACCAAGTGTGCAGCATTTCTAGATTCTCCTATGTTATTTGTATTTTCATGTTTGGCTTATTTTACTAAGTGAAATATCTTCCAGGTTCATCCACGCTGCCACAGATTTCAGCCGATTAGCATACCAATGTGCATACCATGTATCACATTTCCTTTATTCCATCATTTATTAACCTCGAGGTTGACTTAATACCTTGGCTACTATGAAAGTGCTTCAGTGAACATGGGAATTAAGATATCTCTTCACCATATGAATTTCAATTTCTTTGAATGCATATCCAAATGTAGAATTGACTAATATAATAGCTCTAGTTTTTAATTTTGGAAAAATCTCTGTAATATTTTTCAGGACAGTATGCTAATTGATATTCCCACAAAAGATGCACAAGTTTTTTCTTTTCTCCCAACATTTCTTGCCTTTCACCTTTTGACAGTAACAGTTCTAAGGACAAGGGATATAGCTCAGCTGCACAAATGCCTGTCTGGCAAGCATGAGGTCTTGAGTCCAATCTCTGGTACCTTAAAAAAAAAATTTTTTTTTGTCTGGGAATTTAGCTCAGTGGCTTAAGCGCCTGTCTGGCAAGTGTGAGGTCATGAGTTCAATCCCTCGTATCAAAAAAAAAAAAAAAATTCTAACAGGTATGAGGTGATAGGCCATGATAGTTTCAGTTTACAATTCCCTAATGATTAAAGATGCTTAACTGTTTTCCCAACACATCTGTTGTCCTTCTTTAAAGAAATATCAACAAATTCTGGGCAATCCCTATCAAAATTTCAACAATATTTTTCACAGAAATTGAAAAATCACCCTTAAATTCATATGGAAACACAAATGACCCTGAATAGCAAAAACAATCGAGAAAAAAGAAGAAAACTTTTAACTTTGACTTAAAATGCATTATAAGATGATTATAATCAATAGAGCACAATTATGGAATGAAAAACAGGCACATCAACCAAAGGAATGGGATTAAAAAAAGAAACAAACAAACCCATACATTTATAGTCAATTGATTTTCAGCAAATTTGCTACACAATATCCTTTAAGAGTGGTGCTGCGAAAATTTGATGTCCACATACAAAAGAATGAAATTGGAGCCTTATCTCACATCATGTACAAAAAATCAATTTAAAAAGGTTTTAAATATAAAGCCTGAAAGCAGACCTACTGGAAGAAAAGACAGGGAAAATTCTCCACAGTATTAATCTGAGCAGTATTCTAAGTATGACTGCAAGAGTCCTGTTCACTAAAACCAAAAAGGCACATTTGGAATTGTATCAAACTAAAGAAAGAGCTTCTACACTTAAAAAGAAGTAAAAATGAAGGAAAAGACAGCCCACAGAATGGAAGAAAGTATTTAGAAATCATAAGAATAGTAAGGCAATATTCAAAATATGTAAAGAACTCAATTATATGGCAAAAATTAAAAAGAACTAATTTAAATGGATAAAACTTTATTTAAAAAATGAACTGGAAATTTCTACTCTTAAGTATTACTTAGCCACTCTGTTTCATATCTGCATTCTTAGAGACCATAGTGGCTTTACACTGAATCAAAATAACTTGATTTTCCCTGGACCCTACTCTATGCTTCTTATTGATTTGAATAGGTATGTACACCTTTTCCAAATTGAGTTCTGAAAAAATACTGCCATTGTAGTTGAACAAGATGTGAAACTTACTAGCTAGTTCAGAGTAAAATCACTGACTGATTGCCCCACAATTACTGCTATAATAGAGGGACTTTAAATCGCCTTTGGAGCAAAGTGGTAAGAATAGAGTAAATAAATGTCTTAGAGAAGATGTCCTTTCCACTGGGTGGTTAAGCTACCCATCCTATTGATCTTTCTCAAGGGATAGTAAATACAGCAGACAAGAACAAAGAGCTAAAATGAAATGCATAGCCATTTAGCATAGCCCAAGAACATGTAATTTCCATACCAAAATGTCATAGATTATTTCATGGAAGAGGTATCAAATGGTCAGGACACTCTGGTGGTTCATCTACACTGCATCTGGTAATACATACTATATACTACTTGGACACCAATACACACCAAAGAATGGATATTAAATGTCTTTCATTTTGTAAACAATTTTGATGCATATTTTTGAATGAAATATCTATGCATCCAGAATCAAGTTATAAAAATAATTTAGAAAAACAAGGAACACACTTATGGTACCATCCAGATTTATGAGATGACATTTAAAAAAATCTTTGACCATAACATCTCTAAAGGCAGTCAGCACTTTCAGAGTACATTTAAATATTTTAATGTATAATATCTCTGTGCTAAAAATAAATTATAAAAAAGATGTATGGTAGGAACTTTCTTTTATGTATCACTAGAAATTGTGTACATCAATGGATCAGAATATAGTTTTTGCTATTTTTGAATTTGCTTTAGAAGGTGACAACAATTAGAAGTTGGAAATCTGCTTGCCTACTGACCCAGAAAGTTTCAGTGTCAGGAATCATTATTTATAATTAGTACCACCGCACAGTCAAGCATTCTCCGTAACCACCATGGGAAGCCCTTCATGAGATCTATCTTATAGATTTTACACAACACCTGTGAACCAGCCTTGTCTTCCTAGGGCTGTGTAGCATTACTTCCTATCTGTCTGAAGTGCGCACTGTGGCATAATTCTTGGAAAAGCAGAAAACTTATAATTGGGGAAACTTGCGATATAATATAGCTTCACACGTAGCATGGTGGCTCTATGAACTTTTTTGGCACCTAGGCTTTGAACAGTGAGAGAAGGCAAGGAGAGTATTACTTGGGTGCTAAAGTTTTACACTAAAATACATGAAAGAAACCAAAATTTCTAATTAGATTTCAGAATCTCTATGGTAACCATCACTGTTTAAAAAAGAGGAAGGAATTAGAATTAGAAATTGGATAAATGTTCATAGACTAGAAAAGTTTTCTTATCTACTTACAACTAACCTTGTTATTTATACTTTTCTCATTGGCCTAAATTCTCATTTTTGCAGTCCTTTAAATGTGTTGTAAAAGACATTTTTTTTTCAGATCTTTCTGGGTAGGATACTTTTGTAAGTTCACTAAACATTAAATGTCTGGATAATTTCTGAGATTCCAGACTGTGTTTCAATAACTGTAGTTATAAATACATAAGCATATTATAACTTAACATATTTTGGTTATTATTAGAATTATAAAATGTGTGCCAAAAGTCTTAGACAATTTTAGAAAAATGATTCAATGGACAAAAAGGCACCAATGATATAATTTTTTTTTCATGTACAACCAACACATTAGCCACTTAGATTACTTTACTTATTGGTCACACCTTCCCATATAAAGTGATATATATATACATATGGACATCTAAAAAGCATGTTTATTTTTGGTATATGTGGGGGTGGAGAGACAGTAGGACCATGTGATCTTTATTATCTCTTTCAGTATTAAAATTCTGTGATTATGATTTAAAATGGAATATTTTTGTGCATTAGAAAAAGACAGCTATTAACATTTTATAATGGTGAAATGTATTTATCAGACCTTATAGACTAAAACTGTAATACACATGAATAAAAGTCGAGCTTGAGTATGATGAACAAATTTGTTGAAAGAAAAGGAAGCGATGGATTTCAGGTCTGTATGGCTTTCTCTAACATCTGCCTTTTTATAGTGGTGTAAGCGGTTGGGTTTGCCCATCAGTGTGTCTCTGTTAAAGCTAGCTTTATTTCACTGAAGTAGCATTTTTGATGTTATATTTCTTTCTATGAAATAATGGGGAATTTTTAGGAATATTTGACTTGTTCTAAATGCCTGTCACCATGATTGGCATTTGATAGATACACAATAAAGGTTTGTTGAATTAATATTCATTCATTGTCCTATTGTTATTTTTTATCTGGCTCCATTGTATGATCTACATGACTGATAATGAAATGAAATCACCGGAAATGCACCAGGTGTTGACTGTGGTATGAGATCTTCAATGCATTCACAACTGTTAGACTTCGATCAGAACTTTAAAGCAAAGCATCTTTTTGAAATAAGTGATGAGTAATGAGGATGAAGTGGAGAAAGGTGAACATTGAGATGTTTGAACGTATGAGTTTGAAGTAAGGCATTTTAGAGTTTTCTGTCCAAATTTTCTTTAACATATGTACTTAGATCTAAAGTACCTTAGAAATTTAGTTAAGAGGACACCCTGGTCTTATGGCAATCACTGTAAAGAACATCTGAAAGGTGAGAGTGTAAAACATATCTTCATCCCGTGGTACCACCTCTCTTCCACATTAATCCTATTGAAATACACTGGGGCATGTGAGGTAGAGGAAGGGGTAGAAGCAGCCAGGGCTTGGGGAACAGTATACGATTCCTCTGTAAGTAGCATTGTTTAAGATTTATGCTTTCTATGCTGTTAAGATTAGAAATAGATGCAACAGCAAGTACCATGTGGGAGCCAAGAAGACCATGTTTGTTTGCATGTGAGAAATCATGCCTTAAACTTCCTGAAACCTATTTTGAGAATTTGAGTCACAAAATTTGAGACTCTTCATAATCTCTTGAGGCATATTTCTTCTGAGTCTTTTGTTTGTTTATTTGTGTTTTTAAACTAGCATGTCCCTAGGCTGGGAAGGAAAGGAAGTAATTTTTTACTTTTATATCTCCAGTGTATTCCACACACTGAATTCAGATTTCTAACTTGCAAAGAACCTTCTGGGGTACTGAGTCCATAGAGGGCTCTATTTCTAGAAGGTTAGGGCTAATTGACTATTGAGGTCTACTTGTCCCAGGAACAACGCGGCCCTTGCGCTTTTAACTATTACCCTTTATTATTTCCTTCCTTACAACCTGTGTTCCCCTAATGCCCTTGGTTTGCGTTTTAGCCATTGCCTTCAGCATTGTGTCCTTATAGAGTAGCCAAAGCCAGTCTTGGGTTGTTAGTCAGACTCCATGGGCAATTTCTTCAATGTTTTCATTGTTTACATGAAAGCATTCAAATGTATAGCAAATAAACCAGCTGGAAACCTCCCCGCAGACAGACTATCCAAACAGGAGGTTCCTGACGTGTTGTGGTGGGTCAGGCTGGTGCTGCTATCAGTAGGAATAGCCCACACCCATCTGCACTGTGGTCCCGCGTGGAAGGACTACAGGAGCATCCGCACGGATTGGGCTTCAGCCAAAACGTAGCCCTCGGCACATACAGTGAGACGGAAAGATGTGACAACGACAGAGTTTTGGAATGCTGTTTGAAGCATGCTGTTCTTTGGCATATTTCTTCAGAATGTGAAAACAGACTTCTCTTAATTTTCCAAAGACATGTTGTTTATTATAAAATCAAGCTTTAAAAATGACTGTAAATTTAAAGGCAATTGATTGATTTAATATTAAACTCAGTCTTTATGATTGATAGTTTGGAAATTTAATAGGAAATGTTGCACTAAGAACTCATACTGGAAGTATCATCTGATTTTAAATATATTTTTCAGCATGTGGAAAGGGTGTCATTAGCAGTGAGACAAAGATGGTCATCTTTGATTTTAATTAGAGGGGTGGATCAAAGATTTACCAATGAAGGTAGAAAGTTCAAAAATGGAAACAAACCTGTTTGAATGCATTTCACAAACATAGTCAGTTTCCATGCAAAATAATGCACGTCATGAGTGTGCATTCACATTATACATCAGAGTAAAAGTCTGTTAAACACCTCATTGCATTGTACATTCTATTTTGTAGATTATTGATCCAGGTTATTCACACACGTGCACTCAGTAAAGTATTTGTTATAAGTGCTATTAAAAAACAATCCGTTATAAACTTCACTGTAAGTTACAACAACGTGCCATAATCAAGAAGGACAACATGACGAAGTAATCACTGATGTAGTTTTAGTTATTTTTTTAAAATTCCTTCTCTATCGCTGTACTTTAAAAATGAAATAAAGATGAGTAAATAGCTTAAATGACCTAAATCCCCTAGTGAAAGTTATTCTATAGGTTAGAGAGACATTTCTTTAGATTCTGCTTGGCAAGCACCTTGATCAAAGCAAAGGAGATTCTGTGAACATAGTAGTACTAAGCAAACCAAGAATGGTGTTTCTCTGTCCTTTACGTTTGTTAGTCTAGGGTAGTTAACTTGACTACAATCTCACTCAAGAGTGGTCAACCTGACTGCAGACTCATTAATTGACATTTAAGATATGGGTCCAATCGAATGCTACATTTAATCAAGAATTTGCATTGTGCTTTTCCAAATGTGGCGGATATTTTAAGCAACACATGACTGCCAGCTTGGAGCACCTGGAACCACCTTCTTCCGCATGCTCATAGATAAATCATGGGAAAGGAGGAACTAAACTGACCTGAAGGTACAGCACAGCTCCAGGGAAGAAGTGGATATCTTTCTCCAAGTATTCCCAAATGTTTAATGAGACTTCTTCCTAGGAACTGATTTGGAAAATAGAAGATAAAAATAAAACAAAAACCTTGCACCTCTCTTTGTGAAAGATAGGTTATTGAATTTCAGAGCCCAATACCGACATTGAAACATTTGGTTTACTCCAGTTTGAAAAATGACTACAAGTAGCAGATCCATGGTGCCACCCATGAACAAGTAGGAAGAAATCTCCAAGTATCATGCTATTCATAAGTGGGTAAATGGTGTTCTATGTTCAGCACAGGGAGACAAATTAGTAACCAAATTTTTTCACTTGTAAATTCAAGAATTTCTTCATTCATGGCCCAAAGGTAAGAATGAATTTCACTTATTTTCCAAATAGTCATTCAACTACACTGTTTGAATTGAGAAGGTTTCTTAAGTTTCTTCTCAGATTTTGCTTGTTGCCTTTGTAATCCCCAACTTGACTTGCTTTGGGAATCTTGAGTCCTCCTCAGGGTGCATTCTCTTGTCATTATTAGAAGTAATCTATGGTTTTGGGAGTCTTGAAAACTTTGCTTTTAACAGAAGTTTAAAAGTGATATTTTTGTCTTGATGGGAAAAATTTTCAGTGTCATCATTTTTGAGGCGGCTCAGAAAAAAGTTTCAATTTTAAATTTTACCATCAGAAAAAATTTATAGATATTCATAGTAACTATGAAGAATACACCCAGGTGAATTTACTCACTGTAAGCAGAAATTTCTGCTATTACCAGTGAAAATCACAAACCCTGTAAGTAGGCAACAAAGATCTTGTTGGCCTAAACATTTTGCTTCTCTAAGCAGTAAACCACATTGTCATTTTAGACAACAAAGTGACCACTGCCATAGAAAGGCAGGGCCTAATCTCAGGAGTTGCAGATCCAGTAACTTCTGAAAATTGCTGGTAGCATTTTACTATTTACCTTCTTTTTAGTCTCCTCACAAAAAAGGCACACTCTTGGAGGGACAAATATTCACTTTTTGAAGTGTAAACGCTGCATTTGTTACTGTTATGCAAAGAGGTGGAAATCCTGACAGCTCATTCTGTTTGTGAAGACTCATTTTGGCCTAATTTTTTTTTAGGTTAAAGAAGTAATTCTGGATGTCTTTTGGGAAGATGCTAATTATAATGTTTAAACTCAAGATCCCTGTGTGAGAGAAGATCGCTTATTCACCACACTATCAACTAAGGTGGATGTCAAATGACTTGTTTATGCTGTCTTTTCTCCTTCCCGCTGGGCCTTCCCTGGCAAAATGGCACCGCACTGTCCACACCGACTTAGAATGCAGTGCATGACGAGGCTGCCTTGCTTGCAGTATTTTATGAGTATCAAGCTGTGAAAAGTGTCACAGCAATACTCCCATTCTGTGTCAGCTGAACTGTATCTGCTCATATTCATAAGTTGGATTGACTACTATTCAAACCCAGTTATTTGTTTCTTTATCAATTGTCACAAAATAAAAGGAATACTTCAGCAGTGTTTTTCAGCTCCCAAATAGGAAAACAATTTTTTACAGATCTATACCTTTCCTTTTTTGGGAGTATCAATCCTTAAACCAGCAGGTGAAACTACATTTTATTAAATGGCTCATTCTAATTCACATCCCAGGGTGGTCTTATTTATGGATGAATTGTGCAACTATCCCAAGAAAACCATTTAGCCTATCTGTGCTTCGAGACGGCTTCTGTGTACCTGCTGTCTGATTTCAAACCATGAAATGAGATGCTTCAGCTTTTTAAATCAGATTTCTCACAGATGCTGGTTTTGACAGGGGCTACTACTTTATTAAAGAAAGAGCAAGATAAGTCATCCAGTATTCTGGGCTTTCTGGATGGCCAGTATAGACACTAAGGAAACTCAACTGTTTGCATATAAATCAACCTTAGGGTAAAGGAAAGAAGAATTTTTAAAGGATGCATTTTAATGGACACATATTCACACGTCCTTTGAGACTATGCTTTTAAAATGATTATGTTTTTCTTAGAGATTTAGCTGCCTGTTCTGTATGAACATTTTTAGTTTAATACATTCGTTATACTTACTAAAGCAGTGAATACTGAATACTCTGAAAATTAAGACTCATAAATTCTTTCTCATAAAATTAGGAAAACTTTAGAAATCTTGAGAAGAAAAGTCATCTAAAAAAACAAACAAAAAGAAAAGAGTTACCTGAATTCACAGGTGCTTGACAAAATTATCTTAGTGTCTAGCTTCTGTTGGTACTGGCCTAGGAACACGTAAGGTGAACAGAAGAAGGAGAAGTCTCCCCATTTTCCCATGTTTTCTGTTTTCTACTCTATCTTGGGTTCATTCATTGTCTTTTTTTTTAAAATGTAATCTCAAAACTGTGGTGATTTATTTTCTACATGTTATGCCATTTATTGTTTTTTTTTATTTGCTATGGAAATGTGTTCAACAAAGAAACTTGTAAGACAGGAAGAAAGATAAAAAAAACACAAATCATCTATTATGTAACCCTGAAAAATAGCTTACAGTAACATGTAGTTTGTCCTTCCAGCATTTATTGCTATGTCTATTCCTCAATGCTTTCTGGGTTCCCTTCCCTTTTCTTCATGCATACTTTTTCTTAGGTGATACTCCGGCATACCTGTAATCCATCTTACACAGAGAAGGTGCTCCAAACTTTTGAAAATTCTTTTGCTTAAAACTCCACAGTGGTTTTTCACCTCACTTGGAATAAACTTCAAAGTCTCTATTGTGTTCTCGCCAAGTCTTTTAAAACCTTCTCTGGCTGCACACTCTGATTTTCCTGTCCTACTCTTGTTTGCTTTCTTTTGCTGCAACCAATCATCATTAAATTGGTGGTTCTAAGAAAAAAAGAATTATCTCTAAGTTCGAGATAACAAATATCCAAACAGGTATCCCTGGGCTATACCCACAGTTTTGGAAGGCTGCGTTCATTCTGGAAACAGTGGGAGTCACTCTGCTTCCCCCTCATTTCCATATTCTAGAGAGCATCTGTATTGTTTGGCTCATGACCCCCTGTAAGCTTGGAACATTGAGCTGCACTGGATTGGGTCTTATGGTATCATCTACATGGTTCTCATTCTTCTCTTTCTTGTATTTACAAAAACTCTTGAGATTACACTGAACTCACCCAGATAACCATGAATGATTTCTATTTTAAAGCCAGCTGACTGGTAAATGTAATTTTTCTTTGATATTTAATATGACATATGTTAATTCTGAAAAGTTACATATAGACATTTTGGGAGAAGGGATCATATTCTGCCTACCATATTGCCATAAATTTCTTAAAGAGTCAAAGGCTGCTACCCAGTACTTGTAGCTGCAACAGGTATGTGGTTCAGTAGAACCACTGGGTATGAACAATGCCATAACTGAAACCTGATAAATTTTCAGCAACCTGAAAATTTAGAACTACATAAAGGATAATAATCTTTGTATATAAAAGATAATAAAAAGTATTTGCTTCACTGTTTTGATGTTGGTTCATTTTGATTTGTCAAATATAGATTTTTTTTCTCTTATAGATTCTTCAGAAACATACACTGCAAATGAAATGCAGTACCTTTCTGTTATTTTATTATTCAAAGATTATTGAAGACCTTATATGGGATGGCTCTGGGAAAATAGTCATGAATTGTACCAGAATTGGCTTTCAAGTGAGCCACCAGTTTAATGATAGCAAAAGATACTTGTATAGTATACAGAAGAATAAGATTTTAGCTTAGGTTTTAGAGTCTTAATAGCGTATAGAAGACACTAATCAGAAAGAGTCATCCCATGCAATCAGGATCTGGAAAGCTGTCTAACAGGAGATGACAGCTGCCAAGGGAGGGCATCTGCCATTGGGTGTCTTTCTGTCTTGTCTTTTTTATTCCACTAGAAAGGAATGACCTGATTTCCATCATGCCCATCACTTTGTCCAGAATGTAGACAAGCTCGTGGCATGTAGAGGTTTTCTATAAATGTCTTCTGAATATCAGAATGAGTAGATGTGCAGCAAAATATACAGCATTGCTTTTTAGAAAAGGCATCACACCCATTGACCTACTGGGGAATCTATTTGCTTTCCTTCAGTAATATGACACCAGCATTGCCAGGTCCCGTTTTAGTGAAATATAGTATCAGAGAAGTATTTCTTTAACCAGATCTTTCTAACTTATGCATGTTTACTTATGACTTTGGAACACCTCCTTTTACTTTTTTAAAGGAGCTGCAGAGAAAAAAAAATATGCATCAGGGTTATAGTTTTCCAAAGCTGGAAGGGTTTGCATTTGTGTGAGGGTTAATATTAGAGTTGAGTTTGTAAAACAAGAGACTGTTCAAAGCCTTTTGTGCTTCACATTTTTCCTTGTCTCTATTTCCTACCTGAGTTCAAGGCTGTGGATCTTGCTATCTACCTTTTAAAAATTTTCCTGGACATATTTATTTATTTTCCTGGACACATTTTTCTGGGATTTTTTACACCTAATACCTTCTCTTACTACTTGGAAGCTACCCTTTAAGCCAAATAAATACTTCAACATGTAATTTACTGTCTTAATGTCTTATGATCTGGTGTTATTTTCTGTAATATTACTTCCCAAAACTCCATTTCAAATCCTTCAAACTCTAATGGACAGATGGTAGAGGACATGGAGTACTGGACAAGGGCTAGATAACAGCTGAGACAATCAAAGCCCATATATGTAGTAATTTCATGCCTGTAAATGCACACTTTTAAGGTGAAAAGTAAAACCTATAAAATATGTGAGGTTATATAGCAGAAATTATCTCACCAATTTATCACAGCCTTCTAAAATAGTTTCTGATACATTTCAAGTACAGTACTCAAAATGAGTGAATGGATAGATTTTTTTATTGCTATATTCATTACAACACATAAAGCTAAATATACTTAATACTATTAATTTGATTCATCCAAACCAAAAACT
Source organism: Hydrochoerus hydrochaeris (assembly GCA_004027455.1). Classification (NCBI taxonomy): domain Eukaryota; kingdom Metazoa; phylum Chordata; class Mammalia; order Rodentia; family Hydrochaeridae; genus Hydrochoerus; species Hydrochoerus hydrochaeris. The sequence continues at coordinate 469,554 of PVLA01000447.1, read as the reverse complement.
ATAATACATAGGTAACATGTAAAAAACTTGATGCACATTTTAGGCTATCTCTGTCTCTGTGTCTGTCTCTGTCCTCTTTCTCTCTCTGTCTCTTTGTCTCCCTCTCTCCTTTGTGTCTCTCTCTCTGTCTCTCTGTCTCTCTCTCTCTTCATACTAACTGTATCCATCAATGTCTGTCTATATACAGAAACATCCACATGGGGATCAAATGTTGAATTATGTGGTTTGACTGAATGGAAAGAAAAGTGTACAAGTAGAAGCATTTTTCAAATGAGGGAAGAAGCCACAGCATATTAGCCCAGGGGAGTTGCTTCACTCTTATTCCTCCCTCATGGTTTCAATACATCTCCAAGAACCATGCCCTCTGCTGCTAGTTCCTGAGAAGAATGGGTTAGTGATTAATTGTATATATTATATCAGTGAAAATTATTTAGCAAAAAGAAAATAAAATCCTTCATTCAGAATGATTCGGAAGAGTGTGTAACTATACCTTTTATGTTTGCTGGAAGACATCTACTAAAATTTTGAAAATAGCTCCAGTATAGTTTCCCAAGTCCCCCAATATATTCAAACTCTGTGTAATATAAATATTTTCTTTTTAAAAAGCTAAATGTGGTAGTATCTGCTTGCAATCATTCCCAGCACTTTGGAAGTTGAAGCAAAAGATCAACTTGATTGGACTCTAGTCTAGGGTACATAGTGAGTCTCAAGTTACCCTGGACTATATATATAGGCAGACTCTGTGTCAAAGACAAATAAGAAGCAAATATCTTATTCTAGATGCTATTATCATATTAAATATTAATGTTTAGTAGCAGAGTGTATCTCATTCTTCCCATTTCATTTCTTTTTCCTCTGTTCTTCAATTTGATTGCTCATAAATGGTCAGTGATATGGTTAATGGATTGATGCATGCAATTAATCGCCTGGTTCATAACTATTTGTAAAAAATCTACGTGAAACTGATTATTTGTTGTTACTAATTAATCATCACAAACTTTTTGGATACACTTAACTATTCTATAGTATCTGGATACTTTTAGTCCAATCTAATTCTTTCTTAGCTATATATTTTCTCCTACAACAAGTCATCTTGTTGTAGATGCCATTACACTACAACAAGGTATGCTATTCTTGATTTTAATTTAAGCACATTAACTTTACAAAGTCACCCAGAAATCAGTTTTAACAAATGTATCATTTATAAAAATGTTTTCATTATGGATGTACTTTTTTCAGTTTTCCTATTTTTGAATAGTTTTGCTACCATCAGCGATGAACTTTAAGGTGCTTCATTTCAACTAGAACAAATGACTGTTGAATTCGGTGATTCACTCAGCACAGAAATTCATTAGACGTTGGTTTATCAGTCAAAGATGACATTTGCTTTGAGCCAGATGGGTCTTCTTGAGGAAATCCTTCAAGTGGATGCAGATTGGATTGGATTTTAGCTTTCCTACACTCTCAGGCATCAGAGTTTCATATGGCACTTGCAGGCTGCAATGTATTTGTGTGTATTTGAAATGACTTTCAACCTTTAAAAATAAAAGATTGCACTTTCCTTTAGTTTATCTATTTGTGATATTTGACATATTATTTGCTTTAGCATATGCAGAATCTTATTAGTATATTCTCAAAGCTTAAATTCTTAGGGCAGATTTTTAAGTCAGATGTTAAACAATTACACCAAAGAAGAAAATCTGATTTCAGTAGGAGAGGTAGTAGCTATAGGATAGTAATGGTTGATCCAAGATATATTTTTCCTTGAGCATCAGTCTCTCCATTTCCTCTTATTTTCCCAGTCCACGCATTTTAACAATTAGCAGGTCTTGAAGTTTCCACTATAAAGACATAGAAAAATTCCCTCCATGGCTACCATTCTGAGAAAGACATCTTCATTTAATGCACATACAATAATGTTTATTGTACTTATTGCAGTATTGATCTAGTCATTTATTGCAGTATTGATCTAATCTGTATTCTATCTTCAAATTGTACTGCTTAAATCCATTCATGAAAGAACAATCAGTAATATGTTACAAGATAAGGAATTTTGTGATTGTAATGCTAATGCTATCAGAGAGGACATCAGCACTGTTATATATATATATATATATATATATATATATATATATATATATATATAGTGTGTATTCATTATATGTATAGTACACATGTACAATGTATACATTGTATACATATATGCATTAGGTGTATAGTACACGTATAAATACAGTGATTTGAAGGCTTAGAAAGCTAATCCATGAGCAAAGAACCAAATACATTATGCAGCTGAAAATGGAGATCTGAAGTGAGCTGCTCTTGCCATTTTGGTTTTGCTCATTTTAGGGAACAAGGAAGGGCTCAGCACTTTTGTCAGATTCAGGGTACTGAGATGGTATAAGCTCACTAAAGTAAGAGGTTTGGCTAATGCCCCTAATCTGTGGTGGTCAGTGGCAATACCCAAGCAATAACAGCAAACCGGAATCAAGCAGCCTCTCACAAGGTCTGCAACTCTGCTGTGATTCTCTGTCTCTGTCATTATACATAGAATTGAATGTGAGCAACCTAAAGCCCAAAGACCACAAAAATTAAGTGTATTTCACTAATGTAATATTGAGTAAATAGAGACACAGTAGAATGCATTATAAATATTTTTATTTATTTTAACACAAAAATTAAGAGATGATGTTTAAGAACATGTTCTCAAGTGTTACAGTTGTAGGGGGAATTCAAGAAATGATTTTAATAAAAGACCTGATAATGGCATTTCTGGTGGGAGGACGAGGCTTCCAATTGGAGAAGGGACATATGAAAGTATATTTGGATAGTGCCAGTGTTTTGTGTATATGCTTTATTTGGTGTATACGCTTTATTTTGAAATTTATGTTCATGTGTGCCATATTAAAACACAAATTAGGTGAAGTTTCTCTCTGTTGAAAATCTTTAATTTACCATTCCCGATCTACCTTCTCTGCCTTACCAAATGGTTCCCATTTGGAAACAGCTCACCTTCCCTCTTTCTCATTTTAGGTGTATGGAAATCCTTACTTTTTTACAAAAATGCAACAGTCCTACTCAGTTCAATGTTTTTTCACTCGAACTTCCTTTTTACCCCATACCATAGTACACTTCTATTGGGTGGTCTCATAATTATTTCCTTATCTTGCTACATATGATCTCTAAGGATGAAAGAATTTTGATCTTCATTCTTAGCATTAAATGAATCATTGGTCAAGAAAAATAATGTTAATAAGGGACTTTTATAGCTCCTAAATATATTAGTTTATCCTATGGATGGTAGGAGAAGCTTGAGATCTCATCATATAATTTGATTATCATAGCTAAGCTGTTAGGTGATAAGTATGTTTTTACCAGATATCTAGAAATCTTAGAGAAATTTCTATGGGACTAGGGACAATTTCCAAAATGATATATATATTTTTTGCTATATCTAAGTGAAATATTTCTTTCATATACATTAAGAAACAAGGAAAAGAAATACCTTACTTGAGGTGGTAATGACAATGTTTCATAATGATGAAATTTATTTGTATGTAATGACAAAATATTGTATTTTATTTTATTCCTGCAATTATATATGGGCATTGAGAAACTTTGTTTTGGTAATTATGATTGTATTTTTCCCCTCCATGGTTTGTTTGTTTGTTTGTTTGTAAGGATGTCTTACGTAAAGTCATTCCATTTTTCCATAAAAGTAAACACATTATTTAGCTTCAAATTGATACAATGTTTTTGTTACGGACTATTGATGCTTTTTTTTTTTATTCTTCATTGAATAAAATAATTTACCTACCATAGTTACTCTATAAAATTTTTTTGAGAAGAGGAAAATTTATCAGGGAATAGAAATACCTCCTAAGAGACAGGAAGCATCTCAAATGGGTTGCCTTACTTAATGACCTTTGATTTATCTTCTTATCCGTGTTTTTTCTTCACTGTTAGATAACTCTTTGCTCATACAACACTCAGTCTTCATCTGGGTGCAACATCCTTGTGTTCAAATTCAAACACAGCTAGTGAATCACAGCAGCCCTTCCTGTTACCGCACAAGCATCACTTGTCCTAAACAATGGTCAGCCAGAAGAGGGGGAGAATTTCCAGAGATCAGTGATCACTTACACCAACCCTCCCTCAGCAGCGATGTCTCAGGGACACAGTGGCCAATCTGGTCCAGGGTTCACTGCAGGATTCTCATGTGCTTTGTTTCCAAAACTTCTCTTGCCATCATGAAAGCTAAGAACTGGAAAGCCTCTCAGGTATTAGAGGGAATAAAGCTCACCAGCATATATATAATTGAATGTTTTATTGTGTTCTGGGTTTGAAAAGGTATTCCTTCACACTTTTGATATGCCTTACTGTTTTCATTGTCTGCCTATAGTCTATTTGACTTTTTCTTGTAGAACTAGATTATATACCCATAAACATACCTCTCGAGCTGAGATCGTAAACTTTTTTTTGCCTTTTTTGTTTTTACAAAAATGACAAATCAACTTGCAATTCTTTACACAAAAATAAGGTTAATATGTATGCTTCCAGTTAAAAATCACAACTCCTCAGATGAATTCTCTTCTTATTCTTATTTTTTGTGATGTACCCAGGTTGACAGTGTTCCCCATTCAGCATCACTGCATTCAGTTAATGTAAGGCAGCTTATTTTTATGTTGCGGTGTTTTATAGATTTTTTTATTGCACCATTAAGAACATTTTGATTTGTGCAATATTCCCAGATTTTCTTGTCATAATACACAACATTCCACTGTACCACTTTGGTTAAGCCTAGTAGCTTTTCCTCACAGCCGGTTTTCTGCCTCAGAAGGTCAGGTAATGAGATGAGCTTCAGAAAAAGAAATTGCTGGTTTCGTTTTCCACATTACAGCCCAAACAGATTGTTTTTTTCTTCAATTGCTAGCCAATGCTCAGTTCACACATATTTTCTCTGGTAGGAAAGCATTGCCAATTTAGTGTCCAGTTAGCGAGCTTACAGCTCATAAATGTCATTTGATTCTCATTTTTGAAACTGAGAAATAAAATGTTTCTTTCAATATTCTGTGGATTTTAATGGAAAGTCTGTGGGCTTTTTCAATTCTTTAGCAAAGTAAGAAATATGTCCATTCATGACATGGTAGGCCTATTTTAAGCATAATGAAACTATTAAGAGATTTATATTATTAACATTGACTAATTTTGGCAATATTACAGAACTATTTCAATAGAGGTAGTTTCCAACTTTGGAATTTACTATACAAAAATTACTACTGTATTATCTATGACTTTCCACTCTAAGTACATGTATATATCACAAAAGCAGCACTTGAAATTGTCTCTTCATTTTTGATGGTATTAAATAGAGGTCTAATCTCTGGCAGTTATATCTGAGACATGGAGGAGAATAAGGCAGCCATAATTAGAGTGAACTGCTATAAAAATAACCCTTTCATGGATGTAGTTAAATATTTGCGATTACTATTCAAAGATGAAATTCAAGTTTTTTAGACAAGTTAATAGCAGCCCTTTATGCACAGGCCCATTGGTTCAGGATCTGCCAGACGGCACAATTGCCACTAACCTCCAGCGTTAGGTCTTCCTGGACGCTGTCTTGCACATGCATCAGCATAGCCCAAGGCCCTGACAGTGTCAGCAGGTCACTCTAGTCCTGAGATTTCTCATTTTATCATAAAATATTAGAAAGCAGAAGGTTCGACAGTAATACCATGGCTTAACTAGCTCTTAACAAAATAGGATGATTAAACTGCCAGCCTGTTTGACTTCTTTTTTCCAAAGTTCTATATTTAAACATTTTTCCAAATGAGTACTGTTGGTTTTCTTGAGAATTTCGCAGAGTGAAAGCAGATGAACATTCAAGGGGAAAAAAATAATGCACGAAATCTAGGTTACTTCTACAACTTCATGTTGAAGCTTAGTACATGTACAACTAGTTGAAATACTGTATAAATGGTATTTTTTTCTTTCCTTTGTTCTTTTATTCCTTTGAGTTCATATTTTCAGGGAAGATTTCAAAGTGCATTCTAAAGCACTTAAAAATTTGACCAGATATTTACTTACTTGAAACCATTTATTTTTATCCGAATCATAAAGAACATATTCATATTGTGTGTATTCACATACTATATATATATATATATATATATATATATATATATATGAATTGGTATTTTTATCAAAGCAAGATAAAAAAATTAGGCATCAACAGAAGACTTAATAATGAACAAAACTAAAATAAAGCAGGAAACAAAGTAAAATAAAATAGAGTAGAAGGTTACTGTACAGAGGAAGAGTACTTATACAACATGTGTAAAGCCTTAGATTTGCTCTCAAGAAAGGAAGGAAGGCAAGAAAGAAGGAAGGAATGGAGGAAAGAAAAAAAGAAAGTTGGGAAAAAATAAAAAAGAAATAAGAGAAAGAGAAGAAGGAATAAGAAAGAAAGGAAGAAAGTGAGAAAGAGAGACAGCTAAGAGAACAAGATTAGTGGAAAAGCAGGTGAAGTAAAGGAAAAATATATGACTCTACATTTGATCTGTAAGGAGTTGGTTATTAATTCCACCAGAGTTTAGTTGAGGTTTTAAACAATTACTTCTCTTTGCCAATATTAGTCAGAATAGACTACGTGCTTAACGGTATTAGGCACTGAATGGTTACACCCTGTTTATATTTGAGCTTTCACAGTCACAGAGATGCTTTTCTCAGTACGCCTGGATAACTCAGTTGAGAGAGAACTAAAGGAGTCATCCCTGAACCCTTCCGTTTTCCTGCTTCAGACCAGGCTGTGCCTTTTCTTTTAGGAAGCATCATGTTTTATGGTGAAGGGCATGAGCTTTGAACAGAGTTAAGGGTTTTTGCTCATCTGTCTGTTTGCTTGTTGGTTGATTTTTACGTGTATGTTTTGCTTATGTGCACAGTGCAGAGGAGTAATACAGGGTCTCTGCACTGAGTTACACCCTCACCTTCCTTTAAAAAAAAATTTTTTTTTTTTTTTGAGAAGAGCATCTCCATAAATTATTAAATTGCCTAGGCTTGGCTTGAGTTTGCGATCCTCCTGCCTCTGCCTCCACAGGGCCATGCCATATGGTTAGCCAATGCTGAGTTCTTATGCTCACTTCTTTATGTAGAAACTCCATGGGGGGAGCAAGAGTTTATTTCCTTACTCTCAGTTTTCCCCTATAGAAGACGTCTTAGCAAAGATTAGCATGAGTGTGTTCCTGTGTGCACACATCTTTCCAATCACCTCTCATTTTTTCACAAATATTCACTGGGTTACTGTGGGTGTAGAAAGAAAGCCCAGTCCTGTGAACACAAGGGGAGCTCATTCCTTCTCCTCATGGTCCTTCCAGTTCACACAATAGCACCAACAATTAGCTAACTGTCCTGTGATGTCTTAATAAGTTCCCTTTGTAAATGTGCTCTCTTTTCCTACTAGGAACCTGGACTGATACCAACATTCCTTCCTTGGTTGCCTGATTCAGCCTCAGTTTCATGATTCACATCTCAACATAACATCGCATGTTGCTGAACTGCTCTATTATTTTCAACAAGATTTAATGTCCCTATTTTGTCTCTCTGATCAATATCTTCCCATTATGGCACTAATATGACTTTGTTATTATTAGTGGGTTAACTTTGTTTTTCTCCCTTTTTTTCCTCTTGAGAATATCATATCTGTACGAAGGCACATATTATTAGTATAATACTATTAGTGGAAAATGGATAAATAACTGACAGGTATGCTTAATTTTGTGTCTGAAGTAGAGTAGAATTATACTCCTAATACATGTTTTTGCCATCTCAGACTTCAATTAATTATAGTCTTCCACGGAAAATTATGCGATAGTATAAGTTTTCATCTAAGACATTTAATTCAAGTTTTAACATATTTCTAACATATGACTCAGCATATTAATTGAAGAGTCAAAAAACTGTAAAGGTTAAAGACTAGAGAACGTTGTGAGAGATGAATGCTTGGGCTGCTGCTCTGCATGCACAAGGGCAGCTGGACCCATTTTAGGATTAAAGCAATATGCTCATATGTGTACAAACAAAGCACAGATCTGCACCAGCGGTATTAAATGTCAACTAAGGAACCATCCGATCCATGGAAAAGACTCAGTATAGCATTTTTACTACTAAAAGTAATTTTGTCCAATTCAAAGCAAGTGATTTGTTTCACTTTTTTATTACTATTTCCATCGTGCTTTTCTCTAAAAGGGTATTACATCACTCACTTAGGTTATTTTTTCTTTCAAGATCACAACCTCTTACTTGAAATTTTATGTAAGCTCTAGTTTTCTGTTGTTCAAAAATTCTCATGTTGACATCTTCAAATTATGTTGCCGTTCCATCTCAATTAATTCTGTACCAATAATTTTTCTGACTTTTGACGTTAAGACAAATGTACTATAACTTTAAGTAAGAAACTTTGAAATGACAAATAATATAATTTTAGAAAATGTGAAAACATTAAAGTAATGTTTAAAATTTGTCATTTTGGAGATACTCACTTTTTTGTATACAAGCATGTGTCAAGTAACTATTGATTAAAAACAAGATAATATTGCTACACATATAGTTTTGTATCAGGCTCTCTTCATGTAAATTTACATCGTAAATATTCCAAAATATTATTAAAATTTTTTGTACTATGATTTTGCATGACAATATGATAATTAATAGCAGTCTTAAGTTTGGGTCCTTACTTCCTTTAGGAAATGAATATATTTATGTATCAATCATTTTCTATGCTTATGAACTTAAAACATTTATTTTACAATAATTACTAAAAGATAAACTTCTTTCTTACAGAAATTTCTAATATTACCACAGTATTTCATAGTATAAAATATAAGCTCCAAACTTACGTTATCAACATTAGTCAAATAAATATTATATTACTCAAATTTACATGAACTATTCTTTTAATCACAAATATTCTTGCCAAACTGTAAAATCAGCAGAGAAAGTAACAGATAAGCATGTGAATTTATTGTATTATGTAGTATGAGTGGCAAAGGATAGAGATTTAATTACAAGAGAATCATCATTAAATAATGCTTGCAAAGCTCTCCGCTAAACCTGACATCAAATAAGAAACAGGAAGTCTTAGGTAGACAAAGGGGAAATGTTTGGGCCACAGCAAGACTATGGTGGTGGGACAGACCGCTATTAAACCTGGTAGGAAGCCTAGGAGAAGAAAGCTCTGAGAGGCCCTGAGGGGCTCTGCTATGACAGAGTCAGGTCTTGTTTCCAGAACAAGTCAAAAACACAGGACATATTTTTCTTCGTGACATATTTTTCTCAGTTCCACAAGTAGGTCTCCTACAGTCTTATGCTCTTTTCATCTACTTGATAAAACTGGTCCAAGTTTCCTCAGCTTTAAAAAGAGCAATGCAGTACTTCCTTTCTAGGACTGCCATTAAGTTAAATAGCAGAAAACATTAGTGATCGAGTCCTATTTATGTTCAACATAGATCTGCCAGGGTTTACATACAGTAGAACTTCAACAACAGTTTTTTAAATGAATCTGATTAATTATCAAGTCAGAGGAAAACATGAAAACCAAAGGGCCTCTTCTGCAAAGTTGATCTAGTTTTCTGCAGCCAAAAAGCAAGGAAAATAGCAGGAGTGAAGCTTTTCACCATGAAGGCAGTAACCATCAAAGAAGTCTGGTCTTAGTGCTCAAAATAAAAACCTGATAGTTAAGACAGTGATGCACAGATATCTGGAGAGATGCAGTGCAGATCTTGGAACTCCTAGAATATCTCAGCACCACTTCCTTTTAAAATAAGATAATACCCTTCATGCCTTTATTTCATGATCATGTAAAGACCTAAAAGTAGCAGGTTTCTGGTAAGATGACACTGATCTACTTCACTATTTACTCTCATAATTTCCATTGAAATCCAGACAAATATTGGGGCTCATATATAAGCACAATCATAAAAACAACATGCACAGAATGCTTTGGGACTGCTCAGGGAGGAGAGGGGTCATCACTATGTTGCTGAGGGTTCTGTGTGAGCTGAGTGAGGACATGTCGTAGGTTATCAGGGCCTTTAGCAATGGCTAGGCGAATCCACGGTACAGTTGGCTGCTGCTGTTAATAGATAAAGAAGTGCTCTACTGTGGCAAAAGATTTAAGATTCTGGTACATAACCCAGGAGATTATGTTAACAACTGGTAGGATGGATGTGTCTAGAATCTTGGAAAAATACATGGCCTGTACTAAGTAAATGCAAAATTTCGAACAGCCATGAAAGATAGACACAAAGGGATCAAAGACTGGCTATATCAACATGCCTGAGGAAGTCTTTATGTAAGGACAGAAAATAGGCTGGATGAATATAATCCACATGCTAGATGATCGGACACCTTTTAAGCTACACAATAAGAATTGAGCCTCTGAAAGGGATGGCAGTGTCATTGAAAAATCAGGGGTAATTGTCCTCTAGGCTATCTGGTAGGAGACAATAACAGATCATGTTGCAGAAATGGATTTGGGGATAAAAATAGGAGTGATAGAATTTCTAAATATTGATACCAAGAAGTGGTACTTAAAGGCCAGAAGAAATGTGGTTACAACCCTTGGAGTGAGCAGAGTGATAGGAGTAGAAATATGAGAAAAATAAGAGTCTAACCTTAAAACCAGCATAAGAATAATAAATAGATCCTGGAGCTTCTATAGGCAAGATGGATGGGGAGCCATCAAGGGTCTTACTGAGGTTTAACAAAGAAAAGGTATCAAGACTGGATAATCAGGAAGTTAAGGGTAGGTTTTCTCTGCTTTTTGCCCTTCCCCAAATCATCTTTTTCTCTAGTGTCTAGAACTGATCTTTACTGAAACTGAAGACTACTGATTGAAGGAAAGAAACTCTCTGGGGAAAAATTTAGCAATACTTGGAGAATAATTGAAGAAGTAATTTCTCCAGTTCTTTCCCAAGCTGACTTAAATCTCAAAGTATTACAGAAAGGGAATTATGCAGAACTTTCTAGAAAAGCTAAATTCAAAGTCAAAAGTGCAACTAATCTCCTAAAACCCATCCCCATCCTGTATTCCCTCTAACAGAATGGAGGTTTATGAAAATTGGGTAATTACCTAAGTTTGGGCATGCAGCTGGCTCACTCTTAGCAATTTACAAGTTCATCACACTGCTTTCTTTTGCTGTACACAAGAGCTATCAAATATTGCCTCACCCACAAATATTTAAAGAGGGCAAGGATGGTAGTCTCTGGCATTTCTCCATTCATGACGCCAGGCTAACAGCTATAAAATATGGATTCTCATGATAGATGACAGTACACAGCTGTAAACTTAACCAAACAGTAACAGTTGTGAATTCCAGGGTAGGATATAGTATTTATTTTTTGAGCAGATTAACATAGTCTTCAGTGTGATGAATAACTATGAAAATTTTTAAAAATGCATTCGTTTCCCTCCCTCTCAGAAAGGGGAATCAGAACCCCTACAAATCCATGTGAATAGTATGCATATATGGATTTAACTATGGAATTCTGTTAACTTTTTTTTTTTAATCTAGATAGTAATGCATTGTGCAGGGACCCAACATAGAATATACAGTGTCACACTGGTCCATTATGACTGGTTCACTAAGTGTGGAGCTGGTGGTCACTGCAACAATTTCATGTTGAAGAGATCAAACCTGTCTTACTACATTGTTTTGATATCTGCTCTGAAATGGGAAAAACAGTGTGGGGTGAAATTTCTGTCTTATGAGGAAACACAAAGCAAGTAAAACTGTAGCAGTAACTAGTTTCCTTCATTGCCAAGAGTTACAAGTTGCTTGTGCTTTATGCCTGAGTTGCTGCTGTGTGCCAATAATCTCAGCACTCTGGAAGGCTGAGGCAGGAGGATTCCAAGTGTGAGTCCAGTCTAGTGACTTGGTACAATTATGTCTCAACAACAACAACAATACCCTAGGGAAAATTACACTAAAATTTTACTTTTGAGCATATATTCTTAATGTTTTTGTGGTAAAACATACACAGAGGGTCTTCTGCTGCATACCAAACTAAGATACTCGAAGAATAATATTAGTATGATAGTGAACGATTGTGAGCTCCATGTACCATATTTTCACATAGCACATTTTTTTTTTCAATTTCAAAGGGCTACTGACAGGAAAATTATGTTTATTCAAAATTAGATATTTGACAGACTTTTTAAAATAAAAAAACAACTGATAGCATTTGTTCCTAGTAATAGATGCCAATCTTTAAAACAAAAATTAGGAATTTCGAAAATCTTAGCCTTACCACTGAGAGCTTGAAGTTAACAAGTGTCATTTTTGATGTTGTATAATGAAGTGTGCTGATATTTAAAAATCTTGAAAATATAGAGAACTGATATGTCTCCAAATGATTAAATTCACAGTGCTAATAAGTCATATGAAAGAAATAGAACCACTCAAGAAATTTAAACTCCTGTAGATGTTAGTGTAGTAGTACTAAAATTCATCGATTCCTTTTTAACTAACCTATAAAAGACTACTGTTTGTTCCATTTTGATTTGTCCAAAGAATCATATCTGAATGTGCTGGGAAAGATTATTACCATGCAATCTTAGTCAGCTGGACAGCTGTGTGAGACTGAGTTTCCTCAGCTACTTTAACAACAACATATCAATAGGTCGAATGTCAAACAAGTTCTGAGTATTCAGCTGTCTTCTTTTAGCCCAGACATTAAGCAGATTTATAAAAGTTCAATATAGTGCTGTTCTATTAACTAAGTAGTTTTGTTTTTGAAATATGCTTACTTTGAGTATACAGTATTGATATTAGCATGCAGTAGGTTTATTATTACTTTTAAATGAGTAGGTAAATTTTAAAAACTTTCTAAGAAGCCTTAATTTCTCATATATAATAAATTACAATAGGCAGCCCACATAAGCAAAAGTTCTTTAGGGCCGTGAATACATTTTTAAGAGTATCAGTGGGTCCTGGGACAAAAATGTAAGAAATACGACATTTTTTTGCTAATGTTGCTGGATAAACACTAATGTATATGTAGATTGGAGTCCTTGGTGCAACCATGACTTTCCAGAGCATACGATATAGATGCTATGAAGATTCAGGACTCATTTTTGTTCAGTGGACTCCAGGATGTCAGAACGTGTTTGAAAAGTAAAAGACTATCAGATCTTGCCCTCTCAGGCTGTTGAGGTTTTGGAGATAGCATCCTTTATACCTCTGAAAATTGCTCTCTTTATCTGGTGACATAGAAAGCTTATAGGTTCATATCAGTTGCAGAACAGAAAAAAGCTGTGTAAGTCAGAGTGGAATGCACATGGCTGTGACTTGAGCCACAGGGCAGATTCTGCAGTACTAGGTAAATGATTAGAAAAGAAGTTGCATGAATTTTACTATAAATGCCAGTAAGACAATCATATTGTAGGTCTCAAGGTTTTGGAATGTGGCTATGGCAACTAAAATTTCTAAGCCAACTGCAAAGTGCATCTGGAGGTGGCACTAGGAATCCATAAAGATGAACCATCTGACCATATGCTATCAAGTGACTGCTGTGCAACTCCAGCGGCCCATCATAGCCTGAATTTTTTGCAACTCACTCTATAAGTCTTCTCTGTGTGACTATGAAAACATGCCAGAAGCTGAGAAACCTTATGAAGAAAAAGCTCATTTAGCTCCTAGTTCTGAAAGCTCTCAGGGGAGGCAACCCCATGAGCTCAGTCTCTCAGGGAAGAGAACACCACAATGACTGGGAGTCCATGTTGAGAGGAGGAGGAGATTAAATCAGCAGAGAAGAGAAGCCAAAGAGAGATGCAAGAATGGGGCTGGGCTTTTGTCATGATCCACTATCACAAGAATTAGCACACATTCCCACAGAAACAACCTTCATTCCTTCTAAGCGCAGTGCTCCCGGTGGCCTGAGGACCTCCTGCTGGGCTTTGCCATCTAAAGGTCCCACCACTTCTACACAACCAATCTGCAACCTTCATACACAGGTATTTAGATAAGTTGTTGCCATGACTTTCAGCAGCATCTATTAAAGCTGACTATCCACATACCTTTTGATCCAGCAATACTCAACTCCTCAGTGTATATCAAGAAAAAGACAAGGTTACACAAGAGCATTCATAGCAGCAATAGAGTTAATAATAGACCCATAGTGAATAAATTATGTGCCCATATTGTGAGTATTATCAAAAAGTTAAAATGCTAGATGAAAATGGAAGACCTAAATGAATGTATGTTATTATAAAAGATTTCAAGAAAAACTGGCAGATGTTATCCATGGTGATAAAAGGATATGCAACTGGGGGTTTCTACAATATGCTAACTTTATGGTCCTTGATTTGAGAGAGTGGTTATATATGTTGTTAAAACTCATCAACTGTACATCTATATTGTGTGCATTCTTCAGCCCAGAGTTCATTAAAAGGTTCAAACTTTTAATGAGAATAATACATAGTAGGAGAGGAAGTAGGACATACGATGGAAAAGGATGATACTTTACACAGGTTTCCAGAGAACTCCTTTTCCAAGAAAGTATGTTTCAATAGCAATGTGTTTTGAATGACCAGAAGGAAATGAAGAAGCCATATGAGCGAACCCCAGTACAAAGCTCTGAGATGGTTTCGTGTTTTGGCTATTTGGGCTAGAGTGATTTGTAGTGAAAGGAAGGGCTGGATGTCACAGATCACTTTGGCTGGGTACATTTCAAGCTATTGTGTGAATGACTCATTTGTGTATTGACATTTCTAGTCTTAAAGTGATTGTTCCTTGTTATCTTTCCATTAAATATACATGGCATATTGTAAAATGTTTCTTTAAAAACCTATCTACTAAGACTTCAAAAAAAAAAAAAACCAGATTTAACACAAGGGCAATTGGTTTTCTCTGCTCAAGAGCTGAGTCTCATTTCATTTTAATCTTTCAAGTTCTGTGTATCCTACACAATTCTTAATGAAGACAGAAACCATCAGCTAATCAAGAATATAATTAACTTTCAAAGTGTTAATAAAAGCATAATCTGCTTGCTCACTGTCATCTCTGGAAAAAAAGTTATGTGCACATTTTGTAGATACATATAAAAGTTTTTTATAGAGAGAAAGTCAGATTTAAGACCAACACCAGCAACCATGGAAACTAAACAATTGACAATAATGCTTTAAATCATTGTATTACTCTCAAAGTCATAATTAGCCTGAGGAACAACAAATGGCATTTGAGGTGACTGAAAGGTATTATGAGGTGGAAAAATAATACAACCAATGATTGTATTTTCTTCATTTCCTAAGAAGCTAACCATGCACACTCTAAACTTTTGAAAACTCTTTCATTTTAGATTAAAAATAGAAGGATCAACGTCATCACCAGCAGTAAAGCAATCACAACACTTGCAAGAACAACAGAATATATATTCCAAGTCTTGGGCCCATGTGGAATTTCTCTAAGAGTTGTAAATGACCTGCAGTGAGACAGTGGACCTGCTGTCTAGAAAGAGCTGTTTCAGAAGTAGGAGGCATTAAACGGTAAACAAAATCATAGCACTCCTATCTTTGCTGTTTTACTGACTTTATGTTAAAGTGCCATAAATCTTGTTGACAGTTACTGCCACATCTACTGGCACACAGTCAGCACCAGCCTGAAAAGAGTTTTGCACCATAGCTTGGGGCCATTACCTGTCCCCTGTTTTTCTTACAATGTATTTTCACCCCAGCAGGTAGCACTTCACAAGATCATTAATTTGCTAGGCAGCTTGTACTTTCCATGAAATCTACTTTTGAGAAGGTTCTAACATGCAGTATTGTGCTGTACCTCCAGGAAGGCATCAGCAATTTAAGAGCAGCAGATCAATCTCTGCTGGTTGCTAAGGTGAATCAACTCTGTGACAAGATCTGTGGGGATGGTGGTGATTATTTACTTATGTGAGTCCCAGGGAATCAAGACTCTGGCCACCACAATTTTAAGTGAGAGATAGAATGTAATGGAAGGAAATATAGGAAGCAAACACTGCGGTCCATGGATTCTCCTTGAGGAAAAATCAATAAATGAGGAGACACAGCATCATGAAATAACCAGCATAAACAAGCTATTTCAAAAATCCTAATATCTAAAAAATGTTGACTGTCTCCTAATAAGCTTTTATTGGAACAAATTGTCTCATAGGAATTGATCATTTCTTCAGAAGGGAATGGTGGACATAATCAATCAATCAAACAAAGGTAGATCAGAAATCCAAGAAAATCTAATCTTCATTAAACCTCAGCTAAATATTTCAAATATTGAGAACTCTTCCATTTCACTAATGATAATTTGTCAAGAAATGAAAACAGGAGAAACAAGAAGTGCTCTTCCTCTGAGGTTGTGACAGCTATGGGCCAGGAGGAGGAATGGAGCCAATTTGCCTTTCCCGTGAGCCAGCAGGCACACAGGCTAGGAGACAAGAGACAAGCCCCAGCCCCAACCCTGCAAGCAACTGGCTGATTCAGAGGACATAGACTGAGTTGATAGCAACTGAAATACAGAAACAACTTAATGCTTGTATTTCTTGATTGACTTTGCAGATCTAAAGCCAGTAGTCTGAACATCTATTTAGAGGATAACAATATGCAATATAGCAACTATGGGGGATTTCCTTCTGTCTTGTTTTTGAAGTTCAATACTGTTCTCAGTGTTTTATTTTGCTCCATTTCATTGTTTTATTCAATGTTTTGTTTTGACTGATTTTATTGTGTTCTTTTTTGTTTGATTTAACTATGTCTGATGGTATGGGCAGCAATTTTGAAGATAACATGCAGCATTATAGTAGCCATTGTTGATTTCCTGTTATTCTGTTCTGAAGATCTGTATCACTTTCATTGTTTTGATTTGACTGGACTTATTCTGTTTGGATTTATTCTCTTTAAAATTAAAGAAAAAGAAATGAAAATGCTTCCCTTAAGCTGAAATATGTTTTTTGTTTTGTTTTGTTTTACCATTTTCTGGAACCAGGATTAGTTGCTGGAAAGGCTGTTGGTTCTGTAGCTGGATGGTGAGCTCTGATCTCTTCTTTTCTCACAAACACGAGCCAAGTGTTAGAAGTGCTTTAAATAATCTGGAGTACATGTCCTGTGCATATTTTAAACTTTATAGGACAATACGATTATCTCACATTCCTACAGCAAATCATTGTTTGCAATATATTGAGATATACAAATCCTCTTATGAGATAGAAAAGTCAGAAATGTTTATTTCTTTTTTTATGGATTATGAAACAAACTTGCCCAAGTTAATAACTGGTAAAAAGTACTAGGTTTCTTCCTTTCTTTAACACAGAATTTATAGCCATGAACTTATAGTCTAGCAAACTAAAAACTAAAGATGCTGTTTAATAAATTCAATGGTTCTCAATGTCCATGTCTAAAGTCTTTCCCAATTAAAGCCTATTGGACTTGATAAGACAGTCTGGGATGAGAAAATAAGCCAGTCAATGTGATGCAAATTTACTGAATTTTTCTTGCCCATGGAATACAATAATTTACTTCATGAGGAGTCACAAGGCAAAAAAAAAAAAAAAAAAAAAAAGGAATGAAGAGTGAGAGTAAATACAGACTTGGAACTCATGTTCCTACACACACTGAGCTGTTATCTTCCGGTTCAAAGGTAGGTGTAACTGTGCTACAGGAGTTATTTAGGAAGTTGAATAACTAGTGTGGCAGGTAGCTTTACTCCTTCCTATACTATTTCCTCAGTTAAAAAAATGCACCCTTTTCCCTACTGCTTTTTTTCATTAAAGTAATGATTTAAGTCTATGGTTCTCTGACTGAAATTTCCAAAATAATTTTGATGTTATTCTGTACTTCATTTCAAATACACACACACACACACACACACACAGTGTCACAATGTCTGATTATTTAGCAGTAAATTAACCTTATTTACAAAAGAAAGTCATATGAGTTTTATATGTCCATTTTTCTTGATTTCACTCAAACTGTTAAGCCTAAACTAATTCATTTATTTCATTTTTGTTTGTTTGCAATGTGTTGGATAGCAGCATGGCTTCTAGGTTTATAAAGGAAGTTAAATTTCAGTATCTACCATAAACAGCATATTCAGTCTGCTTTCAAAAGAATGAAAACACCTGCTATGGTTTCTTGTTGATTGCTGATTTTTTATATGAACATTTGGATGAAAAGTAATGTTTACAGGGATAGTATATATAAAATATTCAAAAACCAAACTGCAGAAATGAAAAGCAAACTTTAAAATAGTTTATTTCACAAAAACAATAAAAGTGAATTTTTAAAAAAAATTATTGGCAAAAGCAGTCCTTCTTAATAAGGAGGACAGAAAATATATAAATGAAGAATTTTTTAAAAATCACTCCATACCACAAAAAAGTACAAAACCTAATATTCAACCTCTAAGTGAAAACAATCCTGCTAATACATCGGCATATTTTAGTTGCATATTTTTCAGTTAAAACACATAGAGAAATTCATTGCATGTCTGAGTACTTCTCAAATCCTACACACATTTTAAATTGCTATTTAAGTTTGATAGAATTATTGATTTTGTAAATCAAAACAGCATCTTTTTACTCTTCAACTGATGCATAAATGTCTTGATTCTCACCTTGTTCAGCACTTTCTGATGTTTCACTCTCAGTGAGCTGGTTATGGTGTTGTGAAGTAAAAACTAAAAGGAGTCATCATCATTGAACATAGAAAATTTAGCCAAACCATGACTAATTAATGTATTTATTATTGCTCAGCTACTTATTAATGAAACTGACGCATCCCCTTGCATTTGACTCTAAGTAATTTTCTTTGCAGCACTGACATGTTGAAATATGAAATAACATCTCAAATCTAATTTCTATAGAAGTCATATTTTTATACATCTGATTCTCTGTGACTTCAAAAAGACTTTTAATCACAAATTTATTATCTCTTGCAGGAAATCTAAAAATGGAATTCACTGATACTGGTGATTTTTTTTCCTTTTACTCTTTTAGCAGGATACTGAAAACTTGAATATTTAGCAAGAAAATATGTTTTATGTAGTATTTGCTTAAAGAAACATGAGTCATGGAAAAAGTTAGTATGCTAAGAACTTGAGCTATCAAAAGAGACTTGCATATAAAACATTCTACATAAGAAAAAGAATTAGTGCTTTTTGTAACAAAGTATTTTGGGGATATTGTTATGTTTGTGTTTCATCCACAGGAGCTGAATTTTACAAATAGCAGACAATTCTTTCATTACACCAGAAGCAAATTACTAATTTCAGTATTAATGGTTAGCTTTGACATGTTTAAAAAGGGTAGAAAGTCCTTAATAGACCTGTCTCTAACTCTGAAATGAACAACTGCTCAGGGAAATGGAATTGCTCAAAGATACATTTTCTTTCTGCCAATCTGTGAAATATAATATAATTATTCTTTGTTAATGAATCTCTGAATGAGGAACAATTTTTCAGTGCTTGAACAGGTAAAATGTAATGATAATGGGAGCAGCTTTGTAAATAAAAGGATGGAATGAGATTGTTATTTTGTGTCATATTATGGGATAATTAGAATAACAGTGTGGCATTCATCAAGCATTTGAACTTTCTCAAAAAAGCTCCCCAGGGCTCATTTAAATTAGTCATGTTTATCCATGGAGATTTTAGTCTTATTTTAAATGACTGTCACTTTATAATATTCAGATTTCAATATTTAGCTTAATCTGACTAATAGTTGACACTGCTCAGCAGCCAATAGTTCCTGCCTAAAATAGACATTAAAAAAACTTTATAAATTCATAGTTTATCAAAGAAGAACGATGGAACTGTTTTTATCAAGCCAGAAGAATGATTATGCAGTGTAAAGGGGTTGTGATCTATATGAATCTCTATCGATTTCC
This sequence comes from Hydrochoerus hydrochaeris, assembly GCA_004027455.1. Lineage (NCBI taxonomy): Eukaryota > Metazoa > Chordata > Mammalia > Rodentia > Hydrochaeridae > Hydrochoerus > Hydrochoerus hydrochaeris. Next base: position 449,654 of record PVLA01000447.1, on the reverse strand, counting down.
ACAAAAATGGAGTAGGCTGGATACAGTCCAACAAGCTACCATTCATATGTTAATTAGCTCTATATAATAAAAGACTATATTCATGGAAACTAGATTCATGGCAAGGGAACTCTAGTGATTAGTTGCTTTGGGTAACCCAAATTCATTACCCACGGATAATTAAGTAGATGTCAGGATTTGATTCTTTTAAGAAACAGGTTTCTTTTCTCTTACTGGACACCCCTAGCACTCTTTCTAGTTACGTAAGTATGTGAAAGGAGAATCAGGTGCTAGAGGCCATTTTAGCAAAACCATAAATGTTGTAAGAGAAAAATATATAAATACAGGTAAAATAAAAGTTTCATATCCGTCTAGTATTGTTTGAAATCTATAAATGAGATGTCATTCCACAAGATGGTGCAATTGAAGTTTCATTCTCAATTATGGCACAGTTTTTCTTGGTTATTATTTTTAATCTTGATAAAAACACAGTCTTTAATACTACTGGAAACAATTAGAGTCATGACTTACATTTAATGCTTAACATAGTTGAATTAATTCCTGTTGGATAGTGCTTCCAGTTTTTAATTTTCAAGAATCTAACCTAATTTGTTGTCATATATCCCAATAACAGGAAAAATCATTACAAATTCCCTGGGGGTATCTACCACCTGAACTGAAATCATCACCCTCAGAAGACAAAACTGCTCTAGGGCTTTATGCTTAGAAAATATATATGGATAGCTTTATACTTGGAATATGAATCTTTACGCAATGCCACTTAAATTCATGGTCTACAAGTGCTATTTAATTAATTGAAGTTTATGTAATCAGATGATATTTATTTAATGTGAAAATCGGTTTTATATTTCTACCACTGTATTAAATTAAATCTGTCTAAAGTTGTCTTGCCATCATACTTGGGTAGAACAGCTGCTATTGTTTTTAGAGGGCACAGGACTGGACACAAATGTCACAGAAACGAGATGATAATTTCATCAATGAAATCTGACCACAACATGTATGGAAAATGACATGTTAAACTACTTACAGCTTTCATCCATCTCTGCAGTTACAATTATGGGAATGTAGATGTTCTTTGAAAAGCATTTAGTATTTTGCAAATAGTGAAGACATACTGCCTCAGAAGTCCTACGAGATAGCCTGAGCCTTGTTTCAAAACTCCAAGTAAAAAAAAATACATGCTTTTATAAGACAGGCAAAGATAAGACTGTCAGGTCTTAATTTGAAAAAATGATTTTATATTAAATCTTACTTTTAATCGCTAGTTTATTCTTATTACTGTTTTATAAACTTTAAAAGCTTGCTTCTTTTGAAATATGTGAAGTGCCATCCTACTAAATACTCAGATACATAATCTTAAATTGCAAATCACTATTTTGATATTTAGGTAGCATTACTATCTGCATTATCTATCACTGAAAAATGTCAAAGAAGGCAGTTAAAAACATACAATTAAGAACTTATTTCACAACATCTCTTTAAAGGACATACAAAAAATGTTTGGATCTATCTATTTTCAACCTATGAAATTATCATGGTATTAGTATATGCATATATTTTTGTGAAATACAACATCTCAAATGCAATGATCTTTTTAAAACAAATTAACATCCAGGTATCATAATGAAATCTCTTTCTTGTTTCTAAATTTAATTGATTTAATCACTGAATTTAAATAGTTGGAAATTATTCTGCTTGCTGGGATTTGAATGCCAAATACATCATCTACAGTTCTAAAATGAATATTGCATTTATATTTGGACAATTTAAAACGACTTCTAAATTACCCTAAATAACCCATAGAAATACCTGGTAACAATGGATGACAAATGTCCATAACCATAAAATTTCTGATATATGTAACTTCTACGGGACATAGAAAGTTTCAAAGTCTTCCATCTTAAACATCCTTTCTGCAATTATCTCGGCAGTACAACGTACAGCATACCCAGATTAACTCACAGCTCATGGGTCTCATTTGAACCATGAAGACATTGGAATAGTTATTTCATTAGCTTTAGAGGAAAAATAAAGTTCAATTTATGACAAATGTTTGCAGATATTCTCTCATTTATTCTCTTTGATCAATTTGCACTGGATTGACTTGCTTATTGATCTTCATAGTTTTGAGGAAGTTAAAAAAGTAATGATCACAGAAACATCACTTGATATAGGAAAACTCGACAGTCAATCAGACACATAGTCTCTTCCTCTGGCTCATAAAAACATAACAGCTGCATAATATTCTAAGATATTACTCTGCACAGAGAAACCAAATAAGGGGGAAGGAGGCACATTTCGTATGACATACTACATGGAAAAGCTTATTGTTTTAGGTAAGATCATACCCAGTAACTTTCATACAAATTTGATTAACAATTCAAATGTTCACACTGAATGGACTATGCAAAAGATAGGAGGTGGAGGTAGTTGTTTTACTCTTTTATTATTTAAACAAGGTTATTACAAAAGGATCAATTGCTATTATAAATAATAAAGTCAGCTTTAATCCTAACCATAAAGAGAAGATATCATGGTAATATACAAAAATATATAAGCATATAAACATACAGACCTACAAATATGATGGCTGAAAAACACAGCAAACACTTAAAATTTTTTAAGAAACTGTTACAGCACAGTGTGAGACACACCATCATTAATCCCACTCAAAATACTGGTTCCTGCTTTCAGCACAGTTATGACATCATTCTAGCCACTTTCTGGAGCAGTGCTGGGTCTTTGACGTGTCTTCTATTGTGCTGCCATATCCGCTTCCATGTCCAGAATCAACTCAGTGCACCTTTCGTGGTCATTTTGACTTTGGGAAAGGGCCAGCAGTTACATGGGGCCGTCTCTGGTCAGTACGGTGGATGCTGTCTGAACAGGCTTCTCTAAAGCCTGCCTTTCTATTGGATTTCACTTGGCATCAGAAGTCACTCTATTTACATCACCTCTTGTAAAGAGACTCATGAGAGGATTTCCAGAGCTGCTCCAAAAAGTGGCAGGATGAAGAGATGTGTGTTAAAGGTTGAAGGGATGAACTACCATGTACATTTTACTATAATGATTTGTTAAAAATTTAAGCATTCACTCTGCACTTCAATCGCTGTGTGTATGTGTGTTTGTGCGTGTGCTAAGCTCTAACGTATTCATCACTGTAGCTGCTCAACCATCTCATTTTTCAAGTCAGTGCTTGCTGAGCTCTGTGAAATTCTGATCCAATAGAGGAATTAGTGTTGGTGAATGTAATGAAATCATTGAAAATTTCCTGGATGACATAATATGTTAATTAGTTTTAAAATAAACTTTCCTGTGACAAGTACCTGGCTAGCTGTACCCATTCCCAGGGCTGACAGTCACCTACTTAATGAGGTTTCAAGCAGGAAGTCCAGCTGCTCCTGGAAGCACCTCCCCTAGCTTCTGGCAAATGCTGGAAACTCTATGGTTTGAATGTAATTACTTTTGCTCAGTGTTTCTCAAACTTTTTAAAGCTGTCAATAACTTTTCTCTTTGCAATTGAGGCAATATTTTGAAAGTCAGCAAATAAAACACAGTATACCAATACAATTCATAGTCATATTCATACAAATATGACTCTGAATGCATTTTAAAGATCAAGGGGTTAAACTTTTCCATAGAGTCAAACTACAAGAATAATAGAGTTATTTTGATGAGAGCTCCAGTGTCATAACCATCCTATTTTTTGTGATTTCCATGTGTCATTTTGATTATGTGATATTGGGACTATCCTGATACACATAGATATGTAGTTAAGTGATAGGAACTTTTTATATTGCACTTAGTCATTTTGAACTATTGTGATTCCATTCCTGGAGGGTGGGATCCTGGATTTGCTTCTTCAAAGCTAACTCAGAACAATAATGGCTCACTAACCTTGAGACAGTCTCATATATTGAAAATAAAAAATACTTTTCACAGGTGCCAATTTTAATACAGTTTTGCAACTTCATCACTAGTAATTTATGATATAATGTTACTTGCTGTCTGGTCCAGTGAGTTGCTCAGAGTTTAAATTATCAGATTTATTTGACTCTGCACATGGACCCCAAATTTTCAGTTTTTATGGCTACCTCCTTACTTGCAGTTAGGAGCATGTTTGAATCTAGCCTGTGCCAAAAGCTTGACATACAGATCTATCTATTTCTAATCTATATCCATAGCTACAAAGCTACAAGACTATTATTTGTTGAAGCTAGCTTGCAAATGTGATTTCTTTGTGAACAAAAATGCCCTGTAACATAATCTAAATTTGACACTGGTTTTACCTTCAACCTATTGCTATGTGTTGTTTCTTTCTTGTGCCAAACAAAATTATCTGAATTTTCTGGCTTTTAATCGGATGATGATAACCTATATGTAAAATTTTCCCATTAAATATGAAGAGGAATATTCTTTTAAATAACAAAGCAGGACTATAGATGTTCTAATCAATACCACATTTATATATGTGTGTATGTCTCTCTCTCTCTCTTTCTCTCTCTTACTATCCAACTAAATATAAAGAAAGGAAAAGAGGAGGAAAAGGAAGAAGAAAACTACAGAAAGTTGTTTTTATCTGATAAGACAACTTAATGATCTGAAAATTCTTAATAGGGTAAAATATAGGACACATTTTTGTGAACTTTTATTAGACTATTTTTTTGCTCCAAAATAAAGCAATGAATTTGAATCAAATTTTTACAAAACTGTTGAAGAATTACAGTTATAATTCAATGAAGCACGATGTGAAAAATAATGTTTTAGCTGAAGGCCTTTATATCTTTTAAAATGCAAATCTGCTACCTTCATCTGCAATCAGTCATTTATACATTAATGTGAATGAATTTATTAGACATCTTTCTGAGGTTAATTTAGATGAGGAGGTAAAGATGAACTCAAATTGAAAGGCATGGGAAAGATTAAATATTAAAGCAAGGAGCACTGAAGATAAACTTGGCCTACTTTATGGTTTTTCTTGAAGACTATGCCATCTATATATAATATACTCATTTATATTTACAAACACACACACACACACACACACACACACACAAAGGAAATGGCTAGGGAATTAGAAGTGTGTGAGCATGAATATGTTTCAGAATTGCATGCAAACAGTATATATTTCCATATATTTCAATGGAATAATATAATTAAATCAATTTCTTATAATTTTGTTTATTCTGAATTAAACCTGCAGTAAAAGTTCCAACCTGTAAATTTATTGAATATTCTGTTCTTATGCAAGTTTCCTCAAAAAGTGAATGGTTTTGGAGTTTCAGATCATATCCAGTCTCATATTTTGAGATTTTGATGCACCAAACCTAATCTTTGTCCTATGTTATTTCTTTAAATAAGTCAAAAAAGCGTTGGTTTTTTTTCTTCAAATCCTTCTAGTAGATAAAATAATTTATCTCTATTATATGCAATTATACTTTCTCTGCACTACCCCAACAGAAAAACTTTTCAAACTTTAGAAAGAAACATACATCCATTCCAAAATACAGTAAAAACATTTTACAGAGGGATAATCTGACAAAGTGTATTCTTGTGTCACAAACCACAGATGTGCCCACTTTCTCCTTTCTCAGTGTTACGGAGACGGATTCTAATAGCTCCACAGCAGGAACAAGAAGACAGTGGGCAAAAGGAAAGCATTTCCTACACGCGTGAGTACCGAGAGTTTATTACCGGAGCTGCAGATAGTCTGTGCTTTACTTCAAATTTGTGTACCTAAGAGGAGTGCACCGAGTTAGGTGAGCAAGGGCAGGCAAATTCATCTGCAGGAAGCACAGCCCTGGGTCTTGGATGCTTTCAACAGCTCAGTGAGTGACTATCACTGACCACTGAGCCTCTCAGAATCACTGGTTAATATCTGCAATCTGCAAAGGCCATGCCTCATATTCGAATATAGTGATAGAATGATAAACCTGGAATATTTTTTATTTATTGTTTTATACACTTACACTATAGGGTAAGACTTTTGTAAGGAGACAACCAACAAGTACAGATATAGTGCATGATAATATAATCTGTATAATTGAGAGTTTCTAATTTGATCTGAGTATGGTCTTTAATTCTAACTCTTAAAAAAACTTATTACACTTAGGAATCTATCTGTTGTACACTTAGATTGTTAGTTAAATATGACCATATTAATGTCAGAGGCTTCTAAAAACTAAGAATCATATTTATTTTCCCACTCATCATTAATTCATATAGGACAACTCTTAATTTTTATATTTCTTCTTCAAAAGGTTATTTTTCTTCACATTTTCATAATCATGTTGCCTTCTGAATATAAAATATTTTAATTGATTTGTTGTAATATTGGTTGTACTATACTGCAGAATTATTCGGGTTCATTTGTACATTTCAGGGGCATCCAAGTCTCCTGTAATTAGTAGGTTGCAGTGAGCTGTGTTTTCAAGAGGCTAACACTGTCCAGCATTCTAGCACTGTAGCAATCAATCTGTGTCACACTCACAGTATCAAATTGTATATAACAAAATCACTAAGCCATAGAAATATTTTCCACTACCATAAAGTCCAAATACCTTATTTATTTATTTGTATAGAGGCTTTAAGTCTGTGACCTTATATTTTGTCCTTTCTACACTGAGTTGAGACCATATATTTTCATATCTCCCAGTGCCATCAATAGTATTAGATATATTCTAGAAAGTAGTGATCCATAATCATATATATATATAAAAATTATGGACAAAATCACCACTTCAGTGTCTTTGCTTATAAAATCTATCAGAAAGAATTAGGTGTTGTGTAACATTGTGAATTATATTAGAACATATTTAAACATTCTGTTCCATAGTTTTTGTATCTTATTTTGTTTTCCTATGCTCCATTTTCCAGATCTCCTAGTTGTTGTTACTAACTTTTGAGAAAAATGGAAGCAGATAGTAAAAATTTTCATGCAATATTTAAATATTTCCTTAGAACAATAGCTTAATATAAAGTAACTTCTATATCATAGCCTGACTAGAAGGAGTCAAAAACCAAATCTCTTACAATGCAACATTGGAAATGTCTTCACCATTCCTTTATTATGGCCACCCAACATTATGACCAGAGCTATCATATTTCAGAAGAGCTTAATATATACTATAACGTTAATATTATTTTATTTTGTGCGGGAAAACACTCTTGTTGGAGAAAGAGAATAAAGGAGAAAAAATTCCAGGAAAACCATATATAATTTTTAAGTCTATTATGAAGTAAGCACACATTGGTATCACATAATATGAAAAATACAACTGTATAAACAGCCCCCTTATTATAGCATGTCATAGATAATTTTATTGTTGTTGTTGCTGGGACAAAATACCCAGCACCCAAAATTAAAGAGGGAAGGTTTATTAAGCTAAGAGGTTTCAGCTCATAATTGACTGGTTCCAAGGAAAGGTGACTTGGTAGAGAACAGTTCATGGTGCCCACAAGACATCAAAAGTGGCTGAGGATGTAGTTCAGCGGCATAAGTGCCTGCCTGGCAAGCACAAGGCCCTGAATTTGATTCCCAGCACAGAAAACAAAACAAACACACAAAAAACCAAAAAAAAAAAAGACATCAAAAGCAACGAGGAAAAGGAAACATGACTCTTTGGCTACCCACTCTAGGGCAGGTGTATGATTCACACCCTTATCCCAGCCAGAACTATGCCAAACCAATCAATGGAGTGATTTACTAGTCACATGCTTTTAATCCCATTATTTTAATCCTCCCATTGCATTACAAATCAATCACACAGTCTAGATTCAGCCACCTCCGAAAAAAGCCTCATGACTGCATAAGGCTCTGGGGGGACATCTGGACACAAACCATAACATAGTGCAATGGAAAACTCTTTCTAAGGTAGCCTTTAAAAATCTGTGGAACAAGCGGTTGAACACTTCATTGCTGGAAACCCTACCTTGACTTGCAAACTTCAACTCTTTGGCATCCGTGAGTGTAGTTCTTTTTTCAGAGCCTTTTTTCTCTATCCGTCGATGGCTTCTTCTTTTCTTAGATTCTCCCCAAAGATTGGATCCTCCATGCATGCTTGGTATATTCAAGATCGCAATTCCTTCCAGGGAGATGTTCATTAAATCTATCTGTACTCCATCACACTAATCAGCAAAAGGAAAAGAACAGAAATGGTCAGATAGTTTCTCTTTCCTTCTTTGGTTTCTACGTTTTTCACTTATTCTCTACTACAGGGCTTTTACATTTATAATCCTGCCATTTCTAGATAAACGTTTCAAAAACACTTAAGTGCTTATCCTCATTGTCAATATAACATTAGCCAGTTATCACTTATAATCCTTAAAAATGTTGAAATTAGATCACCAGTGTGTCTTTGTTTATAGAAAATCTTTTAAGAGAGACACACTATTATCCCTACACACAACCAGCTGCAAATTCGCAGCCTGCCGCATGGTGGTTAATTCTTGCCAGCATGGTTAAATTTCAGGCAGTAATTTTAATGATTGTCACTCAATGCAAAGCACTGCATGTTACAAAGCATTCTGGGGGAAAGTGTAAAATTAGTCTCTGTGATTCATGATTCCTGTATTTTGGGGGTAGGGCAAGAAATGAAGTGGTTTGAAAGACTTTGTAGAAGAAAAGGATGAAACAGAACTTCAGATGATCTCAGACCTTTGAGAGACCAAGCAATACACCAAAGGCATCGGGAGGCGCAATTGTCCCAAAGAGCATGGAAGACCATGCAGCGTGAGAGGGTTGACAACTGTTTGAAAAAGCAAAAACAAAAGACTAATCATTCAGGCCTTTTGGTTTACTTGGTGATGGAACATTTTGTTGAAAATGAAAAATATGGAGATCATTAACAGAGGCTGCTTTGCTGTAATTACTGACTAGAGTCACTTTTTAATTTTTAAAAATTTTCTAATCTTTGCTGCTGATGGGTTTGTGTGAAGAGTAGTAAAGCTACACTATATTTTGTGAATGTTTTTGTTTCAGGTTTTCTAAAATAGGACTTAAAAATTCATATATTCCAGAAATCATTCTATCTTTAATTGTGACCCAATATTGGAGATTATAAGCTGATTAAGAAGACATATAACTTTTGTTTTTAAGAGAACTTTGTTAGTTCATGTTAGTTCAGTAGTGGTAAACAGCTCCTAAACTGATGTATATCTGCTGCAAGCTTGTTTTATTGTTCATTTGTTTTTACAAAATAAGTCATCGATCGATAACTAACCTCGTTTCTCTTGGAAATGAGGGTGCTTTTAGACCTACAGGAGGTAATTGGCCATCAAAAGGAATTGTATGCTTTAAGTTTGTAACTTGAAAAACCATTTCTAAGAGGACAATATGTAATTTATCAACTAGTGATTTCTTAATGTTTATCTTTTTTTTGAAATTCTGTATTATCTCTACCCTTTACATGTTTTTTCCCCTTTTTTTAAAAAAAAATGAGAACAAAACAAAATTCCCTCTTTCTCCACATTCACTTCATCAGACTGAATCTAGGATTACATTTCCTCACCAAAAAAATAAAAACTGTGAAATAAAGCAAGACATCTTGAGCCTACTTGGCAGGGGCAGAAACAAATTCTAGAGGAAGCGCCAAGTTTTCCCTCGCTTTGTCCCAATGAGAGTGAAAGCAGGGTCTGGATGATTCTTTCTATTTTTTTTTTTTTTCCAAAAACAAGTGATTTTTTTTTTTTTGGCCTTTCCTTCTCATGTATTAAATTAAAATGATTTCTTTTTACTAAAGAATTCTGCTCATGTGTATACTCACTTACTGCTATATATTCTAGATAAACAGATATTAATTTCATAATTAAAAGTAATCTTGTGTAAATACCCTGCAGGCCTCAATGAATCAAACACATACTGTGTGTCAGGCCTCCTACTGTCTTCAAGTGGAAAGTACTGGCTAGATAATTAGATAGTACATATTTTTTAACCTTATTTGCATGCATATTATATCTTTTGCACACTGACAAGCAGCAGTAACAACAAAAGTCAGATTACCACAGGGAATTCCCACAAAGAAGTCTTCATTCCTTATAATTTGCAGCCTAAATTAAAATAATTTGATCTTTGACAAGGATGAAATGTCAAGCAGAAGGGGGTCCTCTACAAGCCATGGCCCGTGGCTTCTGAAATCTGCCTAATTTATGTCAGTCACTTCTTAATACATATTTAAGTATTACACGAAAAAGATGATAAATATGCAATCTGACACCTTTGGTATTTCCCTGCTGTTAATTTATAAAGGTCTGACTTCCCCCAAACTGACTAAAATCATTTAAATAACAGAAGAATCGTGAAATAAGCTAGAGTCAGGGCCTGGCTTCCATTTTCACTCAATATTGAACACAGCAGGTAGTATACTAAGACAATTATTGGACTAGGCCTCAGAACCCCACTGTGACAAGTTACTTTCAGAATTAGTGAAGGAGAATTCCTTTGTTCATCTGCAGAAAGAGAGCACATGTTGTAAATAGATTTTTTTTTTCTTTTTAATTGAACTGGTAGAGTTATACGCAACCACGGAAAAACACCAGGGTATGCTGTTTTTCATTTTTGTGCCCTTCAGAGCCATGTCATGTGTCATTTTGAGGAAACAGAGCAAGTCATTCTTGAAGAAGTGAAAAAAAATTCTCAAGGAGTTGCCAAGAACAAGGACTGGTAAAGAACATTGATGTTCCTTTGAGAGCAGGACAATGTACTTAAATACATTGCTATTTATTAATGATTTGTTTCCACTAGTTCTTGACCTCAGGCAACCTTCCTCTGTTTGCTTTAACATTATGTTCATTAGTCTGGAAAATTTCAGAGCTAGTGCTGATGGAGAACAGGAGTTGGAGCCCACCAGCTGAGGATGTGAAAATAAAAGCTAAGGTGAAGACAGTGAAATACAAACATGTTATAATATTATAATACAGTGTCAGATAATATCTTCATCATCTTTGAAGATTTATGACTTTAAAAAAGTAAGTACAGAAAAAAAGCATATAAAAGTTTAAAAGCTAACAGCCTCCATTCATCAATAAATCCTGGATATTTTTATTATGTAGGAAACGGTTATTAACATGTAGGACTACAGGAGCTGTTTAAAGAGTGTGACCCTCGAGGCCATGGCTATCTACCCAGTGAGACGTAAACATAGCTTTATATATAGTGTGAGGAGAGAGAGAACAAAGATTTTGCTGGGAAACCGCTTTATTGTCGCTAGAAATTCTGTTCGCTGTCTTACTGGACACTAAGATGCCTGTCTTTCAAATCCTGATAACTCATGTTGTGCAATATACTGTTTTTCATATAAAAGAAACCATGTGATATTTAAGCTCGTGTATTTCAGGTACTTTGCTTAATATTATGTTCTCAAAGTGCATCCATTTTCCTACATATAACTCAATTTTATGCTTTATGACATGTTTATACATAAATACATGTTTTTATGCTTTATGACATATTTATACATAAATAACATGTTTTTGTCTTTTGATCTGTTGATGAGCACATAGGCTTTTTCCTAGTTTTAGCTATAATGAATTTATTCGTTAAATCTTGAGATAAGTTAGCTTTAGAAAAGTACACAGTCATCTAGACCATTCTCGATATTTTGGGATGAAAATTCTTAGCTTTAAAATCTGTGATGGTTAATACTGACGTTTCAAGTTAATTGGCTCCGGAGCCATCCAGATTTTTAAGCGTGTTTCTGGTAGAGCATGAGTAGGTCATGGGGCATAACCTCAAAGCCAGTATCTGGTCTTTTTTTTTTGTCTTTTTGAGACAGAGTCTCGCTATGCAGTTCAGGCTGGCCTTGAGCTCACTTTGTAGCCCAGGCTGGTCTTGAACTCGCAAGGACCCTCCTGCCTCAGCCTCCCGAGTGCTGGGATTACAGGTGTGAGCCACCACGCCCTGCAGTACCTGGTCCTTCTTATCTCTGGCTCTTTTCTGTTTCTGCTTCCTGGATACCATGCGCTCAGCAACTTTTGTCCACTAGGTCTTTGTGCCTGATACGTTTGCTTTGCTGAAATCTCTGAAACCAGGAACCAAATAGATCTTTTCCCTTTAATTTAGAATGTCAGGTATTTTGTGCAAGCAATAAAAGCTGGCTAATGCAACAGACTTCTAGACTTATTAACAACCAAAGAACCAAAATACTGGAAAACAGGTTTTCTTAGTCTCTCATTTACTTTGAAACAGGGACTCAGGAATGCATCTATATTTTATTTTCCAGTATATTTGTTTCCTTAGATTTTTAACATGTTACGCTAACATAATTTTTATTTCTCTAAATGCTTAAAGAATATGGCAAGCTTTGTCTTGGACACCTGACAGTACTTCTTGACTTCATAATGTTTTGAAGAAGACTAATGCAGATAACGCTGGTGCAATGCTCAGCACCAAGTGTGAGGCTGAGTTAAGGCAGATAAATCTCAGCTATTAGTGTTATTATCAACTACTCTTCCATGATATTTATATCATCCCAAACATTTATTCATTTTGGAAGGAGGTTTCCATATGAAGGAAGAGACTAAAATAAAAAGATACACAGAAAATGGCTTGTGTTTGAAGAAGCTGCCAATGAAACTTTTATCCATTGCTTGAGATTCTGTTGTTTCTTATGTGGTTTGTTCCCTATTATATATTTTTCAAACCATAGTTGGTATAATTTTAGGTCACATAGGAAGCAATAGCAAGCAGAATCAAATTTCCGAATTGCTGTTTTTGTTATATTTAATTATGAATCAACCTTGAGGGTAGAAAGGCATATTCTGCTAATAGGATAGACTGGATTCATTAAAATGTGAGCAGAGAGGCAGATTTGGCATTGCTATCACAGACAGACAGACACACACACGCGCGCGCACTCACACACACACACACACGCGCGCGCGTGCACTCACACACACACGAGCACACGCGCACTCACACATACACACACACACACACACACACATACACACACACCAAGAGATGGGGTAATACAACAGGGAGTCCACACGGCTTGTAGTGCTCGCTGAAACAAGCTGGTGTAACGCAGAACCAGAATGCCAGACTTGGAAAACAAGTAGGGATAGCAACCTAAGAAACATAACGTCCTTCTAGTTGTCCAGCTTCTTGGTGAGTGTTCGAAACAGTTTTTCCATACAATATAAAGACCTGTAGAACAAAACAAGTCGGTTTTATCCTATTTAGACCTTTAAAATGGAGTGAGCTGGGGAAAGTGAGGTAAAAGAATAAAGACCTGTCCTGTGTATGGAGCAGTTCTCTATGATGTGTGTAATCAGTGTGTACTGCAAACATGTAAGGTATCAGTACAAATAAAAATTGTGAAGACATCAATGTTTTCCACATTTATTTTCATTCAAACGTCTTTTGCTACACAGTGCCCTTTATTCTCGCCCTTTTTCTTTTTAATTTGGGGCACGCAAAGTGCTTCCTTATGGGTCAACAGCTCCTACCTCTGCGGGGAGGGACCAGCTGAGGGAAACCCAGGGACGGGAGCATTTGGGCCTCCAACTGCATTCAATCAAGGCCGTGCTCCTGTTTTTAATTTTTTTTGTTTTAGTTTCTATTACATATTTTTAAATATACATTTCTGAGAATAAATGATGCTCAAAATCTACCGTATAGGGCAGTTTTATGAAAGTAATGATTTTGAATGCAAAGGGAAATTGTAGCTTCAAAATAAACATTTTTGTACATCTGTTGCTACATATAACAATGCACAGAACATGTATATATAACTGCCCCTTTAAGTGTAAGTGACACATATAGCTATGTTATATCATATATTATTAAATATATATGGACTACTAATGACATTTATTCTTCTTCACAGCTTATATTTATGTAATGCACATTCACAGATAGATGGTCATGAAGAGTAATCTCAATAAATCCATTTTGAGTCCGAATTCTTCACCTTCTGTGACTCTATCCCCTTCCAATAATATGGTGTAATCTATTCACCAAGAACTTTTCCTATGCCATAACCATCTGGCCCACTCTTAATATTTAATTTATTTTTCTAATCATGATGAGAAAAGAGGTACAACACCACCACATTGGGATTAGGATCATCTTGAGTGCTGCCTTATCAAATGGAGAGTTAGGCTAACAGAGGCCATTATATACTTTTGCAGCTCATAACTAATTCTGTTTATCAAATTATCACTTGAATATGGGCCACTAATGACATGGGTATCAGGGAGACACTTACGTGTTTATTTTTAAAAAGTGAACAGCGTCAAGTCAGCATCTCTCAAGTCCTATCACTGGATCATTAAGTATTCATGTTTCCTAATTCTGTTACTTTGTTTTTGTCTTTACCATTTGTCACAATATAACTTTTTCTTTTTCTTTAATCTTTACAATCTCAATATGTCATTTTCTTTTATAATGCAACTCTAAAATTTTGACTCCTACAGTGTCTGTCTATTTTTGGTAGACCTATCTGCCCCAAGTCTTTTCAAAGTGTGTCTTTTCTTATTATCTTTGCTCTCTTTCTTGGCATTTTCACTTCCTATATATGTAGCCGGAAATGGCAACTTTGGGAACTGAGAAAGCCTAGTTAATGAATAGCAATGGAAGGGGGAAGTACATTTTTTAGCATTTATTCAAGAAAGTAAGTATAGTTCTAGTGATCTGTGTTTTAAAGGTTACCAGATATCGAGACCTGGAAATAGTAAGTTTTTAAAAAATATATCTTGAGACTTTTTTCATTTTCTTCATCTACTTTATCTTACATCTTTCTCTCCACACTATGCCCACTAACTTCTTTACTGTCTCTTAAAGTTATGTTCTGCTTCTCATTTTATACTGTATTAAAACGACTTTACACTAACATTTTAGATGACTACATGCCTTATGAATGACAAAAGAGACACTTTAGAATGTTAGACACATTTGATAAAAATATATTTCAATGCAAGGTGTATGTCATAAACATATTACTAATAAAACACAAGCCATTTTCTATTTTTCAAAAGTGAATTTATGTTTCTTACTTCTATTTCTACAGATTCATGTAGCTTCTTGCAGGTGGCTGAGAAAGTTTCAGACGTGCCAAACTCAAAATACCAAAATTTGTTCTTCATTCTGAAAAAGGAAAGGAAGATGCAGCTTAGGCAATAATCAATGACAAAAGGGATATTTTTTTACAATGACCTCAGTCTGTCTTGCGTTTTAAATAACAGAAAAGATTTGAGGAGATGTGACATCCAAAATGTAATGGATGATCACGTAATTTTTCAAACTTAAATGTTAATGTCAAATTGTATGATAGGCCCTGAAAGGATTACAAGAATGTGTTGATTTGACATATGCAAGTATATCTTTGACTTTTTTAAAGTCTATTGGTTAGTTAGATTTTTAAAAATGGATTCGGTGCTTATGATTCTGTGTTAGGTAACTTGATTTTAGAACTAATCACTGTAGTCATAAAGAGAAAAAAATTGGGGAAAATGAAACAAAGTTTAAATATGCTAAATGCTTATGCATGGCTATGTATTTTTTATGAATAGATATGACTCAAACACATATTAAAAAGAAAGAAATAGAAGCTATCTATAAGACTAGAATATATGACTTTGGAGTAATGTTTAATAATATGTTATGCGTTCTCATGTTAACAATAGTAGTTATGTTATAGTATCAAAGGACAAAGGAAATCATAATATCAGATAATATAAATTGCAAAGAAAATATAGTTTAAAAGAATTTGGTGTTTGATCTTAAAGTAATATTACAATTTTTTTTCTTCCATGAACCAATGATGATAAACTGGGCCCTTTGTACTAAGGTAATTAAATTTATAACTTCTTAGTGTAACTGTATGAAGCTTGACTACGTTTTTTTATATATACTAATGTATTAAACATGTATTCTTATAAAACGTTCAACTTTTAATTATGCATATTTCCAATAAGGAATCATGTCTCAATTAAAAGGAAATACAGGTAAAATGACAATTTTCACAAAAGAAGGTAAAGCAGACATTTTGTTACAATGATCCTCAATTTTTCATTTTGACTAACAAATATTGATATCTGTCTCTTACAATAGGATCAAAACATTTTGACAACTGAAAAAGATTTACTGCAAGGATGTCACTACTTAATTCAATCATATTATTGGTTTGGAAAAAGACATGAAACAATACATTGCTAATTACTATGCTATGGAATAGAATTCGCTGTTACTAAATTATGCAATATAAAAATAATCTTAGATTATTACTGTAGACATTCAGTGATATGTAGATTCACGCAAGTTCTATTTTCTTACAAAATTTTCATAAGCCCTTCTTGAATTAGTCATATTCAGGTTAGTAATTTGAAGGTCAGTGTCAGTTTCAGGTTACATAGGATTCCATAGCCATGAATTCCAGAGAAAAACATTTTTTTAATTTTATGCCTGATTTCATAAATGTGAGTAGGTATAAACAATAATACACAATTAGATGGGACAAAAGTAGACATTTAATGACCAGATCTAAGAATCTGTGTTTATATATGTCTGCATAAACTTAGTGTAGCTATCTAATTTACATAGCAGATATGCTTTTATAAATATACACATTTGTTGAAGTTATGTAAAAGTAAAAATACATTACAATTGATTCATCATTTTTGCAGAAATTACATAATCTTTCATATCAAGAATAGAATACTAATGTCTCTGAGGTGGTGTCAAGACATCATTAGTAAATGACTGCCTGGAATTATTCTTCCACAATCAGCAGCTGCAATATTTTTGTGTTGCATTTTTCTCCAGAATTTTCTGCCTTCATTCATTCATTCATTCATTCATTCACTTGCTCAGTCATTTAAAAATGTTAATGAGAACTTTCACTTCTACATGTTAATGTGTTAAGTTTTAAAGATTCAAATACAAGTATAATTGCTTTTCACTCCAAGGAAAGAAATTTTACCGTTGTAAAGTTACAAGCATATCGTATAACCATGAAGAGTTAATTTCCTAAATGAAAATATGAACAGTGCATTGTGGCAATAAACATTAATGATTCCACTAATGTTGCTTTGGAAAACCCAAAAGGCTTTCATAGAGAAGGTGATATTTCAATGGACAAGTAGCAGTAAGCAACAGAGAATAAGGACAGGACAGACAAGTTTGATATTTTGGAGCAGTTCAGTATGACGTAAGAACACACTGAGTGTGGACTGACAAGTGAGATGAAGTCTGTCTCACAACATTGCAAGTCAAGTTAAAAGGTTTGGATTTGATCTTACAGAATACTAGAGACTCACAGAAATCTATCAGCAGTGCAGTGACTTGGCCAGCTTTGTTCTATGGGCAAATAAGTATAGCAGAAATGAAAAAGTAGCCTTGAATGTTAAAATGCTGGTGTTATTGACAGAAATGTGCCTCGTAGAATAGTTCAAATGAAATATAATTGAAGGCCTAAACCAAGAGGAAAGGGAAATAGAAAAGGGGAATTCCATTCAAGAGACATCAATGAAATAGAATCAATAGGAACAGATACTTAGTTATGCTAATTTATGCCATATCTAAGTTATCTCTGAATGCATATGTGGAACTATCAGAGGATCATCCAGCATTTTTAAAAGGACATTGGATTTTTATTTTGACAGGTTCTATGATCTAACGTGTACTGTAATATAATTTGAAAATGAAATACATGAAATTTTGTATTGCATGCAAATGATTCTGTATTCCCTATTTTTTTCTATTCTGTTGATCAAAGTTCTTCATGGCTTAATTAGGATAATGTAGCACTTCTATCAGGTAACTAAGGCATACTTACTTAACTGCATCAAAAGAAAAGGAAATTCTGAGAATTTACATTCAGCTTTCATTCACTATATTAGTTAGCATTACTGCTCATGTGCAAAAGCTACTTTAAATTCTCCATTATTACAACCGTTTTATGTTTCACTTAGATAAATATATGAGTGTAATAAAGAGCAGATAGAATCAGATTCCACATGACAAATTAAAGGCTGTTAAATTTTATTTTTTAAACCAAACTGGTTTTTAGGTGGTAGAAATGCAAAAAAGCACATCGAAGCATGTATGCTGTCTACTTTTATAGCTTACATTAGAAAATGATCCAAATAATTCAAACTCAAATTTGTCAAAGAAATTCTTAGCTTTGGAGTATAGGAATGTGGTAATTGGATATTAGCTCATTGTGAAATGGACACATCACAGTCATATTTATTGTATTCTCGGACAGGTTTTGTGACACCAATCAAGCCGAAAAATGCCCTAAAAACTCCACACAAAATTATTCATGCAATTGTAATTTCATTTCATTTTAAAAATCCCATTTCAATGAATATAATTGCAAATCTCTGGATTTAAGTTTAATATTCAATGCTCTTGGCAACCAGATGTTCAGGTAAAGTTCAATCAATTATTTCCTGTGTACCTGACATGTTTTTACTAGCAGTAATTTTATTTCTTTCATATATTGTCAGAGAAATTTGAGTGTCATGGATTCTGTTCAAGGAAAATCACTTGGGTCAACATGAAACTTAGTTAATACATAGTTCTACAAGTTTCTAACTTTCAAATAGTTAACTTAGTTTATAACAAGATATTTTTTGAAGTATTTTTTTGCTAACATATGTTTTATGTTTTGGTTTTTCTCTGCTAATGTTAATGCCACAAATATAAAATAAACAAACAAAAGCAAAGTACCAGTGCATTTCCCAACAAGAATACAAAAGAACCTAATTAGGTATGAAGCTCATTTCTAAAAAAGATCTATTATAAAGAGGGGCACGATATTGCCTCATTTATCTTATTTAGAAAGTTTAAAGTCATAAATACACAGAATTTTGATTTAATGAAATTACTCTGAAAGGTCATTCTTTTATCTTACAGACACACTTTTTTTATTTTTTATGTGTTTAATATAGGTGTAGAAGACAGGCAGATTTTTTTGTTGTTGTTGTTCCGGGGATCAAACTCATGACCTTGCGTTTGCAAGGTAGGCACTTAAGCCACTGAGCTAAATCCCCAGGGACAGGCAGCTTTTTAATATGTACAGAAGCAGAAAAGTTTTCTATAAATAGTTGACTCCCTTTTCAAGCATCTTTAACTAAGTGATTCTACATTGCTTTGGGTAGATACCATGGTCAAACAGATTAAAAAAAATAAATTTCTTTTAAAGCTTGCTTTTCAATGAAAGCAAACATACTATGCTAAGTAGCTTAGTTAAAATGGATGTATAACTAATAAGTCCTTTAATGATCAACAGTGAACCAAAATCCAATTGTTTTCATTAGTTTTCTTTTACCCTTTTCCTTTTACCTAAGTATTTTAACATTCATTTCAAACTGAAAAATCATTATCTCATGATGGGAAAAAGTTTTCAACAGTTTAATTTCTTTAATAGTAACCTTCAGTCTTATACTTCTGAAGTACAGTGTGAATTTGGAATTGTCAAACAATGTTGGTGATGGGACATGCATGACTGTTGATTTGGAGTAATAACATGAGTGTTTAAAGTGATATATTTATGCCATAGAATCCATTCAGTTCTAGTAGTCCTTCACTGGTAAGAAATACTAAACACTGGTTATAGAGCATTTATTCCTAAGTGGAGTTGATGCATTTCTTTAAAAAGTACAGCACAATTCAGAAGGAAGAGCCTCAAGGGGACCTAAATTCCCTGGTGAATGAGCAGGGTCTGAAAGCACTCAGGGGTTAGCCGAGGCCAGCAGTGTTGGCAGGGCCGCAGGGCCTGGGCAGGGCAATGCCCATCAGCCTGCACAAGGGTGACCGTGAGGCACACTGCAGTTTGTGTTTCATCCCTTCCTGGTCTCCTGCATTGTTAGGGACTATAGCAAGAGGAAATGAGTCCTAGTCCAAATCAAGTGAAATCAGCAATTTAATTTTTCTTTTCTGCAGTTTTACATCACTTTCCAACAATTAAGTATGTCATTGTTATCTATTTGCTTGCAGTTACTTGAGATGACAATTTGAACATAACCCACTTTCCTAGTGAAAGTGAACCCCATGCTTCATATCATCGTAAATTATGTAAAGAATTCCATTTTATTTAAATGCTCAAAGTCATGGGGTATTTTTTGTCTTTCATAGTAAGAGAATAATGTTGATAATGCTATTTCAAAAAGAAGAAGCATTGCTCTCATGACTACAGTGGAGAAACCATACATTCACAATGAAGAATGCAAGTATTTTTCATGTTTTTATACAACAGGTAGTGTTGTATATTTTTTTTAAGACAGACATATAAAAATACTTGTATCTAATGCTCATTCATAAGATGTGCTTGTTAAGTCCCAGGGAGACAATGAAACAAGCAATAGAAACTTCCCAGAATCATATAATACTCCATCTTAGTTTGTGAAAAAAAGAAAGATAGATATTTTAAAAATCTAATTTTTAACCTGAATTACTTTTACAAGACTAAAGAAACTTTCTCATGTATAGATAGGTTTGTGAAAAATGTGCACCAAAAGATCAACTATTCCTCTATGTTTTTAAAATTATTTCAAAATTCCTGTTTAAAAAAGAAAAATGTTGATTATGTAGCAATATTTTAATGCATAAGAATTTTTGTATCTTATTACTAATCAATTATTCCTGACGTAAATGATCTCCTTTCTCAGCTTTTTATTGTACACAAGATGTAATTAATAGAGTGTATATGGAAAGGTTTAAGAGGGCAAGTGTTGCCACATGGCAGGATCCTCACCAAGGTGCACATACCTATAAACTCAGGGCAGTGATAAATTTGCGATTATATGAATGGTAAAATTAATCCTATCAAATTTTGGAACAACCACACATGTTCAGAACCGAGCATCTTCCCATAATATTTAGATCTTTGCTGCTCAAAATGTTTCCCAATAACAAATATTTCTCTCGGAAAACTGGAACAAAACTTACAGTTAGAAATATTTGCTGTCGTTGCTGAGCAAGTGAGGCTTTGGGGTGTGAAAGTGACTCCACATTTCACAGAAGGTAGAAAAGTCTAAATCGAGGGATCCTAGTTTGTTTTCCTAAAATCGTTGATTCCATATGATAACAGTAACATCACCTGAAACATTTTCTAAGCTATACAGAAAAATTAGAGGTCACATGGGTCATCATAATAATGATGACATCTTTGTCCACATTTCTGTTTAAGGTCCTCCTCCTAAAACAAGCCAAGTGAAGACTGTCACCCAGGGCTGATGAAAGAAACCTGAGGGAAGCCTGTCATGGGCTTCTAGGAATGTACTCCTCTCTGCTAAGGTCGCCCATGCAGATGGAAGTTCCACCCTTCCCACCTGCTTCTGTATTATCCAGCAAGGATGTGAAACTGCCATCTTGTCACCATGGAGGAAAAGGGAAGGGAAACCCATAGATGCTAACCTACATTTCCTGAATCTAGGTTGAACTGCTTAATCAGCCACCACGAAACAGTCTCTTTCTAGATTTCTATTCACCTGAGAATTATAAACTGACTATTTTTTGTATTTTGTTCCTTGCAGCTCAAATCACACTCACAATAGAATTCATCATAGTTTGCAAGAGAATTCGGTGATATTATATACATATATAACCAATAAGATACAGTATTCAAAAAACCTAAAATGAACATTATAGTTGTCATACAATACTATTTTTCTAAATGTGGAATTCAGTAGTGGCTAAAATGAAAGTTTAAAAAAGGGGAGAATTTCTGTTCAGCGAATATTGATTCCTTGTGCTAATCTTATAAGTAGATATGGATGTATCACAAAACAGGCTTTTTGTCCTGTGACTTGCTGTCCCATCAAATTTTGTAAGAATTATTTACCCACATATATGGTTGAAATAATCTGGGAAGCAAAACAGGTCCTTTTGATGTGTCTGATGGTTTCATAGGTGTCAGCGAGGTCTGTGGAGACTAGTATGCAGCTGTGATATTCATACCACTCACCTGCCCATATTCGTATCCAACAACTTAGAAAGAGAGTCACCTGGTGATTTTTGGAATAGTAAGATATACCATGTTGTCTGAGATTTTTCTGCAGATATATTTCAGGTATAGTACTTCTCAGTAATACAAATAAAAAAATATAGTGTCTAACCGAAATTTTTAAAAATGCAATAAGGTATTGTACTTTCATATGAAAGAAAGGAAAAGTTTATTTAAATAGACTATGACATTCATGAAGAGAAATTGTCCATCATAAAAACAAATTGTCCTTAATAAGCTTAAAAACCAAAAGCAGAGGTACTACTGATGTGGAAATCAGCACATTTCTGGTCTTGTCCCTGAATGTCAGGGAAAGTTAACCCTCTCCACTGTCTGGTGAAATAGAAATTCATTTGTTTAACATTCTGGGCCCCTACTCCAGATGTGGAGGGACAGGAAGCACATTGATTCTTGGACTACATGAAGTCCCCGCCTGAAACAACACTTACTTTTATGAGGAACTAAAAGCAATAGAAAAAAATCTGCACAGGATATTCTATATGTGTTCACGAAAGAAGGGAATATAAAGACTCCCTTAAGGAAGGAAACTGGTCAGACTGTCCAAAGACTATAGAGTTTCTTAACGCACCCTCTTTCCTCTGTTCTAAGTCTACAGTTATCAGGCAACATAGAGGTTAATGTGCCTTTCCATGGCTTTCGATACGAATGTGAATTTGAATTGTGCATTTAAATCCCTGCAAATAAATTACCACCATTCATTCTCCTGCTTAAGTGGTAGATAAATTCTCTAATTGGTAAAACTGAACAAGTGAATGACAGCCTGAATACATTTGTGTGCCAGGATTCAGTTATGTCTATGCATTTGCCAAATGAGAGTCAGGTTTTGAACCATGTATGATCACATTACAAAGATACTGCCTGCTGGTAGGCCTGCTGGAAAGCCCCAGTAGACTTCCTAAGCGACAGGAACAGCTAGTCGGATAATGGCAATTGAGAGATTATGAAGTAGATTGCAAAGTAACTGTTTGCTGCAGCATTCTGTCCGCCACTTACCAGTTAAAATTCCTGAACTTCTCTCCCCCTTGCTCCCCCTGCTCTCTCCCTGTCCTCTGTATTGGCTTTTACTGAATGCACTATCAGTCATCAGGTTTAAAGAATAGTGAATACAGTATACTCGTAATTTTGACATGGTCAGGCACGTACTTAAAGAATAGTGTCCACTAAAAGTTTTCAGAAAGTTAATTAAACGTAGACGTTTCAGTAGACTTTCGGTGAAGACAACTTAGAATTTTCTTCCCAATGCATGGGCAACTCTTTACAACTATGACAAGTTCATTAGTAATTTTGTATTTCCAGTGAATATTGGAAGTTATCTCACATTGTTAAAATAAATAACCTGTTTAATAATATTTTCTTTGAGTATTGAAATATGTACAATACCCAACATCATTAGGCAAAGCAGTTTTGAAAAGAGTTCAACATGAGAAAAAAAATCTCTCTTCATCTCTCTATCTCTATATATGGCATATATGCTATAATTCATACAAATGCTAAAATGTATATAAATTATTTAATCACCGAGAGGCAAATTAATACTTTCTTATTGTCCTTGATGTTGAAGTATAATTTTTAGTCAGTAATACATGTCATTAAAACATCCTCTATCATTCTACATTTTCATCTATTTCTTCTGATGATGTTTTAGAAGCTATATTTTGTACAACTTGAAAAATTCGAGAAAAAAATTACACCTCTCTAGCTCTTTCACACATTGATTCCCTTACCCATGTTCTGTGAAGACAACCACCAATTCGCGACTTAAAAAATACTTCTAATAAAACTTGCTGCTATTCTCTGAAAATTAGTTAAGTGTTTTTACCTTTTGTTTTTCTTCACACATCAGCAGGCTTTTTCCAATTCTATAACAAGAAGCACAACTTTGCATTTTGAAAATGCTGTTCACCCAAAGCTCTCCTATACTAAAGCTAAAAATTGGACAGCTCTCTTTTTTCCAATGCTACAGATCTATTGCTGTACAAATATTAATTATCTTGCAAAAACAATAAGGGGTGCAAATCAGACTACTTGAGTTGTATTGAAAATATTGATGTTTTTAATCAAATTGAATGATTATGTAGTTGAATCATGAATCAGTAGATCCATTATTATTTAGATTACATTTTTTGTCTCAGATTTACATCTTCAGGGACCCAGATGACTCCCAGAAATATCATGATTTGTTTTTGTTTCCAGTCATGATGCTATGATTTATATAAAATATTCAGGCTTACTTGTACATAAACTAATTGACAAATGTAAGCATTATCATTTGGGGATTAATCACTGTCTTAGTACATTCACGTACATGTAAAAGAATTCTAAGACAGATGTGAAGGAAACATTTCTTCTTTTCTCTCTGATACTTTCTACAATTTTTCTTTTAAAAATATGCCTAGTCCATCTATTATTTCCTCTTGTTTGAAATTAGGCTCATAAAAGCAGACAATAAATGTAGGTGAACTCCAGCTGGAAATAATTTTGTATGATAAAGCTATTTTCAATATGCACTACCATGAACAAATCAACAAACTATCTTTTTTCCTTTATTAAAACAACAGCAATGTATTGCATTGATTTCTAGGATTCATCATAAAACGACATCTGTATTTTTCCACCGAGACAGAAAAAAGTGAGAACTTAGCCTACAAAAGTAGTACTGCAGTTCTGAATATTGTTACATATTTATGGTCAATCATTTAGGCTTATGATTCCTTTAAAAGTGCTTCTTCACTGAACAGATTGCTAAGATTAGAGAGAATATCCTCTTTCATTTTGTACCTATCAATAAAAAACCAAAATCTCCTAGAGGCTTATCTTGGTGGATGGTCAAACATTCACAAAATAAATCTTATGTAATATTTCTTGTATCCCTAAATCTTGCTATGGTGTATTATTATGAATTCATAGAGCCACATAAAATATGTCAGCAGAACTTTTATTTCCTATTCAGCTATTTCACTAAATATTTGGAACCTAGTTATTTGAGATACATAAAAAGAAAAATAAAAGTCCTCTCATATTGTTCATAGTTATTATTTATATAAATATTAGAATCTATTTATGATTATCATTCAAAATTAATGATCCACTTTATCCACCCTTTCTCATCCCATTGATTGATTGATTGATTGATTGATTGCCTTATTGGGCATTAAATCAAGGTCTCATAAAAACTAAGTAAAAGAACTCTACCACTGTGGTACATATCAATCCCTTTTTAAGTTAAATTAGATTAAATTAAATGAATAAAATTAAATTAAAATTTGAAAGTTCTTCCTAAACTTCCCAGAATGCCTTTGAATTTGAGATTCTTCTGCACCGCCAAGTGGGAAGCTGGGTTTACAGGTGTGCACCGCCCCAGCTGCCTCTGTTTCTCATTCTCACCGCAGACTGTAGACACAGTGGAGCCTCATCTCCAGATATGTAAAACATAAAATAGTTAACTCGGCCAACTCCTGAACTAATCCTTATAATATATGACAGCTGTACTTATCACCAAAGTACCCCTTCCCCCCCCCCATTAAGACAATAGTAAGATGTTGCATTGGTTTTCAGGATTTAAATAAAATGTGGGCTGTATTTAATCCTTATTAAGTTCGACAGAACAATGCTTCATCAACACAAATTCTTTCCATTCCTGTGCGCTTGCTTCTGCCTTCCTGTGCTCCATCTCTTTCTCCAACACCTTGAATCTAGCATAGGCTTGTGATTTGCTTTGACAGTGGAAGGGGCAGAAGCCATGCCAGCTGGGCTCCAGAACTTAGATTTGACTTGTCAATGCCAGTTTCCCTTTACTTGAGCACTGTCTCGAGAACTAGTAAAAGGTTCAAGGTGGACAAGCACTTGGAGAGAAAGGGTCCTAGCTGAGCCCAGCCCCCAGCTCACTCATCTGCCAGTTGACTGCAGCAGAAGAACCACCTAGTTCATCCACAGAAATAGAAGAGTGGAAGCATTGCTGCTTGGACTCGATATGTTGCTTAGAGCATGTATCCAAAGAGGCTGTCGTTTCGTCTCCCAGTCACGCGTGTTTCGGTGAGGTGTGCAGTGCAGCTGCGGATAAAGGATGCAGGCACTTAGTGTGTACCCGAGTGCTGAGGATATATAAAAGTCATCCAAGGCTCCCCTAAACTCTCTGTAATCTCTATCCCATAGAAGAGTGGGAAAGAGAGTTTTTTTCAACTACTGAAATGTTTTTTAATGGTTATGTTACTGTGCCAAAAAAGAAAAAAGTAAAACAAGATCAGGAGCATGGATAGCCGTGTGAAGGGGACACGCCTCCAAGCTGTGTCCCAGCTGACTGTCATCACAGAGACCGGGGACGAGAAAGGAGCAGAATTACAACCTCCACTGAAGGAGGGCTGCGAGGCCCAGAAAGGACTGGCTCAGTGGCAGTAGGATTGCGCCAGCACTTAGTGGAACCGAATTTTGTCTTCTGAAAGCTATCCTTCGAGCT
Source organism: Hydrochoerus hydrochaeris (assembly GCA_004027455.1). Taxonomy (NCBI): domain Eukaryota; kingdom Metazoa; phylum Chordata; class Mammalia; order Rodentia; family Hydrochaeridae; genus Hydrochoerus; species Hydrochoerus hydrochaeris. The sequence goes on along the minus strand of PVLA01000447.1, from coordinate 423,227 downwards.
AAACTTGTAAGACAAAATACATAGAAAAAAATTTTTTTCATGTACCTTTTTTTTTTCAGAGTGATTATTTGCTGCATTGACATTCTAGAAAGGGCAGCAAAACATGCTCCTAAAAATCAATAGAAGCAATATTCTAAATTCATCACTAAACCTGCTCTCCGAGTTGAAACTAAGTAACCTAAATAAATATCATAATGAAAATGAATTAGAGAGAAATGAGTTCGGGCCTTGTGGTTGTTATTTGCCTTTTCGTGGAACAATTGCACCATTACACAGAACAAGATAGCATGTTAAAGCTAGTAATTTAACCAGGCAAGACAACAAGTGTATATTTTATAGACTGACTCTGTGCTCTGTGGTCACCAACTTTATTAATTCAGTATAATGTAAAGGGCATGCAAAATATTTAAATCATGATGAGATTTCTCAAAGTGTTAATGTTTATAAAGCAGTAGAAAATGAAAAAAAATCTATCATTGTTTCTAAATAGAAACAAACTAGTGTAATATTTATGTTGGAAACAAAATGTTGCTTTCTTCTGAACTCTAAAAAACATGGACATAGCAATCAACAGCCCTCAAGTTCTCTTTCATTGCTTACTGGGCTTATAATAAAATTAATGCCCAGAAGCACGGTTCACTGACCAGATGAGGAAGCCTTTGGGGGTGTTATTTGTTTAAGCAATAACCTCTCAAAACAATGCAAGCAGGAGGAAAAAAGAAATAAAGAGAGAAAAGGAAAATTCTAAATTCTTTCTGTTACATTTATTCATCACAATAGAGTAATTTTCTCTCATCATCCATAAATCTATCATCTTGCTAATACTTATGTAAAATCATTTTCATTGTAGCACATAATATATATTAATAAGCTACGAGACTTTTCTAATATTCTACTTTCCTTTCCACTTTAGATTTAACAATCATGTAATAATCACTGTTCTGCTTGCGAATGAATCATACGCAACAGTAAGGAAATAGCTAAGAGGGAGATACCGCCCATGAGAGATTTAATCATAGGAAATGGCTGACTTTTTATTTCCAATAACCATCTGCACTCATGGTAAATCAGGTGCTAATGAAGCTTAGACCCAGGCTGCACAGGAGCATAAATCTCAAGAACCAAAAGTCACGGAGCAACAGACTTCAGAAAAACAGAATTTTCTGAGGAAATGCACCAGTATTATCATATAGAAGGTCACCATCTGTAAACGTGTCATATAAATGAATATATTTGGTAGCTGTAATGGCACTTCATGACACTGGCTGTAAACATCAAATCTCTATGTTGTTTTTTTGAAACTCATCATTTTCAAATATTATGATCATTCATGGTGTTATCTCACCTTTCAAACAGTCAGCATCTTGAGGGTAGGGGCTCTCCTTGCCAGTGAAGTTTTTATCTTTCCCTCAGAGCTTTGTCCTCATAAGTGCTTAGTCTTTAGAGAATAATGAGGGAAATCAATTCTTTTTATTTTGGAATCCTGCTTTTAGAGCAGGAAAATATTGCAGATTTTTTTCCCCAGTGGATAAGGAATCCAAGTTTAAATTGGGTAGGATTTTTACCAGACATGAAATTTGATTCAACTATTGTCTTCTAAGAGTCAAACAATTTAACTGTGTCTTCTAAAATTTTTTTTTCTTCCAATCATTCATGACCCTTGGCTTTATAGGTTGCTCCTCCATGTTGAGGTGAATCCACAGCTGCAGTCAGAATGGAGGTAGAGGGAGAAGGGTCATCCCATAACCCACGATAATTCAAATCTGGTGTCTGAAAATACTGAAGTATGAGAACTTGAAAAAAATATCCATTTTTCTATATGCTAGTATATACTATGCACTGCATCTATCCTTGAGTTTATTCATGATTATCTTAGCTATCTACAAATAATATAAAAGCTCAATCACAGGTAAGCTGAGGCGTGGAATATCTGTTATCACCTGGAACAGCCTCAGTGTCATTCCCAGATGAATTTGACTTCCACTGCTTTCCATGCACGCAGGAATCTTACTGAAGTGCTAAAAATAAGTTTTTTATCTCACTTTTTTACAAAATAAAATTGGAAGTCACAATAGTAAATCCGGTTGCTGGAGCCAATGAATCTGTAAAATAGCTTTATGAATTACCTGAGGCGATATTTACAGCAGCAATTTTTATTTTTTGTGGATCATGGTTACAAGGAAAATTTGATGAGAGTCATGAAATTTCCTGAAATTTACCTATAACATATTTGTCCAGGTTTAGGGCTAAAATTTCAGGAGTTTTGAGATCTTGAAATTTATTCACAGTGCCCAAGACTGTTTACATCTGGGTCAAAAGTTCAGACTCTAGTTGACTTAGCAAACTTAGGAATTAGCAAAGATCTTAGAGAACATGCATCATCACTGAAGGTTGTGAAATGCAGATTATTTTTATGGTTCAAAGTGATTTGTTACCAGAATTTTTCATGTAAGATTGCAAACACAATTTTCAAACTGTATTTTCATGAAATCTTGTAAAACCAAATGATGGTTCATTAAAACTGAAGATAAACTTTATCATTTAATAAATATATGTGAACATGATATATAGAGTTGTATTCAGAATATGTTATTTGACGCTTACAACAATTTACAAAATTAGTTTTTCTTAAACTTGTGAACAATTTTTAACATTTAGAAACCAGTTAGTAAGTAATTCTGCCTCAGGCAAATTTACAGTACTATAGCCCAAATATATTAGCATTTGACCTGTAAGAACTTAATTTGTCAATAGGGAGATGAATATTTTGTTTATAAATATTACAATATATTTTATCACATACTCCTTTTTTCCCCTTTATTTATCTTAATAGATGAAAGTAAATCTATTTTATCAATTCCACAGAAAATACGAACTGAGAGTGGGGTTTTATGTATGTAATTTAGTATCAGACATACTTCAAAACGGAAAATTATTATTGAGTTGGATGAAAGTAAAAGCTGAGTATTACATTTGAAATTTATGTTTTATGAAAAGACTTTAGAAAAGAATATACTTCCACAATTGCATACCTTATTGTGGTAAAGTTTGTAGCATATTATGTTAAACGATTTGGGATGTAATGTCCCATTTGAAACAGTGCTTCTAATGTAACTTTATCATAACAGGGAGGTTAGTCAAGGAAGCCCTGTGGTCCCAAGGACCTATACCCTGAGACTTAGCCTCCTGCTCATTCTGCGCTATATTTGCCATTACAAGAACCATGTGAAATAAGAAGCTTCTTAGAAAATAGTGATTTCTGAGGGTAATTAGTATGCACTACATATAAATTATATTTACTGATCAATTTATTATCCTTACCTATGTTGTTTTGAGGGCTCTCATGCCTTCTTAGAAAACATAAAAATAGATATACTTTCTGAATATGTTAACTTCAGAAGAACTTATCCAACTATTTCCACTAAATTTTCTCATTTAATTTTGTCCAAATCAACATATACTATTTGAGTCCAAATCATTGTCATCACTTTTCTTGATTATGCCATCAGTACAACTTGACCGATGCTTCTACTCTGAGAATAATGTGGTATTATATCTCATGACCTTTTTGTGGCAAGCATGAAGCCATCTGTCTAATTTTTATTGAATAAGATGCCCTAGTATTATGTGACCACTCTGAGACTGGAACTTTCAGTTGTCAGTGTATGACCAGGATTCTTTGTTCTTTTTGTACACTGAGAGGCAAGGTGTGAGTCAGTGGCGGCGCCTTTAGCTTGGACCCTTGATGAATGCAGTCAGCAAAGCTCTCGAGTTGGCCCAGAACAGAGGACAATCCTTTGTGGTTTTCAGTCATTGGTATTTTGGTGCTATTTATCACCTTGGCATAACACTCCCTATTATGCCCCAAATGTGCTTTGACATCAATTCCCAAATCGGTTGTGCTTTAGCTTCTGATTTGGAGGGTGCCTCAACTGAAACCGCCATTGCCATTGCAATGTTGCTCAAGCAGAAATCTAGTGTGCCGACTTCCACAGTGTCCCTCACACTGTCACCACCCCCACCCTCTGCCATGTGCATCCTGGTTAAAATCCTTTGGTGGCTTCATTTGAGTTTAGAATACCATCTAATTAAACCTGTAAAATCCCATATGACCTGGATCATGTTTAACAATCCTGCAATAATAAGAGCTCTTTGCATTTGTCTTTAATTTGCCTTACTAAAGAACTGTCTGGATTTAGAGCCATTTATCAGTCTCAACACAATTCACGTCTAAGAGGAAGATTATTCTGTGGTGGAGCAGGGGGTTGTCCTGTGCTTTCCAGCATGCTAAGGAGCATTTTGGCCTCTAGCCATTAGATATCGCTAGCTGTGATAATAAAGCATATGTCCCTTGGGCAGGAGAAAAATTGTCCATCCATTGGCTTAGTGACTGTAAATATGCATAAGAATCTCTCTCTCCTATTCTTCATATAGAAATTCCTACTCATTTTTAGCTCCACATGACTCTCAAAATGAAACCAGTTGTTTTTATCAGAGCATCTCACATTTACCTTACTTTTGCCTGACCTGCTGTTTATAACCTCCTCCTAATCTCCAAAGAGACACTTTGTGGAGCGTTGGTCCATGGCACATGTCATACACTGATCCCAGAACAACAAATGAAGTCTTTGATATCACAACTGAAGGCTGAGGGAAAGCTCAGCCTCCATGGAAAGCCTTTGAGACTGTGACACTTTGTGAGTGGAATAGATGGTACCAAGTGAGTGACAGAGAGAATGTGCACTGTGAGCCTGACATAAAATAGCCCACTCAGTCCTCAGGCAGAGTTAGTTGCTAACACTACCTGCATTTGACAAATGACAAAGCTGAGATACAAAACAAATGTGTTATTATTTTGAAGTCAGGTGTGGCATCATTGCTGAGTTTTCTCCATCCAAGTATAAATATGCTTCCAATATTTATATCTGCTATTTCCCTGCCTGGAATTTCCATTACTCAAACACATTCCTTTGATTCTCACTTTCCACTCTAGATGCCACCTTTGCAGAAATGATTTTCCAACTGTCCTATTCTGGCCTTTTCTATTTTTGCTTTCACCCAGTTTTGTTGTTCATCAGTATTTGTAGGGATTTGGCTCAAGGAATCCCATAATAACAAAATACAGCTTCAAATATCTTATATAAAATGGTGCAATATTTGCACATAATTTATGTGCATTCTTCATATAATGTTTTAATTTGCTGACTCAATATACTTTCAACTGAGTTTAAAATGTCACCAGATTACTTTGACATCAAGTACACTGTAAGTAGTTGTGATGCTGTGATGCTGTGATGCTTATGAAGTGATTAAAAAGGCCAAATATGAACATCAAGAAATTTTCTCATATGTTTTTATGGAGTGTAGAATCTACAGAATATAAGGCTGTCTTACTTGCTAATTATCCCAGTCCCCAATGATTTAAAGTTCCTTAAGGACAGGAATTTTCTATTCAATGGTATCTTCTAGGCACCCCCACCATACCTCACCCATGGCATGTTGTCTATAAATAGTTATTTAATAAATATGCAAAAAAAATAAATATGCAGCTTCATCATGAAGGTCCTAGCATCTGAAGGAGGCCAGAAAGCACAGAGTCCTGAGGTTGAAAGATGGGCTTCTCCTTATTGCAAGAATGCTTTCATTTTCATTTTCTGCAAAGAAGCTGCCGGTACAAATGGCACATAGATGATGCAGGATGCTGAGAGTGCGGATGGCTTCCTCCTACCTCTCTCTGTTTTCCGCCCTATGGCAGAGAAAGAGGAAAATACCTTGGGGCAGAGGCAAGGAACTCCTGACTCCCACTTGGGAAAGGTCAGAGCTCTAATGAGTGAGCTGTCCCAGAAAATCCCACAGAAGCTGTAACTGGGGTCAGATGGCCAGGAGAGCGTATCACAGTGCAGACTATCAGCTGCTGTGACTCCTCCACACTTCATATTTCTCAGAACTCCCTTTAATTGGCAAAGTAACCTAAATCCATTATGCTCTGTTTTAAGTCATCTTTTATCCTTGTCCCCAAAAATGATGAAAATAGGTATATACACTCCTCACAAAATAACGTCACAAAATAATGTTAATCAAATGAAAATGTTACTCCCTCACTGCCCCAATTGACCAAGTTACTAGCTACGCAATTTTTCATTTTAAATTAAACCATAGGAATAATTTTCCTCTCTCCTCAAACCCATTAAAAGTCCAGTACTTTATAGCAGAGATGACATTGAATGATTTGCAAATTAATGAAACCATTGTTACAGTGCTTTAAATTTTAGGGAGCAGAATTATAAAAACCTTATAAAACCATGACTGTCCCTGCCTTTTTGGTAGCACATATGTTGCTTATTTGAATTCTAAACCTATGTAGAGTCATTTTACAAACACTTTGGGGCTAAATGATTCTTCCTGGATGATTAAAGTTAACCCAATATTTCCATAGAGGCAGATTAGTGAGAACATTCAATTGTAAAAATTATATTCTTATCCTATGAAGTATAAGTCAGATTTCTATAAATGACAAATTTTGGAAGGAAAATATTGCTGGTGACGTGAGAATCATAGTTACCTTACTTGCTTCTGAGTCCAAGAAAACTTTTCCAAGAGACCTTGTGCATATGGGCACATAGTGAAATTTGAAAATGTCAGCTATTTTCTGGGAGGTAGGAGTAAAACTGTCCCTGCATCTCATAGGTTCAGTAATATATTACAATACCTCTAGTGTAGAACAAAGGGTCCCAAATAATGAGAATCCCTAAACTCTGATACCATTTCACATCATGATATTCCGAGCCCTGTCTTAAGGGATTTCGTTCTTTAACCTATTGCAGAGAATTGTTTCTTGATTAGACTGTTTCAAAGTGAAAGGTGACAAAAATAGGGCCAAGCAGCCAGCCAGCCAAGTGTACCTTTTATAAATTTATCTCTAAACTTGTAGAGAACTCTAACAATGGCTTCATTAATTTAGCAATCACTCAATGTCATGTCTATTATAATGTACTAAGCTGTTGAGAGAGAAAGAAAAAGGCAAATTGTTTTATTCCTATGATTTAATTTAAATTGATATATGAGAAATTACATTGATGGTAGCCTTGTTAGACTTTTTTGATTGGCTTTATGACTTAAAGTATGGACTTTCTTTTCCTGTTGCATGCTTCTCTCTATCTTAAAGATCCTCAGTAGGCATTTGTTATATTTCCTAGGAAAGACAGGAAACACACAAGTGACATTAATATTAAAAAAAACCTTATGACTGATGACAAATACAGTTCCCAAAGGAGAATATTAAAATGGTGAATACCAAATATTAAAGTGGTGAATATCAAAGTCTAGCCTGGACTCAAGCTGTCGCTGCAAACTATGAGACATGGTCACACCCATCACTTAGCCTGGACCTTCCTCTGGAAGGACCACTCTCCTGGGTGTCTGGGATCTTCTTAGGAATTTTACCAAAGCAGTTCGCAGGTGCCAGGGTGAAGTGCTCTCCCACTGACTACGCAGGGAACTCTTCACAGCCGTGTACTGGGATTGTCCTTCCAAGGGTCTTTGCAGACCCTGTAAGACCACCCTTCCTCCGTGTGCTCCTCTGGTAATGCTGTAAGATTTCAAACTTTCCAACGCACAGGAGCTTCCTAGAATGGGAGTTTCATAGATTTCTCAGATTATTATGATCCCCCGTGATTATGGAGTTGGCTAAAAGAGCTGAGTCATGTAAATATTCTTGAGATAGTTTAGACTGGATGACCGACATGGAGCCATCACAATGTGCAACTACACAGGTGAAAGGCTTCTACTGAAAGAACAGGATGAGTGACGAATTTAATTTTAGGCTTCTGGGGCTCTCTTTCTACATTATTAATTTTGAAGCTGACCTCTTGTGGACACTGATTCTCTTTGGAGAGCCTGTCATCTCCAGGGGAAGAGAAAATGACATTCCAATTCCTTTTGTCTATATATACAGTTATATATCTGGTAATTTTTTGCTTGCTTTAGAATATTCATTTTTTTAGTTTGGCAAGTGTATTATGATTATATAAGATACTAATTTTAGAAGAATATGGGTAATATAGATAGAAGAATTCTCTGTAACATATTTATAAACTTTACATATAAAACTGCTTCAAAACAAACATTTTATTTAAAAATTTAACAAATGGTTGAGAAGGGTCTGCAGAGATTCAGAAAGTCACTTTTAATGCAGACAATAATGCAATCAGTATTAGTAGAAGATTGAAAGTTACCTAGTAGTTTCTCAAGGTACATTGAGTCTTTTCAACTCAATGTACAGAGAGCAATAATGACTAAGGCACTATATGCATTGTCATAGACAACCAGAAATTTGGGTGAGTTCTGTAGTATAATAAATACCAAAACTTAAAAACTCAAAGAAAAAAATATGTTAAAAATTTTCATGTTAAGTAAATGAAGTACTTGAAAGTATTTTTTCTTCAGATTTTGTTTTTAATAGAAAATTACACAACTCCAATTAAAAGGAGAAAAACCATCTATGTTTTTGCTCTTGTACATGATAAATATTTCCATACTTTTAAAGTAAGGAAGTGGTGTAAAACAAGTGGAAGTTTAGGAGACAATTTTGATTCAAATAAAGTCGAACATAACAAGATAGAGGAAAATGTCATGTGAAGAAATTTTTAAATTTATTTTTCAGTTTTTCACCAACATCCTTTTTTGAAAGTACTCTAGACAATTATGCCACACATACATTTTTAAGACATTTTCCTGTTGCACTAGACTTCTTCATTTTCTAAATTTGCTATTTGTAAATCGAATTCATTTCTCTGGCTTCATTTTCTTGTCTCATTATGCTGAATTCAGTGAATGTTTGTTTTGAAACCCTCTTTAAATAACCCTCATTTCTTTTCATCATCTGTAAGTTCTTCCCCATGTATAAAATCATTTTTATTGAACCAACTTTCCAGTTCATGCACCATTGCTATGTTATTCTATAGTGAAATCTATCATTAGGTGGCTCAAAATACGGGTTTTTTTTTTTCCTCCCCTCACTTTCTTGCCTGTTGCTGTGAAATCTGGCAATTTAGGGGAATGAAGAAAGAGAATGGGGAATATTCTAGTTGGACTCAAGTAACTCATTAGTTGTTAACCTTAACTGGCTTCAAATTACTACTTTTAATGCAATAATTCCTCTTCTAGATTCGTCATGAGATTTCTGGCTGGCGTATGCTTTGGTAATCGTGAAGTCTAGCCAGGGGACTGGTGGAAACTGAACACCTAGAGGCTCTATACATTTGTTACTCTGTTTTCATTGATGTGACCAATGCAACCAATGCATATGCTCACCTGTGTCCATGTGTGGCAAAATTTTGCCTCCAGATATTGAAACCGCTATCCTTATCCTTCCTGATAAGACTTTTAGGCACATTTTAATTTGAAAATACCTTACCTCCAGAATTGATAGCTGCATGTTTTTTATTGATATTAATTGAAAAAGCAATACATGGAATTATTTGAGAGTTGAGTACAAAAAAAAAGAAAAAAAAAGCCAACTAATCAGTATTTTTTCCTTAAGAAAATAAAATTCATCTCAGTGTAAATTCTGTAAACAATACCAAAGTACTATAAAATACAGTGAGATAACCACACAGTGGTAATAGCAAGAGTTTCTATGACTAAAAAATATTACTCTTTGCTTTTGTTCACTTTGTGTTTTAGTAGGAAATTTATCAGTGCTACATATCACCTAAATGTATAATTATATGGTTAACTATTGTGGTAGATATAGTAAATCTTGTTATTTTGAAATATTTTACTTTATAATTATTAAAAATGGGAAATTCAAAATCAGGGAATATTGTTTTCATCACACATTGATTAAATGTAACTTTTTGGGGAGGATATGGAATATTAAGCCCTATAATATATATTGCTTCTTTTTTGTTTTAATAGCTGCTTTCTAATTTCTTTTTCAACCAGAGCATATGGACTTTACTTTAATTTTGTATGCATTGTGTTAGACAGAATGGTAACCTGTCTAACACAATCACTGAAAACTATGAACAAGTTTTGTTATAAAGCTAAAGGAACTTTGCAGATGGAATTAAGGTTTTTAAGGACTTAAAAATTGGAAGTTGTATTATCTAACCCGATGAGCTTCACAAAGCAGAAAGTTTTCATGGCTGGATCAGAAAGAGAAGTTGGAGCAATTGTAAAGGTGAGAATTTAACATTGCAGGCCGACTGAGATGCTGGAATCTAGCACAGGGTGGAGGGAGCTGCCTAGTGTGGAAAGGGGGAATCAGGACTGCAAGTGCAGGGAACTGAATGCTGTCAACATCTGCAGAGACCTGCAGGTATGTTTTCCTTCCGGATCCTCCTGGTAAGTGCTCAGCTCAAGTTTTACCTTGTGAAAGCCAGAGGAGAGACACGAGCCAAGCCCACCTAGACTTCTGAATACAGAAACAGAGATAATAAATTTTTGTTTCTTCAGACAGCTGAAGTGGTAGAACACTGTTATAACAGTGCTAACAAACTGATACAGACAAGGTGATAACTTCAAAAAGAAAGACAATGTGGGCCAAAATATCACTTAAGGTTTCATATTTCCCTTAGTGTACATAGTCTTTTTAGGTGATCAGCACCAAAAATAACACAATTAGACACTCAATTTTTACTCCAGTGAAGGGTTACAGATGTATTTATTTTAGAGTCCTGTGTTTGAAGTACTCCTGGGATGAGTTTATCTTTTTCCAGGGCCCCATTCAGAACTTCTTCTTCACCTTACTTCCCTTTTCCTCCTGCTGAGGGTAAAGAATCTGTAAGCTCAAATGTCCTGGGCTTCTATCACTCAGAGAATGCTCCAGGTAACTAGAAAATTCACTCCTTTCCCCAGATAACCCTGAGCCACTTTGACAGCCTGAACATCTCCCCCCACAACAACAGAATGTGCTAGATGCAACTTAGGTCCAAGAAGTAGCCAAAGGATGCTTTGTGCCAGAGACATGCATAGAGCTGGACTTCTCACAGTGTCTGGTGGTTCCAGTTTAGACAGAGAGGAAGCCACTAATTTGAAGTTCAAGTGCTTGATTTCTCAGTACTGCCCTCGCCAGGGGAGAACCTGAGTAATGAAACTTGCTCTTTTTTTGTTGTTGTCTCCACCAAATGAGACACAGCCTATTATAGCTTTGTTCAATGGAAAAAGACTTTAAAAATATCTAGGTATGGATTACATTTATGCTCATTTACAATTTTGTTCCAGGTCCTGAAATTCTCATAGGTAGCTATGGGGACAGTAATTTTAGTAATTAAGACTTACTAAGTGCTTTCTATTTAGATACTATGCAAAGAGCTCTACATATACTGTTATATTTAATTTAGATGACAATGATTTGAGGTAGAAACAATTTGTATACATGTTTTGACCGTTAGAAAATGGAATTATAGCAGTACAGGATCTTACTAATGGATCCTCCATTTACACAGACAGACTTCACAAGAATGCTTCACTTTATCACTCATGAAGTAGGTGGTTTCTCCCATTTTTACCTCCATTTTTGGACATTGCCTTGTCACAAAGATTTTCCTGATTTAAACTGGTCTCAGACACATACTTACAGTGTTCAGCACAGTTTCTGTTTTACTTCTGTGTAAAATGGGATAGGACCCAAACTCAACAATCCAGAAGAGTACTGCTTGTTTATGTTATAATGCTTGTGTGTGTGTGTGTGTGTGTGTGTGTGTGTGTGTGGCTTCTTTCTGGATCCTGAGGAGCAAGGTTTGCATGGGCTCAAATTTAACCATAATTCTTCCATATAAGGTTACTATATACAAAACAATTTGGTCTTAGAAGTACAAATATCTTCCATCTGGATTTCACCTCTGATAGGTTCTTAGCACCTGCTTGGCTGGTTCTGCTAGTGGAACATGGGCTCTGAACTAGGAGAGAGAACACTCAGAAGAGGCGGGTAGACATATCACATCTTTTAATTTCTTAGCTGTCTTCACTGTAGTTTTTATACACAGATATATGAGACATTGCATTTTGGTCCATGAAACAAGGCACATAAAATGTATAAATAGGGAAACAAACCACCAAGACTGGGTCAAAATAAACCCTTTTTCCTTTGTAAATTGATTATCTCTGCTATTTGGTGTAGGGATAGAAGGCAGACACACATCATTCCCAATCACTTTCCAGATACCAAAATATGTGCAAATATGCACACTTACAGGTGTGCACACACATATGCAAGCATTGCAATGTGTGAAGCTATGGTTTGCTTTCTAAAAGGAAAAGATTTATCATGCTCATGTACAGAACTTCCAAAATGAAGTCTATTAATTTGTATAAAAATATGTACAAATAAACATATGGGAAAAGTAAAAAAAAAAAAGAACTTACCCTGATCACAGGAGTAATTTTTATACAGCCCTATGTTTACAGATAACTAATTAGGAAAACTTAATACTTTATTATGGCCGATATAAGAGGTTTTAAAAATTAAGCATTTGGAGAACCAAATAGAATGCTTTCAAAAGAAAATGCTTGTGACATGAAGGACCATGCACGTGATGATCTTTTACTCCCTTGGGTTGGCCCTTGTATTCATAGATGAGAGGAAATACCAGAAAGTTCCCTGGGCACAGCTAAAGTGAAGACTTGGTTAGTCCAGTGTTTCTGAGTCTTTGGCCAATAGGGGTTCCTTTGTGAAACTAAAAATAAGATAAAAATATGGTAAAACATCTGCCAGCCACAAAAGAAATTGAATAATATCATCCTTGTTCTGATTGCCAAGTTGATAGTATTTTGACAGTTCTATGCAAGAACTTCCCTTTCCTTTGCTTTGGGGTAGACTGCGGAGGGAGGCCTGCGCTAGACAAGATCCAGCAAGAATCACTTGATAAATTCGTTGTTCCTGTTTATAACGGGAGGCTTCACTTTCCAACAAAATCATCAAGGCGAGCACAGGATCCCCCTGTGTCCTTCTTGTGTCTCTTCCCCTTTTTGAGCAGACTGATGTTTTGGCTTTCCTCTTAGGCAAATCAGCTCCTGAAGCAAGACTTACAGAAGCCAAAGCTTCGGGCTTCAGACAATCATCAGCTGAGGTTTAGAATCAGTGTCAGGCTTGTGGGATATTGTACAGTTGTGGTCCAGCTGAATCACATGTGGAACAAAATCCAGTCATATTAGTTCAAAGAAGATGTAGGATTATTTTCACTTAGAAAAAAAATTAAGAGTCATGTAGACCTATATATTAGCTTCGCAGTGGCATCAAGGGACCAGATACCCGTTCTTCTGCTGTGCCATCTTCAGTGCATGCTTTCTATTCTCTGGGTTCTAAGTGACTTCTGTTGCTCTAGCCATCTCATCAATCTACCAGGGCAACAGAACAAGGAAGGTAAGGAAACCAAAAGTAGGTCCTTTTTTTACAGGAGATGGTGAGAGATGCTGTAATGTCATCACCCAGGGAGGCTGAAACTGATCCTATCTCAAAGTAATAGCAATGCTTTTACAAGGGTGGGGATATAGCTCAGTGTGAGAGTCCCAGGTTCAATTCCATGTACCACAAAATGAAAAAAAAAAATAAATAAATAAACCCCTTTCCCTGTTTCTAACTGACTCTGCTTCAGATGACTTTTGTGTGTACACAACACTTTTGCACATTGTCACATTGGCCCAGGATTCAATCTCATGAGCACAGGAAGTTACAGAAGAAGTTGGGAAATGATTCTCTTAGTGGAATGCATTAGCCCTCTAAGTTAAAATTAGGGTTCTAACTGTAGGTATAAAGAAAATCGTGGCTGTTAAGTATGTCATTTGGTGTAGCCTGTCTGTAGAGAATGTGCTAATTGGTGTCCCTTCTCACGTGGCAATAAAGCATGCACTTTGGTCGTAGAAGCCCACCGCTCTGCACCTCGGGCTGCCTTTGCTCAGCTTCTGTCACCGACTAAGGCACTTTTAGAAATGAGTTCCGTAATGCCCAGTATAGTCACAACCCCTTAGAGTCGCAATCCACCTCCACTTTATATACCTGACACCAAAATGTAAACAAACTGGAGGGCAACAAGCCAGACTGATTTGATTAACTCGTGTGAACAAACATTCAGATAAAAGCTGAAAATTCCTGTGGTTCAATGGTTAGTCAAATGTATGTAACATAAACAACACTTCATATCTTGAAAGCATTTTATCTTACTCAAAGCTTAAAATTAATCCATAGTACTTAACTTGTAAGCCAAACACATCTTGACTTTTTTTGTGCAACTAAAGTTTCACTGAAACCAAGCCTCCTTGTATGTTTACATACTGACCATGGGGATAGATGCTTTTACCATGTATCTGGAGCATTAGGTAGGGTTGGAGATACTCTCCTGCCCACAAAACCTAACATTTATTTTCTGGATTCATGCAGAACATGTTTGTTGATGCTTGGTATAAGGCATGACAAAATATAGGAAATGTTGACTTTCCTTTATGTGTAAAAGTTAGAGCCCAGGATAAGTCCCCTGAGAAATTGCTTATGCACCTATGTCACTTAATTACACAGCAGGATAGTAAATCTTTAAAACTCTTAATTCTGAAATATACCTGGAAAATGACAAAAGTCCTTTATTTTACACACATTAACTCCAATAATTTTCCAATGGGGCAACTGGGTATGCTAAGGCCATTTGGCAATTATCTGGAGACATACTGAGTCATCACAATTTGAGTTTGGGAAGAGTTGCTATGTCATTTAGAAAGTTGAGACCAGAGGTGCTAAACATTTTACAAAGCACAGGATTGCCCACACTGCAAATGTTTACCTGCCTCCAAACACCAACAGTACTAAGTAAAGGTTAGAAACTCCCAGGACTTCCATGTGGTTTACGGTAAACAGAAAGAAAGGTTACTATTGGCAAAAGTACAGCGCCAGTACTACATTTTCTTATCAATTCATATAGGCTACTTCTAAAATTCGGCTATTATACCCAGTGGAGTATTACTTTGCCATTAACAGGCAATCTTGAGTCATTTGTAGGAGGAAAATGGATGAATACTGAGACCATAACGTTAAGTGAAATAAATCAGACCCACAAGCTTAAATAGCATGTGGTTTGTTTTATAGGAGAAACCAAAATTATAAATAAAGAGCAAAATGAAAGGCAGACAATAGGGGGCAGGGACATACCATCCACAAATGAGAAGGGATTGAGAAATGGAGGGAGGGTTAAGGCGGGACTGCAAAGGGATGAGCAAAGAAATTAAAGAGTTTTATGTGCATGTACCAGCTTCACACAAGGAATGGAAACATCTGTAAACAGGGACTAGGAAAATTAAATTAGAGTGCCTGTAGCATTATTCCTTGGTGGTGGGAGCTTGGCTATATGGGCTCATCTTTTTTCCTCATGCAAATGAGACCCCTGCATAACAGTTCAAAGTTTTCCATTAGTCACTTAAATGGACAGGCACAATGTTTCACACAGGGCTATCATACTGAACTCTGGCTCCCAAGTTTTGTTCTGAGAGAGAAAAGGATCCGTGGGTAAAAGATCAGAGGGAATGGCATCTTGTAACGTCATCTTTAGTGGACTGCTTTAGTCATCTTTAGTGGACTGCTTCTGTCTGCAAGGAATCAGTGGCATGGAAAAGATTGATGGTGAATTAATCTGTGAGCTATGCAGAGATAGGAGGAAACTGCCAAAGCAGCTGGCTGTAGGCACAGTTCTAGAGATGTACTGGTCGGTGGAAAAGAGATCACTGCAGAACTTCTAAATGCATTTCACAGATGACTCATTCAAACACGTCATCAGAGTAGCACACGGAAGGATTCCAAGCTAAAAGACTTTGGGGTTTCTAAATTAGTTTATTTATAACAAGGGTTTTAATTTTATTTTTCATGTGACTCTCCTTTGGCAGTCACATATCCCTTCTTGGAGTAATTTTGTTTAATATTGCAAAAAAAATGTATAAGAGGTCAAAAGGAAGCAAACTATTAAGGTACAGGTAAGCAAATTATCAAAATATAGAAGTAAATTTGGGAGTTACTAATGTGAGTGTCACTCTACTAACACGTTAAAAAGAGTAAAACCTAGCAGTAGTTCTAATAACTGCCATAATTTTGAAATAGCAATGAATATAAACTATATTTCAAGATAGCTAAAATAGCTGTAATGTGATATGAAAACATCTGGCATTTTTATTGGGGACAGAATCACAGGTACTGTTAATAGCTATGTTCCTTCAAATTAAAAAAACATGTAAAATTTCAATGAAGACTGAAGCATAGAACATTACAAAGCTCTTGAAAATACTATGTTCCTTGTGAGTTTTTAAATGTGATGGTTGTGGAAGTCATTTGAACTTATCCAAATACATGAACTTTGACTATATTTCAAAAATACAATCCTGATGGCAGGTGGGAAATTTTGCTCCAAACTAGTGCCCTAGGCCTGGAAGGTTCTAATGTGGTGATGCATTATTGCATTTATAATAATTGTTTTAAACTTGTGCTTTTAAATCCAGTTCAGTTCCATGATAACAGCTGTTGTTTTCTTTACTGATATATTTCACTTTCAGATATGATTTTTAAAAAATTTCTTTGAATTTCATATTTTTTTCAGAGAAACTATCTCCATTTAAATTCCCAGAATAAGAGGAAAAAATGAGTTGTCTCACACCTCCATTCTTAGGGAGTCTGCAGCCGATTGTGGCCTTCTGCCCTAACACCTGACTCCTGTATCGAGTGTAATTCCCTTCTAATTAAGCAACATCCCTCATCAAGAAAGACCTGTGGCCGTAAAATAATCTTTGCCACAGGACTCATGACACCACAGTGTGCCAGTTGCTGAAATAGTTGCACAGATTTTAGTGAAAGGGAAAAGATAAGTGAGAAAGAAAGTGAAAGTTGTCAGCCCATAAATTACTGTTGCCCTTGGTCTGCAGTAATTAAAACAAAGATGTAGAGAACCAACCCCCCCCCCCGGTAAGCTGAAGCAAACTGGTCTTCTGAGTTTATTAGTGTTCACCTCCCAGGAGGACTGGCCTCTTCTAAGTGATCAACATTTTGAAGGAGGCAGAAGGACAGAAGAGAGAAAAAAATGAAAAGCAACTAATGATTAACATGAATTGGATTAATTTTTATGTCTATTATTCTTAAATGATCTCTAGCAGAAGCGGGTTCTGTGCTGTTTTCTTTAAATGATGCTTGCCACTTTAAGACAATAAATCTACTAAGAGTGGGGGAAGCTCAGTGTTCTACTGTGAAGGCAAAATACATAGGAGATGAACAGAAAATCACTTTTGAGTCATAATCTCAAACAATTGGTCATCAGCCTTATTTCAGATACTTATAATGAGTAATTTATCGTAAGATTTTTACTTTCTCAGTAATCGTATGAGGTAGGTTCCTTTCTAGAGTTTCCATGATACAGTTTAGCATTGTCTACTGAAGTGATATTTTGAATTTCTCATTGTTAGGCAATGCTGGTTCTGAGATTTGAGGGAGAATAGTTGTTTGAAGATTAAATAAAATGTTCCTGAAATAATATTAAGCAAAGCAATGTCCACATGCACTTATTCAATGTTTTTTTTAAAGTATTAGGCAAATATAAATAAATATCTAAGGAAAAAAAGATTGAAAAGAAAAAAGGATACAAACAGTGTTTATTCCAGGCCGAAGGAATTATAGTATTTCTTCAACAAATAAAATTTAATGTGTTACCTAAAGTTCCCCAATATGCAACCAAGTGGCTTTCATCAGAAAGTCTTGTATGATAAAGATGATTCTATATTGTTTAAAATTGTAAGGTTAGATAAATAGATGAATACCAGGGTTCAGGATTGATTTTTACCAATAACAAGTTGTTTTTGTTTTTACAATTCTTTCAATAGAGTAGGGAAGAAAAAAAAAATAGTCAAAGAACTCTGACAACTGCCCCAAGCAGCATCATTTGAAAAACATTTACATGACGTTGGACCTGGTGGTGACAACTAAGGAAAGCTCACAGAGACGAAACCACAAGCTTGTTGAACTCACTGCTCCCTCTCCTGACGCTGACGCGGAATCTCTGCATTTTTATACAGAGTTTCAAGCGCCATCCTTTACCCCTTTGTTAACTCATTCTAAGTATGGAAGGCAAGATCTCTGGGAAAGATCACTTAAAACACTCCCTGCCTTTTCAGTACAGCCTCTTCACACCTCACCAGCTTGAACAGTAAATCACAAGCCATTTTCTGTTGTTATTGTTGAAGCATATCTTTCAATACTATCACTGATTTAAGAGTTGATGTATTTTTAAAAGACGGACTAATATGGCAGCATCTTGGCTGAGGCCTCTTTTGTGTAGCTGCTTCATTCCTTTGTTGGAGTTACACATTTTCTGTGTGTGGGATTGAGGAATTGTGGAAAATTGCCACTTGTGTGATAAATTACTGTTTTCACCCATCAAACATCGAAAATGCTCCGTGCGAGATTCGTGCGCCATTATGTTGTCCCATCTAGGACCCTTTGAAAGTCAGCGGGGTGCATCTGGCTGAAATTCAGTCAGGCGATTAAATTTATTCAAGCCTGGTGAACTTGAGAGCTTTCAAAAGGAGAGGAGCTAAAGGGATGAGATTATAGTCCTGACAGGGCTCTGGAAAGGTGTCTGACACCTGACGGCTGGCAGTGAGGCCTGGTACCTGCTCCCATTGATTTGCAACCAAGTCTTTCTCAGTAAGTATTTCCACTTAACATTTCCTCTCAGGGAACCTGTGCCGTTGAAGATATTTACGAGTTGCTTTCAGCTTAAAAATAAATCACCTCTAATTCCTCTAAGCGAAATCAATCAAAAACCTGTAAAAAACGCACTGGTTGTTTGGTCGATTCTGGCAGAAAAGTAAACAGCACTTCAGCTTTTCTCCGCCATTAAGGCCTAAATGGCCTAGAAAGTAAATCAATATTTCTAGTCAGCCTTCTGGCTATTGTTTAGCCAGTAGATATGGATTTGCTCTGGCTTACTGCACTCCTTTGGGACTAACCTGTAATCCTTTGAGAGAAATAATAAGTTCGTTATCTAGTTCAGCTCTCTGTTGTACATTTAAATGGACCACATCCATCAGCCGCCCTTGTTAAAGTTAGGGGATGAGGGCAACCATTCAGCTTGCTCTACAGTGGAACAGTTTCAACATACCAAGGAGGAAATTATAACTCAAGGCCTAGGGTGGACAAATGAACTAAAAACCCTGAGCAGGGTGTGAGAGTATAAGACAGCAAGTACTACCTTTTAAAGTCAAGAAAAGCTACAACCCCATTTCTGACTAAACTGGCATATGTACTTGAGGGCTATAGAACCTTTCATTGCTTCTTCTAATCCTTCTCCAGTATTTCTGTGTAAATACTCTTGTGATGCTGGACAATAGAAGCTAGTCAGAATTTCGTATTTTGGTGTCACAAATCAAAACATCTCCTCTCTACATCAACCAATGAAGACATCTCTCATAGTTTTATTCATTTCATTTTTGTAATTTGTAAGAATAGCTAGGCAATAAGAGTTTTCTGAAGATTTTAAAAGGGAATCCTAGAGAAATAATAATTCTTTAAAGGAATCAATTTCCATTTCTCTTTCAGTTTGAAAACGTAAAATTTTCTTCTAAGTGCCATATTTCTTGGTTAGGCATGAAAAAGTGATAATGTAGGAATAATTCATTTTGGACTATTTTATTCATTTAATCCTTTTGCAATTTTGTTGATTTCTCAAAAAGAATAACAAAAGCTATGGATTATGATCTTTTGAAAACTTTAAATTTTAGGTATATATAGTACATATGATATTTCTCTAATAAAACAACTACTACAATAACAAAATAGAAGCAATATTTTGGATCAAAGGGTTAAAATAGTCTCTGATTATGTGTTACTTTATCTGATATTTAGAGAATTTTCCCCCAATTTTATTTAAGTAAACATCACAGTAGAACTAATAAGAGAAAAATAATTATTTTAATAAAATAGACATAAGGAAATCACAAGAGTAAAACATATATGCAAAATTTACTCATTTAGAAAAGAAAGTTATTAATGATAAATATTTAAAGTAAGGAAATGGATTTATTCTATGAAGAATACATTACTTGCTTTTGCATCAAAGAAAGAGATTTGATGCTTTTCTCTTTAATTTCTGGAAAGTATGTTTTGAGAAAATCTTTAGTTACTGGATATATGCTGTAGAGAAAGGTTATATTCAAGAAAAATCAATATGAAACCAGTCTGTAATCAGTTTGACCTATTATTATTACTTGTTAGATATATTTAAGGGATTAAAATAAATCTGTTAATAATTAACTTATTTTTAAGTTAACAAAATCTGTTCATAAGTATCCAGTTGTTCAGCGACACAAGCACCTGCGTGGCAGGCGCAAGGTCCTGAGTTTGACAGTCATATCTATTTTACTTTTCTTGTAGTTTGAATAAGTCTGGTGAATGGATCAGATCTTGCTTCTTGAAAGCCAGGTCAGTATTCTCTGAGTGCTGAGTCTGAGTATCTAAAAAGGATAGAATAAGGTAACTTGAAAGAACAGAAAAGGCTTCAGTTATACTACGCTAATGATTCAAATTCATATTTCCAGTTCTTACACAGTGAAAGCAAGATCCTGACTATATTATTATGGTAACATTGCATTGGAAAGATACTGTTAATCATAAAATAAGAATCATATAGGTATACTGTAATTTATTTGCAAATTTATTTCTACAAAAAATTATTTGCAAATAGGTTGATATTTTTATCTTGATTATACTTGAGTATCCTGAAGTTACTTGAAAATACATTTGTAATATAAATTCAGTGTACTTCTTGAAACAGTGTAATCTGTATTAGCCTGGTATTACTGTAGAGTACCTGACTATTTCTTGCTTGCCAAAAAAAATTTGATACTTTTCTGGAATTTAAGTGCAAATAAATTTTCTCTGTATTTGTATTTTCCTCACTTTTTATTCTAATGTTTTTTTAAAAAATCTATGTATAAGGAAAAGCATTATTACATCAATAAGACTGAATCTATCAGTCAAGACTCACATTTTAAAATAATAAATTTGATCTGAGAGTTGTTACTACTATTGACTCAAGCAAATAGCAAAAGTCTAGATGTTTACTATTTTATCTAGTGAACCTCATGATGTTATTATTTGTCCAAAAACCATATTTCAGAATGTTTTATATCTTCATAATCATTAGTAAAACGTACATATTGTGTATTTAACGCATGCTTGTGGAAAAATATGCAGATAAATGTAGAAGTAAGGCTTATGTATATGATTATACATAAACATTATTATTTTTTGTAGCTTAGAAGCTTGGGTAGTTTATTAGTGCTTCCTGTGATCTCATCAGGGCATGCAGAGACATGCGTAGAATAAATACTCTGAGAAAGCAGGCTGGGGACTGCTTGTCTGAACTCACAGAGTCTCAGAGAATGGTTGGCCATGTATGGTGTTAGTCATCCACTGGAAATTTCAAATCCTCTTGACCCCAAATGGCTCTGACACACAATTACAACAAACAGAATAAGAATTCAAGCCTATTTGATCACTTTCAATTATAGAGAAGACTTTATCCTATACCCAAGAAAACTTTTATGTAAGAATTATTCTAATATTCTTCTGACTAAGAGATAAAACTTGTGTGGACAAGAATATTTTAGGGCAGGATTTCACCAAACATCATCCAGGGTCCCAAGTGGGCCTCTCTTTCTACAGCATGTATGTTTACCATTAATTTGATGACAAGAAACACTAAGTTTGATCTCCACTTAAGTAAAATTTTTTTTCCTGCAAACAGAAGTCAACCTTTCTCAGTAGCAAAATTGTATTACAGTAAAATTGCATTCAGTTGCCATTATATTTTTATTGTTATTAATACATGTGACAGAAATATATTTTATTTCCTATTATATAATAATTTCTCTAATATCCTTAACTTTACCACTCAGCATGCAAAGCATAAGTATTTACGATCTTGTACTCCACTGATTAAGTTTGCCAACACATTCTGCAGGGTATCACACTGCTCTCTAAAGATCATAAAATATTTTGCTAATTTATCCACTTTGATGTCTTTGAGAATTCATATTCTTTCCTCTCCTCCCATTTTCCTGATCAACTCTTCCTTTTACAATAGTCAAGGTTAATGTTTTTATTGCATCTAATGACTTGTTTTGAAATCTGCTATTTGGTTCTATAAATAAACTTTCTGAACGGACTTATGTTTGTAAAGACTGTGAAACCCACCTCTGTGCCTTATCTAAGAGTAAGATGTCTCCAGTGACACAGGCCAAAACACAGAGAATGTGGTTTAGTCACAGGGTGGATTTAAACACATTTAGTTTATTACTTTAAGTAATTACTTATACATTTAGTTCATTACTTTTTACCTTAAATAGGACAAAATCATCCTTTTTCATTTAATTCATAGTGGTATCTACGGATCAATGATAGAAAAGAAGATCAATTAGGTCATTTAGTTTCATTCCAAGGTTCCAATTTTCTCATTCAGCATATTAACTTTGGGCTGTCCAAATTTAAGTGACTGAAGAGATGGGTTTCCATAACTTAACTTGGGATATATTTCTAAATCAAATTCATCTGTACCAAAGCATCATTAAAGACTTTGCTATTAGACTTATACTAAATTGTTCTCTGCTTAATTGCATCTCATTTGTCCTTTATTCCCTTTGGCTACCCAAAGCAAACTTTTTTTTTCTTACTTTGAGTTGATTTATTTTAGCTCATCCACATATATTATTGATCAAGAATATATCATTAATGGCTGCTATGTATTAGATTGCATATTGTTGCTCAAATATTTGTATTTCTTTGCTCAGAAACTACAGAGGAAAAGAGACCCCATTGTAATAAAAATAATTATATTTCATAAAAAGTTTTCTTAAATTCAGTTCCAGTAGTTTATGTATAACCTTTTCAAATTACATTTTCAACCCTTTGAATCATGAATGCCCATATAATTTGCCATTATATCGGCACTTTCTTCCTGAAATCCATTTACCCATCTGTGTGCATATTTTTATTTTCTGAAACCTCAATCACATTAAGCCTTTCTTTTTCTGCAATAAAACATGACTCCCTGAGCCCTCATTGATTAAGTCTAACTCAAGAAATTCTGAGGATGTTGGGTTCAACAGCATATCGTTCTCTTCTTCCGGCCCAGTTGGCAGATATCCTGTAGCATAATCATGAATCCAAAACTGAACTGACTAAAGAAGTACTAAGAAAAATCTATATATATGACTATGATCAGTGTTCTGCTCTTTAGGGTCAACTTTTTCTGTATGTAGAAATACTGCTACCAGGAGATAGTAATGAACTATGACCCGTGAGAAGCTCACAACAGGAACAAGGAAACATTTGCTATTAGAGCAAATAGACTCCTAATCAACATATTATTGATCCTTCATTTTTGTCAAGGTCACTTTGCGCTTTAAAAAATGATCCTGCACTAAAGCTTTAATAGGGAAAGCAGACTAATTTGATTTAAAGAGTAAATGCTATTAATTATGAAAGACAGTCAATAAAAAGCTTGTTCTTCCAAACATAAGGGAAAATCTTACAGTGCCTCTGATTTATGGTAATGAATACAATGATGAAATATTTTCACTAGTATCTCTTACTCTCATTCCATTCTTTGCTTTTTTTACTTACACAATACAGAACCTTGAAATAATTCCTGTGGTTCAAAGAAATTTTAGTTCAAAATATTTTTGATAGTTTTATTACTACGATTTCCTTCAATGGATGAAGGAAATGAATGTCGATATTTTGACACTTGCCAGGAGAAATGTTAAAGGGAAAAATAATCCCATTTAATCTTATATTTAAAGATTTAGGCAACAATTTTCAAGCAGTTATTATAAGCTAGTACTTAAATATGCCTCACAGTGATCAGATTCAAATAATAATCCTAAAATTTTGAAACTCAGACAAGCCAAAAAAATTTTAGAAATTGTCCATGCTTAAATAATTTCTTATTATATGTACAGATATGTACCTCGCCACATGTTGAAGCATATAAAAAAATGTAAAATTATAGTTTCTGTAATATTAGCTGTATTAATACCAATGTTTCATTAATTTATGCATTTTATTTCAGCTGCAAAAACTAAGTTATAAAATTTTAACTGATTGTAAAATAAGCACAGTGAGCTTAAAATAAATTCTTGAATGTTTATGTAAGCTATTGGATTACTAGTTTTTCCCAGATAAAAAGAGAACATCTTTGCCCTAAAACTAGTTCATCATATCTAATGCAAGTTATTCGATAACTCACTTTAATAAGGCAATATTTCTTGTTTATAAAATATGCATTTGAAGAAATGCCTTCAATATAAGTTTTCCTATTGTGAGTCATCAATATGTGATCTGAAGTTTGTTCTCCTGGGCTGCAATTATGTGTCTGTGTCACTGGGGAATGGCAGAACAGGTCAACCTCATATTTCCGAAAGGATGTGATTTTCTTCATTTTCTGAATGATAAATTTATTGAATAGGAAAATATATGTTTTAAATGTATTGAATAAATGCAAACTGTCAAAGTTTGCTTTTCAGGAAAATTTCTCTAAGAAAGGCCACATCGTTTTTTGCATTTAATCAATGATTGCTTATTTGAAAACAGTGGCAAGGTGACAATAAAGTCATATTTCTTCTAGGAAACCCAGGGCATGGGAGTCTAGCTTTGCATGCTGATTACATTATCAAAGAAATATTGGATCACTTATTTAATTATTAATAGGTTAAGTTTTCCAGGAAAAACTGTGCTGGTTTACCATTAAGAATCTCATTAATTTTGGATTTACAGGTGTTAACTGGTAATCATTAAATAGTGGGATTGTGAATGCAAAGATGATCTCTTCCCCAGCCCAAAGCAAGAAGAATCCCAGCTCTACATGACCACGGATGAAGAGACTGCTCTGAACTTGTATTCGTTGATGGGGTTTCTACAAAAAGTGAAATATTCAACAACAGTGATGGATATGTAGGTCAACATTAATAACATATTTAAATAGAATATATACCATATATTAAATATATATATATACATAATATTACATATATAATCATATATATTTTTTAAAAATTTCAAAAGACTACTATCCCTAGTTTTAAATTGCTTTTGGCTTTAGGTTGGCAAGGTTTCAACTGACACCTAGTTCCCTCATATGCAAGCTGGGATGCTGTGTAACTATCTATTAAGTTTATAGTGTAGTAGAACTAAGTAGTAGAGTCACAATGAACACAAACAGATTATTTTTTACTGAATAAAGGAAACAATACATTGCCCTATTCTTTATATCTTAATTAAAATAACAAAAATTCTTAACTTGGAAGCAAGGTGAAAAGGTGTCTGCTATAGTTCATTTCAATGCTTTTGTATTAAAATTTTATTACATATAAATATTGAAGAGATAAAATATTCTTGATAGCAAAGTTTTTCAAGATTTCTGGAAGTGTGTGGGTTTCTACGTGTGTCCCTCTGTGTTAGTCTGTCTATTGTTGGATGAAAAATGCCTGGCATAAACATCATGAAGGAGGAAATGGTTAGTTTAGCTTATGGTTTCAGGAGATCAGTCCATGTTCTGAAAGTTCCAGGGAAGAAACATCATGTGAAAGGTTATGGTGAAACAAAGGTACTCACTTTTCACTGTATGGTGAAGGGGAAAGAGAGAGGACTGGAAAAATGCCAAGTAAGAAATATACTCCCAACTGCACACCTGGATGACCCACCTCCATCTAGGTTCCACCTGCAAAAAGCTATGAACTTCAGTGGACTGGTCATCTGAAGAGTATAATTCCCCAGTGACCACCTTCCTAGGAGTTGTTTAAAACAGTCAAGCTGGTAATTAAATGTAACTCCATGTGTGTGTGTGCGTGTGTGTGTGTGTGTGATCTACTTACACAAGAAATGGAGTAGAAATATTTCTATGAGTTATACAGTTTTTTAATATTTTAGATAGGTAGGCAAGACAATTTAAACCCTATTGATGATAGAAGATTGGATTACCAGGATTTCTAGTTAAGCTGAACTGTAGCAAGAGCTAAAGTTGTGAATGTAAATTCTTTTGGTGCAGAAATGGACAGGAGACAAGAGCAGTGAGTGCCCTGAGCTGACCCCTCTGACTTTATCGCAGTGGTTGGTCCACATTTAACAAGCAGTCTATTTTAGTAGTATCAGAAAACCAGTCAATATTATACAATTCCACATTTTCATCGCACAGTTGCTTTGAGTTGCATTGTTAGCTCTTTTCCCCTTTATTCTGTTTCTAAGGTAAAAAGTTGTCTTCTACTGGAATCCAGAATTGCTGTGCTCTCTTAGCCAGCTGCTTTTCCGGCTGTGTCTCTTCATTGCTCATTTGCTTTAGCTCTGCATGCTTGTCAGCATTCCCAGCACCTCCTCTGTCTGGCAGACTCCTCTACACCATGTATCGCCCACATTTTTCTCACTTTTGCTGGGTCGTCTTCTCTTTTGTTTCATGTTGCTTATTTGTTTTTTAGATTTTATTTTAAAAAGAGTGGCTTGTTCTCTTCAATTAATGAAGGCCCTTATTATATGGTGCTTTTTATATCAAGTATTATCTTTGGAGCTTTGCTTCTTTTAGACCAGTCAATTGCTGCTGTCTGACAATTCAGCTTTGTTTTCCAAGGACTCCGATGCCTTATTTTGAGTTTGTGATCTTTCAAAGTGAATAGGAGTGTAAGAAGTCTGACTTTAGGTGGCCATAATTTTACTGCAGTCTCTGGAGATTTTGTTATAAACATTGGAATCACCTCAAAGAATGCCTTGCACACTGAAGAAAATGTGACATAAGCACCATAAATGCTTAACTACTGCATTTACCTAAATATCACTTTGATCTCATCATCTTGAATGATTTTGATCAATGAAAATGACCAGTTGGATAGACAAAAATGGGAAAAATGAAGAAGTGCCAAGTTTTATAGTGCCTATTGTGAAACATTAGGCTAAACCACATTTACCCATAAATAAATAGTCTATATTTCCTTGATCTGAGACCTTGAAAATGACCTGGTAAATACAAAATAAAAATTAAGAATAATGAACATCAGTATAATCTGTGTATGGTACCAAGGTATAATTCTTTCAAAAGGCTGAGCAACTAACAATGTTCTGAACATAAATTCAGACTATGATTTTGACAATTTTATACTACCATTTTGAAAAGGAAGAGTGAGGCAAAGGTACACATTTGTACCTTTACATAAAAGGAAATAACTAGTATGTACAGAAGCAAAATCTTTGACTCTGCTTTAATTACCATATTGGTCTTTGCAGACAAGCAAATCATCAAAGGAAGTAAAGGATTCAGGAATAATTTTACTCTGATAAACCAAATAACTAAGATATACTCAGAATGGGACTTAGAAACACATCTATCACGGGAATGGAATCAGCGTGAGCCACCTTTGGAATTGGTGATGTGGAGACATCTATCAAGTGATACAAGCACAAATTTTAGCACGTGGCCTACAGCTGAAAAAATACTCAACACAATAACCAGCACATTGGCCTGCTCAAGGCCAGGACTTTGAAAGTCCCTAAGGTTTTCAAGTTGGTTGAATGCTTTCCAGTTGTTTGTAAGCTTTACTTTGTGCTAGAGAAGATTGGAGCTATAGGAGTGCAACCTCAATACATTCCCTTGAAAAGAGAAAAGAGGTTACCATATTCCTGGAAATCCTGCAGTTGGATACTTAATTCATGCTTCGTCATGCCAGCTGCCAAGCAAACGAGCAGCCAAGTTAGTAAGAGATGTAGAATCAAGATAATTGAATCCAAGAAGAGTTTTCTCTGCAACTTATAAAACATACGTTTATGACTTAATTCTTTAACTTCTCTACATCTCATTCTCTCCTTGGAAAAATGAATAAAACAAATATCACTATTGCAGCTCCAAGAACAAAAGTAATGTCAAGTATTTGAGTACATACTAGGATGATATTTGAAATCACTTTAATACATGAAACAATGTTGCTGTTTATTTTTATAAATTAATAGTACTAATCACTAGTTATTCATAATATTCTCAGATATGGGTCATTTCTGGCAGGAAAATAATTTATTTTCTCCACTTGAGTTTTCAGTTCCTCAATAATCTATAGGTCTATTTATTTAGCATCCTAAAACAAAATATTAATTAGATAGAAGTAATTTGTCTTTATTTGTGAAATTAAAAAATATATTTTATTATCAACATTTAAGATAACTCATGGTGTCTTCCATTCTGAGAAGAAAAACATCTGCAGTATAAACAAATAATCTTACCTAATTCTTTAGCAAAGTACTCACCTTTGATTTAAAATAAAAGTAAATTAATTATATGCCCAGTGCCCACCCTATATATTTATTTCCATGAAAAACACTCTCACTTGGATTTGGCCTAAGATAAAAGAAAATTTAAGAGTTGATAGTCCTTGAATTGAGACAGACTATGGGATGACATCCAAATTATGTGTTTCTGGGATGGCAAAGAAAATCTACTTCCACAGGCTGTTCTTTGAAAAACCATTTCTCTTAAAGTTCTCAGAAACAGATAGAATAGGGCACAGACAATGCTGAAGCCTTTCAGTCTAATAAAATGAAAGTTAAAAAAACCCTTCATACACTGCCATACTCCCCCCCTTTTTGATAGGAGAGACAAATAAAGGCCAAAATTAGCAGAAATTTCAGATTATTATGAGAACCGCCATAAATTTTGGCAAGAACAATAGGATTTCTTTTCAAAGTATTTTAAGGAAATAAAGTATCTTTATAAGTATTTAACAAACTATCACACAAATGCAAAAACGTTTTCACACTGAAATATGTGTAAAATACTTTATAAAATTCAATTTGAAGTTTCATACACTCTTTAAGGTCCCCTCAAATTTATCACCATTGTAGCATTTCTTTTTGATTCTCAGTAGCACCAAGCACAGTGTATAGCCGATAGACTTCTTAGGATTATATTTAATAATTTGTGAGCCTTATACTAGTTAAGCAGTGATTCCTCAAAGAAATCACTCAACTGATTCAGTAAAATATTCGAATATTTCAAGCTTCTTCTCCTGTTTCTGTACTGGCCAAGTACAAGCGTATACTCTGGCATTTGGACAGACACTGGTGCCTGTACAGAAAGCACCATATTCTCCAGAGATCTGGCAAGTAACAGACTTCATCTTGCCAGTGTAGAAATAGCATTAGAGCAAGACTAATTGCTGGAAAGCCTGTTCAGAAAGATTTGTCATTCAGAATGATAAAAATAATCCCACTTTTAAGAGCACACTCAAACTTTTTTTTAAAAATTTCTAGTATTTAATAGAGATCAAAACATTTCCATTTCCACAAGTAAATGCATTTTATGCAATGCAACTATTTCCTTTGATTTGTGTTCAAGTAGGGAAGCTAAAAAAAATGTCTGTCTAGACTTACCATATTTGTTCCTTTTGTAAAATGAAATTTATTAAGCCTGAAATGTGGAAGTATTTATATGTTCCATAAATACCTCATTGAGAAGTGGAAATGTCAAGAAAGAAACCTCTTAGATACACAGTTGAAAATACCTAAGGGCTAAGGGTTAAGTAAGTTAGACTGCTGGGAGGGGTCCAGAGATTCCTAGTAAATGGAGAGTTGTAGGGGATGTGTGCACCAAATTGCCCTTAACTGCTTCCCGGCTAAATTTGCTTCCCTGTTCTAGATAAGCTATTTCCTTATCCACAACATGACCAAATATGCTTTCTTATAGCAGCTGTGCCCAGCACCTCTGGTGACCTTCATAACCTGATTCTGCCAGTGACAACATCTCTAGTGGACTCCATTGTCTCTGATTATTTTAAGTTGGGGCTCAAGCTATAATCATAGTGCGTAGTTCTTCCATTCTGTAGCCTCAGACTGCTGTAGACTTATCTAAACAAAGTACAGATTAATACTTTGATGTACTACAGATGAACTGGTTTCTTCACTCTCCACCTTTAAGAGTCATGTGAACATAGTCATTGTACTCTGAGCATCCACTTCCCATGAGCCTGAGAAAGGATATCTGTGATTTGTAGCTCCAGAGAGCCAACATAACCACAGTAAATAAAAAGAAACATGTTATGATGCTAAGCCATGTGCACTGTTTGGCATTCATTCAGTTCACTGTAGCTGAAAAAATAACTGTGAGGCTCCATATCCCATTAACACTGTGTTAATTATTGTCATTGTCTCATCAGTGGTTTGTTTATGACAGCTCTGGCTGACAGGAATAGTGGCATGTTCTGTCAAGGCCATCACCTGATGAGACTTTCATTGGCAAAAGATCTTTCTTTCCTTCACCCAACTATGTTAGGGGAATCAGAGCTTCATTAACTCCAAACATAATTGCTTGCAATAGGCTAGCTTTTAAATGTTTCAAATAATTGGCATAATTGTCCCTTTCTAGCATTATAGTTAAACAGTTCATGATCTTAAAATGAGACATCTTCTCATCTCTCTCAGCTCAAAAGAATTTAACTCACTGGCAGTCAAATATGAAAAGAGATACTGAAGATATTTTAATATGGGTAAGTTTTTTTTTAATTTTCTAATGTAAGACACCTGTGGATAAAAGAGTGTTTCTAACAAAATTCTGTGTAAAACTCATCACAATAATTTACACACACAGTCACACAAATACACGCACACAAACATATTGTCATTTTTCTTTTAAAATATCATAGGGAAAAGACTTCAAAAAGAGGAGGTTCAAAGTATTACAGATTCTATGGCAAGGGTGGATAATTACAATTTTCTTTGTAATTTTCTTCCTTTAGATAAAAATTACATGAAAAAGAGTGATCTGTTTTATTTCTTATGTGATATTAAGTGCTTACAACTAAAATTACAATAATAAGACAGTGTCATGCTTACTATTAAAACTGTTTTTCCAACTTTACTGCCTGTTACTAAAATGTTGTATGCAGTGGATGTGAACTTTAGCCTGTAATTTAAAAATTATAAGTTTTCGGTGATTCAATGTCCTAAGTAATGTCACTGGAGTAAATTTTACTTCTCTAACTTTCAGTATTGTGAGTATATGGATTTTTTGACAACAATAGTGTTTATAAATGGTTTTCAAAACATGAATGGCTACTATCTATTACATATAACTGGGCCATAAAGAAGTACAGAAAGTGTGATGAAGAATTTTATGGATCACTTGATGAAAGAATTATGCCTAGTTGGTTGGCAAAATATGAGTATAGGTATTGCCATGATGATAATGTTTCACAGATATAATTAACCTATGTAGATTATTAATCCCCATAAATGTAGGTAGGTTTCATCCAAACAATTACAACCCTTAAGAAAAGAGAACAGAGCCAGGCGTGATGGCACATGCCCATAATCAGCACTTAGGAGGCTGAATCAGAATAGTTGCAAGTTTGAGACCAGCCTGGGCTACAAAATGAGCCCAAGGCCAACCGAAATGAGATAGTAAGATCCTGTCACACAAAGAATGAGAGAGAGAGAGAGAGAGAGAGAGAGAGAGAGAGAGAGAGAGAGAGAGAGAGAG
Source organism: Hydrochoerus hydrochaeris (assembly GCA_004027455.1). Lineage (NCBI taxonomy): Eukaryota > Metazoa > Chordata > Mammalia > Rodentia > Hydrochaeridae > Hydrochoerus > Hydrochoerus hydrochaeris. Next base: position 391,701 of record PVLA01000447.1, on the reverse strand, counting down.
AGAAAGAGAGAGAGAAGAAGAAGAAGAAGAAGAAGAAGAAGAAGAAGAAGAAGAAGAAGAAGAAGAAGAAGAAGAAGAAGAGGAAGAAGAAGAAGAAGAAGAAGAAAAGAGACAATACCAGGAGGGAAGAATTCTACTTCTTAGAGTATAAAATATTTTTCCTTTGGATTAAATGTTATATCCTCAACTTTTGCCAGAATTTCCAGCCAGTTATTTTGCCCTAGAGACTTTGAACATGGCAACTCCACAATCACAACATAAGCCAATGTCTTAAAATCTCTCTATCTATATATTAGTAATCCCTCAACTGTGTGGGAGAATTGGTTTGAGAATCCTCAGTAGATGCCAAAATCTCTGTATGCTCAAATTGCTTATTAAAAAAATTGCAACATATTGCATATTACCTATGTACAACTTTCTATATATTTTAAATCATCTATAGATTATTTATAATTCCCTACATAATGTAAATGGCATGCAAATATAATTATTACATTCTCTTGCTTAGGGAATAGCAACAAGAAGAGAGTCTACAATTTTTCCCAAATAGTTTTGGAAATTGAATCCACTGGAATGGAATGTATGCATAAGGGAGACCACTTGGCCATCCCTTAGACTTTGGTTCTCTGGGAAACCCTAAAACAGTATTTGTTGGGAAAAACTTTTATTTAAATACCTCTTCCCAGTTGAATGCAGATACTCTCTCTTAATAACCAAAGATCCTCATTCTGGAGTAAGGTCTCCTCTTTTCTCATGTTACTATTATTTCCTGCTCCTAGAGAGTGATTAAGATGTGCCAGTAGATACTACCTCTCCTTCTTCTCATGTTATGCAAGTGTGAGAGTAAATATTCTTTATGCTCACTAGAGTTTGGTTTGGCTTTGGCACAGCATGCTTTCCCTAGCAAACCATAATTGATTCTGAATAATTGATCAGTGACGAACATTCAATTTTCTTTATCTTCTCTTCCTCTCGTTCTCCTATGATACATGTTTTCTTTGGGGAAACAGTTTCCATTTTAAGAAAAAGCCCCAAATGCAAGGCTTTTTAGTAATCAAATCAATTTCTGCTTTCTGCCAATTCACATGAATTTCATTGCTACTCTTGGAGAACCCTAATTAGGGTTCTCTAATTACTCTTAGGGAGCCCTAATTAGTGTTGCATTTTTTCCACTAGTTTTCAGTAAGGAAGTAAACTTCTTAAGCAAAGACCTCAGAAGCTATTTACATGTGACTGCTTTGCCATTTTTCTAACCACCTCAGTGAATTGTTTTTTATTTATCTTTTTTTCAAATACTGCATCTTTTCAGGACTGCTCTTGAGACCACTAACCCCTACATAAGTCATGAATTCAGGCTATCCAGTTGTCCCCAATCAACACTTGTAGTATTCATCTAAGCTCTGTTAGTCCACTAAATGGTTATGATCTTCACTTCTCCTTTAGGTAAAAGTAAGTTCACATTATAATAGTGTCTCACTGATCTAATTATTACACATTGTATCCATAAGAATAAAATCTTTTATGTAAAGAGAAATAAAATTACCGTTGAGGAAAGTAGTTTTCAGAAAGTCTATGCATTGTTTTGTTTTGTTTTGTTTTGTTGGTACTGGGGATCAAATTCATGACCTTGCACTTGCCAGGCAGGCACTTGCACTGCTGAGCAAAACCTCTAGCCCTGCATTTTTTTACCTGGAGAGAAGTGAGCATGTTTAATGTAATGTGCAAAATTAAACTCACGGGCAGTCCCAGGAGTTGAACATGCGCGAGTTGAATCCCAGCACACAAGGAAGCCTTGGAACATAGCTACCAGGCAGTAAGACCAACCCCAGTATTCCAAATCACCAGAGGATGAAGAGGAAGTCCCCATGGACCTAATTTGGGCCACACACAGCAACCTCCAAGCAGCTAGCAGTTGCCTACAGTCTACTGTGGGAGCCAAAAGTGAGCCAGGTGATTCCCAGTGCACAGGAGAAGCTTTGGAACATCACTTGAAACCCCAAAATATAGGAAAATGACAAAATGAAAGAGAAAAATGCAATCTCAAGCTTCCAGCCCAACCCAAGCAAGCCTAGGAGACATGGACATATAAGAAAATGTAAGTCATACACCTGAAATTCCTGAAATAATATCAACTGAAGTAAAGAATCAACTCCAGGAAGCTATTAAAGAACTCAGATCAGAAATAATCTCCCAGGTAAGAGAAGAAATGATAAATGTATTGAAAGAAATGCTGAACACATCTAAATAAGACATAGTTAAAAAATTAGAGGAACAATGCAAAAAGATAGAAAACCTGACTGAACAATATAAGAAACAAATGGAATGCATGAAGCAGATTCAAAGAGATATACAGGAAATCAAAAATTCTATTGAAAGTTGCCAAAACTGCCTCAAAGAAAGTGAAGATAGAATTTCAGACCTTGAAGACAAGATTGCAGCTTGTGAATATGAAAGGAAAGATCTTTTAAAAATAACAAGGAACCAGGAAATAACAATTCAACAGCTGCAAGATGATGCAAAGAAAAATGACATAAGATTAATAGGGATAAAAGAAAAAGAAGGGGAAAATATAAATGATATCAAAAGGCTATTTATAAAAGTAATAGCTGAAAATTTCCCAAATATGAGAATGGAAACTGACAGATTAATGAAGCATATAGAACTCCAAATAGCCATAACCAAAATAAAAGTACATCCAGACATATAATAATCACCATCCCAGAAATCCAACATAAGAACAGAATATTAAAAGCTGTTAGGGAGAAAAGAGAGATCACTTATAAAGGAAAACCTATCAGAATCACAGCAGACTTCTCAACACAAAAAAATGAAGTCAAGAAGAGCAAGAAGTGAAGTATTTCAGATCCTAAAGGAAAATGACTTCCAACCCAGACTGATGTACCCTGTAAAACTGTCCTTCAAAATGGATGGAGAAATAAGATATTTCCACAAAAAAGAACAGCTGGAGAACTTCATAACCACCAAACCAACCCTGCAAAGAATACTGAAAGACATTCTAGGTAGACATAGGAAAAAAACCACTAAGCAAGGCAAACAATTAAACAGAGTGGAAAGGCAAAGAATCAACAACAGAAAGATAACATATCAGTTATAATCATTAATGTAAGTGGCCTCTATTTACCAATTAAAAAAAAAACAGACTGGCAGAATGAATAAAGAAACAACATCCAACCATATGCTGTCTACAGGAAACTCATCTGACCCAAAAGAAAGCTCACAGACTGAAGTCAAAGGATGGAAAACAATACTTCATGCAACAGGATCCCCCCAAAAGCAGAGGTACCTATTCTGTGTGCAGACAATGTGAACTTCAAACCAAGAATGATCCAAAGAGATAAAGAAAGTCACCACATACTAGTTAGGGGAAAACTTCAAGAGGAAGAGATAACAATCTTAAATATATAGGCACCAAATTTGGGAGCACACAGCTATACAAAAAGAATATTAACAGAAATGAAAAATCAAATGAACAATAACACAATTATAACAGGAGACCTTAACATGCTATTGACACAAAGGGACAGATCAACTAGACAGAAAATCAGCAAAGAACAGAACTGAATCACACCTGTGAACAAATGGACTTAGTAGACATTATATAGAGTGTTCCACCCAACAACATCAGAATATACATTCTTCTCAGCAGCATATGGAACATTATCTAAAACAGACCATATACTAGCCCACAGAACATGCTTAAGTAAATGCAAAAGAGTTGAAATTATCCCATGCATGTTATCAGATCATAGCACCATAAAACTATAAATTAATGACAAAAAAAACTGCAAAAACTCCACAAACACATGGAAATTGAATAATACACTCCTGAGCAATAAGTGTGTTACAGAGGAAATTAAAGAAGAAATTAAACAATATTTTCAGCTGAATGAAAATAGAAATACATCTTACCGGAACCTGTGGGATGCAATGAAAGCAGTCCTCAGAGGAAAACTTATTGCACTGAGTTACCACATCAGGAAAACAGAACAAACACAAATAAACAACCTGGTACTACACCTCAAACATCTAGAAAAAGAAGAGCAAGTCAAGCCCAAAGCCAAAAGAAGGGAGGAAATTATAAAGATCAGAGCAGAAATCAATGCAATAGAGACTAAGAAAACAATACATAGAATCAATGAAACAAAGAGTTGGTTCTTTGAAAGAATAAATAAAACTGATAATCCCATAGCCAACCTTATTTAAAAAAAGGAAAGAAAAAACTCAAATTCATGCAATAAGCAATGAAAAAGGTGAAATCACTACAGACTCTGTGGAAATACAGAAGATCAACACTTATTTTGAAAACTCTACTCTCATAGGTTCAATAACACAGAAAAAACGGACAGATTCCTAGAAACATAGGAACTACCAAAGCTGGGTCAAGAAGATGTAAAACTGCTGAATAACCCAATTTCTATTAATGAAATTGAAAATATAATTAAGTCCTTACCAACAAAGAAGAGCCCAGACCCAGACAGATTCACTGAGGAATTCTACAAGAAATTCAAAGAAGATTTAATGCCAACACTCCTCAAACTCTTCAATGAAATCAAAGGGAAGCAATTCTTTCTAAGTCATTTGTGGAAGGAAATATTACTCTAATACCAAAACTTGAGAAAGATCCAACCAAAAAAAGAGAACTACAGGCCAATCTTCCTAATGAACATAGATGCAAAAATTCTCAATAAAATATTGGCAAACAGGATACAGCAAATCATCAGGAAGATTATACACCATGGCCACGTGGGATTCATCCCAGGCATGCAGGGATGGTTCAACATACACAAATCAATAAATGTAATCCAGCATATCAATAGAGCCAAAAGTAAGAAACGCATGATCATTTCTGTAGATGCAAAAAAACCTGTTGATAAGGTCCAACACTCATTCATGGTAAGAAACTTATTGAGAATTGGAATAAATGGTCTCTACCTCAATATGATAAAGGCCATCTATGACAAACCAACAGCCAGCATCCTATGAAATGGTCAAAAACTGAAAGCCTTTACCTTAAAATCAGGCACAAGACAAGGATGTTCCTTATTACTGCTCCTATTCAACATAGTGCTGGAAATAGTAGCCAGAGCAATTAGACAAGAGAGAGAAATAAAAGGAGTAAGGATAGGAAAAGAGGAAGTTAAATTATCATTATTTGCAGATGACATGATACTCTACATGGAAGATCCCTAAAACTCCATTGAAATACTCCTAGATATAACAAATAAATTCAGCAATATAGCTGGATACAAAGTCAATACTCAAAAATCAATAGCATTTCTATACATTAACAAAAAATTACTGAGAGTGAAATAAGAGAAGCCACACCCTTCACACTAGCATCCAAAAAGTGAAATACTTAGGAATTAATCTAACAAAAAAAGTAAAGGAGTTATACAGGGAAAATTATAATACCATGAAAAAAGAAATCAGAAAATTGAAGGACACCCCTTGTTCATGGATAGGAAGAATAAATATTGTGAAAATGGCCATTCTCCCAAAATTGTTATACAGATTTAAAGCAATCCCAATGCAAGTATCACTAACATACCTTGTAGATCTAGAGAAATCACTCCTAAAATTCATCTGGAACCAGAAGAGACCTAGAATAGCAAAGGCAATTCTAAACATCTAAGGCAAGGCAGGAGGCATCATAATCCCTGAGTTGAAGTTATACTACAAAGCTACCATAATAAAATCAATATGGTACTGGAATAAAAATAGACCTGAAGATCAATGGAATAGATTAGAAGATAAAATCACAACTACAAACACACTCAACCACCTTATCTTTGATAAAAGGGCCAAACATGTCCACTGGAAGAAAGATAGTCTCTTTAATAAATGGTGGTGAGAAAACTGGCTCTCCATTTACTGAAAATTAAAACTAGACTGATGCCTATCACCATGTACTAAACTAAAGTCTAAATGGATCACAGATCTAAATATTAAAACAGAAATACTAATTCTGTTGGAAGATATAGTAGATAAAAATCTTGAAGACATAGCAGAAGGTAGAGAATTCATGAACAAGAATCAAACCACATGGGACATACTTCCCAGAATCAATAACTGAGATCACATCCCATTAAAGAATATTTGCATGTTGAAAGTAATCTCCAGCATAGTGTAAAGAAAACCCACAAATTGGTAAAAATCTTAGTGAGCTGTCCCCTGACTTCTGTCCAGAACTTATATGAATTAAAAAAAAAATCAGATCCTCAAGATTCAAAGACCCAATCCAAAAATGGGCATCCAAAATGAATACACAGCTCTCAGATGAAGTAATATCAATGGCAAATAAATACATGAAAAAAAATTCAGCATCATTGGCCATTAGAGAAATGCAAAAAAAACAACACTGAGATTCCATCCAGAAAGAGTGGCCAGGATCAAGAAAACTACCAACAACAAATGCTGGAGAGGCTGCAGGGAAAAAGGACTGGTGCAACCACTGTGGATGTCAGTCTGGAGATTCCTCAAAAAGCTGGGACTGGAAGCCCCATTTGACCCAGCTGTTCTACTTCTGGACATATTCCCAGAAGAACTGAAAACATCATACCACAGTGATATATATGCACCCATGTTTATAGCAGCACAATTTGTAATAGCCAGATCTTGGAAACAGCCTAAGTGCCCATCAACTAAGGAATGGATAAAAAAAAATTGTGGTACTTTTATACAATGAAATACTACTCAGCTATAAAGAATGAGATATTGAGATATTTATAAGTAAATGGATGCAACTAGAAACCATACTCATAAGTGAAGTAAATCAAACTCACATGTGTAAATACCATATAGTCTCCGTGTTATAAGAAATGGTGAGAGAACACAAGATACAAAAAAACTCAATAACTACAGTGAAAGGATAAGAATCTGCTAAAAGGAGAAAAGATAATATCTCAGGGACAATGAGGAAAAAAGAAGGGAAAATTAAAAATATCTAAAATTACATAAACACAGGATAGCTAAGATGATTGTGCTACACATTCTATAAGTTCTTGGAGCAAAATAGTTAACATTCATAGGATTGGAACAATTGTGCACATTATTGTATGGTGATCTGAGGAACTCTTGAAGATCATTACGTAAAATAACAACCCTAGTTAGGCTCATACCACCTTGTTTTGAAAGCCTATATTGTCAGTGTTCTGGGCTCTTTGCTATTGTTTTTTACTTTTTTGTTTCATGTTTTTTTAGGAATTTGTTTTGTTTTCCCTCTAATACAAAAAGGATAGGTATACATGCAGAGACTCATACATGCGTAGAACTTCTACTAAACAGTTTATGAGAATCGATTATATAATGAACAATGAAATAAGTAGCTACTTTGAAGAAAATGAGACCCTGAGGCACCCTGTGCTGATTCCTTAGCATCATGCTGTGAAATACAACAATACTATTATTCTTTGTTCAGAGTGATTTTAGTCTGTTTTGTATTGTTTAACCTCAACATACATGAAGTTATGGGCAGCTATTTTGAAAAGAACAAGAGACATTATGGCAGCCATTGTTGACTTCCCTATTGTCTGGTTTTGAAGACCTAAAATACCTTCATCATCCTGTTCTGGTCTGTTTAATTCTATTTTGTTTTGTATGAATTCATTGTGTGTGTGAAGATATGGACAACCGATTAGAAGAAAACAAGAGACAATATGATGGACAGTGAAGATCTCCTGTTGTCTTGCTTTGAAATCTGTGTCTCTTACATTGCTTTCTTCTGATCTGTTTTGTTCTGTTTAATTTTACCCTCTTTAAAATTAAATTTAAAAAAAATATTAAAAGTCACAGACATAGCATGGTTAGGTAACTGCTGTCATTGTGTCCCAAAACACATAGTAGATTAAAAGTACCAGAATGTGTTAGAAACTGGGATGCTGATAGTTCTTGAGACATCACACACGTGTCTCAGATAATTCAGTTAAACTTAGTGTTTCCTTGGAGGAAATGGCCTTCTTTCTCTTATGACTTTCTAAATCAAGAAGTGTTGTCATGACTTTTTCCTTATTTAATTTCATGGATTTTCACCCCCACCTTTGCACTTCACTGAGAGCCAAATGCTTCAATGGACAATTCCATACATAGATCTTTCTTATTGTCCATTCCATCTAACAGCATGTTAGCATATGTACACAAATGCTCATCCTGCTATATATTCTTCCTAAATCAAATAATAATTCTGTCTCTAATTTAGTGCAGATTCATGAAATTAACATTTCCTAAGGGGTCCATATGAGTCCGAAGTGGAGTCTTGTGCTGGAAATAGAGCTGCAGCCCCATCTTACACAAGATCTTTGCAATAAAGTTGTATCTGGTCACTTTCTCTATGGCTTCATCCATACCTCACTCACTTGTGCTATTCAGACTCCTCCACATTATGTAGAGTGTTATTTTCTTATGATGGACTCATTATGATTTATTTTTCTCGAATCACTCTTTCCTGCTCATGCTTGTGAAACTACAGTTCCTGATTTTTTCTTTTACCTCATCCATTCCTTTTCAGTCTCCTTTGCTCATTCTCCCATTTCCCCTCAACCATGAACATAAAATGCTGGTGAGACCCACAGTTCACTCCAGTGTGCTGAGTGCACAGTCTCCCCTGGGATAATTCCTGGGTAATCCCACACACCTCTGAGGCTGAAAGCACGGGCAGAATTTGGTCACCCCATGACTTACATCTGAATGCCAGCATGTCATGAAATTGCACCGTTTAGATCTCCTATCTAATGTGTGTAAGCCTAGATTCTTAAACATTTCAAATCTACTCTCACTCCAATTTCTCAAAACTACATATCTTGTTTATTTTTGTATGTATGTGTAGCTAGGGCATTATATATACAAATAAAGTAAGGAAGAAAATTATCCTATCTTACCTTGCCAATATGTTCAGATAATATTTTTGAAACAAATTTCAGAGGCGAATATAAATTAGGAAATCACAAAATCCTGCCTTTTAAATACAGATTCTACCATCTATTAACTTTTTAGCAAGTCACTCAATTTTATTACTTCTGAAATAACTCATGACAAACTACTTAATCTTTATAAATGTCAGTTCCCTCAACTGTTAAATTTGGATATTAATAGTGCCTATAACATCAGCTTATAGTAAAAATTAAACAAAAGAGGTTTTTTAAAGGGTATCTCAGAGTCTATAAAAATATTTCTATCTTTATTCATCCTTAGCCTAATTTGAGGTGTTGTGGATAAAAAAGATAGTCAAGACAGAAGAGTTTTCAGATACCAGGGAGTACTAGCTAAGATAGAATAAACTCAACATGTAGGTCAGACAACATTCCTGTAAGTTACATAAATCAGGAGAGGTAAAATGAAGGGATTCCATGTGTGAGAGAGTAACGCAACTGAGGTACAGTTTTATAAGAAGTGATGCTAAGGATGAGACCTGAAGAAAGAATTTTTTGAGCTTTAATGGTAAATAAAAGGTCACTCTAAGCCAAAAGTACTAGGAAGCACAAAAGAATTGAGGCAGGAAAGATCTTGTTTTCTTTCTGGATGAGATGAGATCTGAACTGAAGCTGATGAAGCAAACAAAATTAGCCACAGTCACTGCAGCTACCAGCCACAGAGGCAAAAGAAGGAGGTGCAATTAGCAGAGCATGGAGGCAAAGTGACTACTCAACCTTAGGGAGAATCTTACTTAATCCCTTAACGGGAAGTTGGATCCCAAAAGAAAATATAGCCACCATCCAATATGCTACTCTAAAAGAGGGAAGGGGAAATATCTCTAAATTCCCTCTTATCCCTTCACCCATGTTCCTACCAGTGACTGACCCAAATCAAATGCCAGGCTATACAATATTGCTTCAAACATGGCCAAAGAATTATTTACTATATGCTCAATAGAACAAACAAGGATCAAGGGATTTTTCTGAAAGCAGGTTGGCTCAAAATTCCTGGAAAACTTTCCTAACATTCTGGATAAAACCTACAATATACTCAAAAAATAAATTAATAAGTGTTATATATTAGGAACATAAAGGAAAACACTGCCTTACACTGAGATAAAGAGAGGGCAATAACAGATAAAAGTCATGGATCTACACTTCATTCTACCCTGAATCAAAACTTCACAGCCTGTGCTTGTATCTAGGTGGCTTCTCGAAAGGTGGTGCATGTAGGAAATCCAGAGGAAATTTTAATGTTGGTTCTGGCTTCTAGGGAAAAAATAGTTCTAAGGGTGAAGTAGGCTGTCTTTGGGCTGTCTAAAGCTATGCACCTTGGGAAATTCAGAGTACAATACATCTCTGTAAGTTTCTAAATTTTCTGCTATTAAGCTATATAGCACCTTCAACAATAAATGTGTATGATATATGACCTATATTTGATGTTTTCAGGGAAGACATGGAAAATGAATGAGGAGCATTGCTTGGGAACATGACCAGGTGATTAATTATGAGTGATCTGTATTGAGCAGAAAAGTTTAGCGCAACAAAAAATGGGAAGGTTGTAGAAGAAAATGCAGAGGTTAATTATCTGAGGTCTACAGGATTTCAAAGAGAATAGAAGAAGAGCAATAGCTGTGTTGTACCTAATGAATGTGATGGAATGGCCGAACAGACTGGAGGTGGTAGTACTTCTAGTTAAGGAGTTCCATGGACTAAGATATTAAGGAGACAAAAAGTTGCCCACATGGATATGGAATTTGTCCTGAGATTATTTGTGAAATATAGTGGGCTCATGGCAGCCAAGCATCAGTTTTGCTGAGTATCAACAAACCCCAAATAACTCACTTCTTTATAATACCAAACATTGTGTCTCTTGCTCTGCGTTCTGTGGTTTGGTTGTATTACACTGATCTAGGATGAACTCACCTAGGCCACTTTGGTGCACATTTTTGTTCTGGGGGGGGTCTTTGCTTCAGAATTTAGGTCTGTTCTATGCATGTTCATTTTAGACACTTGCCTGAGAGAGAAGATATTACCCAGGCGTGGCCTTATTGTGAGTGATGAAAGCAGAGGCAGCCAGATAAATAAAAACCTCAATTCAGAAAATAATCTGCTATCATTTGATTGACCAAGGTAAATCTCATGACTCCAATAGAAGCTAACAGGGGATTTATTTATTTTTTTAATGCATTATGCTACAAAATCATATGGCAAGATCTGTGGATGAAGACAGAGTGAAGAATTCAAATTTGGAAGAATGCAAACACATGGTATGAAGCAGGGGCTTCAGTGACCCTCAGAGATGACCGGTAATGGATGGGAAGCCAAAGACACAGGCAACCAGGAGCTGCAAGGCAGGTGGAGTGAGGCCTCCTCGTGAAGGAAACACGATCCTGTCCCAAAGCCCGAGAGTGGGGTTAGGCCGCAAAGCAGTATAAACATAGAGGTTACCCTCCTCTCGCCTTTATAAACCAGAAAACGCAGCTGTGGGGAAGGTAACCATTACTCACTGAGAGTCTGTAGCACACCATCTAAGAAGACAGAATAGGGTGTAGAGACAAAGGGGAAAATACATGATAGCTCTTGATGAAATCGAGTAAACCCTCTTTCAATTTATGAAACAGTAACTTAGTTGAATGTTTCATCTCTGAAAACTTAACAGAGAGACTAAAATAGGCATAATATTGAGTTGGTAAGTAATCAGCCCTAGCTCTCAGTCCAGAAGAAATGGGTACCACCAGGTCATTTATCAAGAAGGACTCATGAGTCTTTTGGAAGGTGTGGTAGGTACGGAGATTAAATAAACATCTCAAATTAATAAGGAAAGATTTTACACTAATGTACTATGGTGTGATTGGTGTAAGACTGAAATTGAAGAGAAAAATGAAAAGATTCTATGACAAAGCAACCATTTTCACAAGGTAAATCAGACCACACTATTAATATTACCTGGTTTTGGCTGAAACAGAGATGTTTGAACAATTTATTATATTGAAGAGAGAGGAAAATACAACCAGAATCCTTCCAAGTTCAGGGAGAAGTTTGCATTGATCTTGTTTTGTAATTTTTTTCTTCTAATCCACTTTTAAAATGAATATTTTAGTGTTTTAAATTTAATGCCTTTCTTTTTTGTTACTCAATAATCATTGCACAGAAAGAGCTATAAAACAAACTAAAAAGAATTAACACATTCACTACAATATCACAATCAACAAAGTCCTCTACATATGTTCAAATGTCTTCAATAATCTTCCATCAGATGTTTGGACTTTCTAATTGCACAATACCTGATTAAAATAATATTTCTTTCTATAATCTCCTTCCAGAGAAACTTAACATATTTTAAAATTTATAATAGAGTTATGTATTTTTATAAAGTCTGATGCTATAACTTTCTATTCATTTTGCTCCAAATTCATCTCATGTGTACGTTCATTCTATTTCCAAAACTTTTAGCTATTACATTTAGCAAAATGTAAGACATTTTTATTCAGCAAGATGCATTTAAAATAGATTTCATCTGCATTCACTTATATAACCAGCCATATTTATAATTTATATTTTCAAGCACATCTTTTTCAAGAATTATTTAACATTTATCTATTGTTAAAATGTTTTCAACAATCAAATCTCAAATATGGCCAAAGTTATGACTGAATAAACTCATACATACAAAGGGGTTAAAATAGCTATAGTATTAAAAGACAGACACAAGTGTACATAGATACTCCATAAAGAAAATTAAAACAGATTAGAAAATCTGTATGAATACTTACAAGAAGTACACAGCTTATGCCCTTAATATAGAAAGAGCTTAGATGAATAAATTTTATTAAAGAAATTTTACTAATAAATATCATGAAATATAAAACCAGATAACACAACAAAAATAAAAATGTTTTAGACTGTACTTGTATCCACACATATAAATATATTAAAATAGAATCTCAATATCTTTAAGTGGCAAAATATATATAATAGTAATAATGACAGGCAGTGATGGCTCACAAATCAAATTCAGATTTACAAATTACTACGAAATTTCTGGAGGACAGATGCAATAAGCATCAAGATACTCAAATTTATTATTTAACAAACCTTACTGTAATCAGAGAGTTCTGGGTTCAAGTTCTCATTCATCTATATATTGCTCTATAATCTCGATAACTATGAATCTTAGTTTGGTTTTCTGCGTAATAGGAATTTTAATAATGGTGGTTGTAAAATAAATAATATAATATGCACCTATAGCTGAATGTATTCTCTGGCAAATGATATCTGCCCTTGAAATGAAATCTGTTAGTACCTCATCCTTCACTACCTCTTGTTTTTATCTGGAAAGAATGATAAATAAAGACTCATTCAGTTCATGAAGCTGTCAAGGCATAATTTCCAGAAGCAAAATAAGAAAATACTAGCTCATTACAATGTGTCCTATGCATACAATGAAACAATATGTGTTCATTTAAGCAATGAAATTATTCAGTAAAATGCTCAGGAGTTATTAATATTTCAAACAATAAGGTTGTGTAAATGTGTTTTATTATTACACAGTTGTTTCCATGTACATGGGGGAGAGTGATGTGTAAGGCAGGTGTTTCTGTGTATAAGTCATGTGTGTATGCATAAGAATAGAGAAAGACTCCAGAGCTAAAGACGTTCATTTATTCAAACATTTTCAATAAATTCTTCCTATAAAACAGATACCACACTAACTTTTGATGATAAAAATACATAAACACAATGGAAAATTTTTGCTGAATGGAAAACAAGATACTGGAGGGATAGATATTGAGAAAATAATTACAACATTGATTTCAGATTTTAGCTAAAAGATGCACAGAAAATATGTCACAGGGACATTAACTTTTAAAAAGAAGTCAGATCGGGTTTCTTTGCTAAGGATACAACTGAACAGAAATCTGAGAAAAGAGATGGAGATACGCAGTGCAAATGGATGGGAAAACGACTCAGGAAATGCTCTGAGGTGAAAAGCAGCCGGGACACTTAATGTGGTTGTAATTTCTGAGACAGGTATTCATTGAGTCTGGAGAGGCAGATGTGTGACCAACCACATAGAAGGTATAGTCTGTTATTAAGGAGGTTTGAAGAAGTGGTTGTCTAAACAAACTGATCAGAGATCCCTTAGCAAAATGTCACACTGGTTACAGACTGAAGAAGAGCAAAAGTCAATGAGGAGAACTGTGAAGTTATTTGAGTAATCTAAGTGTAAGGTGACAGCAGCCTGCACTAGGACAGAGCTGAAAAGAATGGAATGAAGAGCAAGATTTAGGAGCTATTTACAAGGTCAGGCTAAAATGATATATCAATGGATCAAGCATGGAGAGTGCAAAGTGAAGACAATGATAGTATGTATGTCATTTGGCCATGTGGATGAAAACCAGTAAGTCCTTCAAATGCTTGGTAAAAGGTCAGGCACAGGAAGACTAATAGAGAGTGAAAAGATGCTGGTGAAGGTGGTTTATTGGACTCACACTTGCAAGAGGAGACAGACAGCACTGGCATCTCAAAGGGATTAGGAAACTGAATATTATCATTTGTGAGGAGTAAGAGTGTCAATTCAGTTTGATGCTTGGGCTTTAAATTATTTTGAAAATATTCAGTGGGAGAGAGGTCAGTGTGACAATTTGATCTAGAAGGAGAGGTCTGGATCTTACATACAATCCAGAAGTTTACACATGTTTTGTGAATAAAGTTAAAACTGAAAGGGACCAGTGATGAGGGTAGAGACTTTCCAGCAATGGTAAGCTGAAAGGAGGACAGAGGAGGATTGGCGAGGTACAGTGGAATCCAGGTGAAACACAGTTTAGCAAGAAACATCCAAGGGCAAGGCTCTTGCTGAGAACCTATGCAACATACACAGAAGTGGTCTAATGGAAGACAGTTAGACGAATGATATCGGTGCCCACGCCGAGAGTGACTGATGTCTAGACAAGGTTGAATTAGACTTTAGTCATGAAAAAAAAAAAGAATATATATATATATATATATATATATATATATATATATATAAATAAATAATACCTTCAGTATTTTGACTACAAAGAAAAGAAATAAGAAAGGGTACTAACTAGAAAAATATAACTGAGGAAAATTAAAGTAGAATATATTTCTTGGTGGGAAAGATTAGTCTGAAACGTTTAAGGCTAAACCTACATTAACCCTTTCATCAATATTTTAAAGCCCTATTATGTATATTCAGCATTAATATAGTTTTTAACAGATAATCAGTCCTTTAGATTTACAGGGGTACAATCTTTCAGATACACTTCAAGATATGAAACAATAATTTCTAGTAAAATATATGAATATATATGAATAAATGTAGATAGGGATTAGATATAAATATAAATATAGATACATAGGTGAAGTAGAGAAATTAGGGGAATGTGTGCATACTTTCCAAATTCCTAGAGTTTAAAGAGCTAAGTGTAAGAAACTAAGAAAGCACAATTCTGAGGTAGATCAACACACAGAATCTGAGAGGGTAGGCAAAGTTTAAACTCTGAAAGCAGAACAGGACAGACTTTAGAGGGAGTTAATAACAATTCAACAACCAAAGATAAGGTAGATATGAAAAGGATCCTATGCTACTAGGAAGGGCATTGCAATGCCATATGTTTTACAAACTGTTGTGAAGAAGATGTAGAAAAGGAGAGCTGAATAAAAGCCCTTCATGACCATTTAGGCACAAATGCTTGACTTCTCTTTCAACAATAAAAAGTATGTAGGATTATGTCACTTAGATAATGTAATTTAGTTTTCTTATATATGTATATAATGTGCTTTCCTGTATTACCTGACAGTAGTTTACAATATATACATTTCTTACATGCTGTAAGAAAAAGAAGTCTGAAGTATCTGTACAGCATGATGTCATCAGGACTTTTTATTGTAGGTCTCTCTGTAAATGAGAATAAAAGCACCACACATTGCTTGACTTATTTCAAAACAGGTTACCAGGGGTGTGAAATGACATTCTCCAGCCTTCGGGATGTGTGGAGGGCACTTAACATTTCTCACAAGCTGAGTCATTTGACATTATTCCCTGTGTAATTTATCTATTAAAATTCTATCTCTTGCACACATAATTTTTAACAACTACATAAAATTTAAATATATGAAAATGTAGCTAGTCATTTTGTGATTTATTGATGTGATCTATGTTTAAAAATGTTATTATGTAATCTCAGTAGAGCAAATATTTCAAAGTTAAAAGATTTTTGTAAACACACAGGGTAAATAAACATATGAAATACTGAATATATAATATACACTATGCAAAATGGTTATATATAAGTATATACTTATTCCTTTTTTTTAATTACCTTGTTTTCTGGTGAATATTTAAATATATCAGATGCCAGGTTTTATGCATCAGATCAATGATTATGTCACATATTTTAAAATAGTTCTTTTCTTTGATTTTATTACATCCAAGTGAATAAAACTTCTTTTTAACCATGTTTTATAGAATCTGATAGCTTCTAAAATTTTGTAAGAGTGACCTGCACTCAACTCTTACCCACTGCTTCCTAATTTTGTAAAATATACCTGTATATAAAATTTACTACTTTAGTGTTTTTTTTAATTTAAGAGAGAAAGAAAAGAAAATTAAAAAAAAGAAAAAACAAG
This sequence comes from Hydrochoerus hydrochaeris, assembly GCA_004027455.1. NCBI lineage: Eukaryota > Metazoa > Chordata > Mammalia > Rodentia > Hydrochaeridae > Hydrochoerus > Hydrochoerus hydrochaeris. Next base: position 375,118 of record PVLA01000447.1, on the reverse strand, counting down.
AAGAAAAGTAGAATAGAGAGTTCAAAAAAATTAACATCATAAAATTGCTAGTTGATACTTTACATATTGTTAACAATAGTTGTTAAAGTTACAAAGTCAAAGCCTAAAAAGTGGCTAGACATTCAAACACTGACAATATAAACTCCTCCATTCAGTGATCAAACAAAAGCTCAGCAATATGATCATCTTAGTGTTTTTTAATACAGGAATTATTATTATTATTATCATTATTATTATTATTTGGTGGTACTGAGAATTGAACTCAAGACCTTGTGGATGCTGGGCAAGGACTCTAGCACTGAGCTACATCCCAGCCTTGTACATGGATTTTAAACAAAATTCTCCTTTTTCTTCAAATCCTTCCTTAAATGAGTTCAATTAGTTCATTTCTACAATTCCAGCTATATTTATTCCACACTTCCTTTATCTGGTGGCACACTCAAGAGAGAGTTTGCAGTCCGTTTCTCCAGTGGAGAAGACCAGACTCCACTCATTAGAGGTCACCTACTGGACAATCTTTCCCTTGTGTCAGGATCCAATAATACTACTTTCCAACACTTACTGTGCTCATTACTGATTATAAGGATGTGCGTATCTGATGAAAAATAAGATTGTAGAAAAACTGTAGTTTGTTTTTTCTAATAAATTACTATGTAACTTGATTTCTACATGCTCCTATATATGGGTTTGAGTAACAATTAGGTGTTTCCTGAATTCCATCATCCTTTGAAGTATTATGGTTAAAAAAAATACTAAATCTAAACCTTTAAGTTTCAGCTTATTTTTAGATTGTTATTCACAGATACTGAATTAATACAAAATTAAAACAGTAAAAAAACCAGAAATTTTAAATATTCACATAAAACACTTGAAGGAACCACAAAAGGTAAAGTTTTCTTCATGCAGTGAATGAAGCTATAAAACTTGATTGGCAAGAGTTGTTGAATTATGAGGCATTCACTCCTTCAGAAGTATTTGAGATATACCATTTGAGTAATTTTATGCTTTATCTCAGCTGAGAAAATTATTCTTGAACTTCAACAGAAAGATTTGATGTGTCAGGTAATAATGATTAAGGATCAGTCACCCAATTTTGAGAATATTGTAAGTAATTTTCTGCATTTTTATTTTGCTGAAATTTTTGTATGTGAAAACTGGGAAAATATTAAGTTATGTCTGGTAATTTTTCTACCTTTCCAAGTACAAAGTACACATTTGTTTTGTTAAGAATGCTGGTAATTAACAATAAAATTCAGGAACACTTTTTTCCTCAAAAGTTTAAATAAAAGGATGGTCTGCTTCGGTATATTACTAGAATATTTGAGGTTGTTCATCTTTTGATAACGAAAGAGAAAAAAAATATTTTACTTAGTTTGGATGGAAACTTTGAATATATTCTATATTTATGTATTTAAAAAAACTGAGAGTTAAAAATACTGGCAAGCTTGGGTTTACTTAAGCCAAGTTTACCCTTTCCTTATTGTATTATCAAATTCAGTTTCCTGTAACACCATGGGTTTTTCAGGACTCTATTGATATGTGAATCTCTTTATTGAAAAGCTCAGATTGTGATGCTTCTGGCTAAAGTTCTCCATAATATGTATATATAAAATATAGAAGATATTATATGTACCATCTATAATTTGCATATATGTACATGTAAATTTTGATGGTAGAATGTACAATAGCTATTTCTTCTAATTAAAGTATTGGAATATACAATACAAAGGGAGCTATGTCAGGTACAAAGCAACTACAATACAATGTTAGCTATCTTTACTGTACTTAACTATAGATTGATGACAGTTTATATCAATCTAGTTTTGTTTTTTCAAAAAAAAAGCTGGGAAGATGGCAGATCAATAAGCAGCAATATAAAAAGCCTTTCTGAGAGAAACAGATAAGATACTGGAATATAGCATCCTGGAAAGACCAGATGGAAGGAGATGGATCCTCTCGACCCAGGAAGAAACTAAAGTGGAAAAAATTAAAAAAGAAAGAAAGAAAAGAAAAGAGAAAAACGTGGACAGAAGGCTGTAGCCAGATGCACTCTCACCGGAGCTGGTCCCACTGTGAGTGAAAAGCCACTGGAATCTGAAGACACACAGTCACAGTGAAGTTGAGGATTGGCAAACCCAAGGGCCTTGGTGGGAGGACGTGGTTGTGGAGGGGAGCAGCAGACCGGAGAACTGCACCAGCCCACAGTGAGTGCGGGGAACTTAGTCCTCCCATGGGAGTGGGCCACTGGCCAGGCAACATTTTAGAGTCAGGTAGGATAAGCTTGGAACCAGAACTGCAGCTGGCTTCGTTCAGCCACTCTTAGCACAGAGCAGATTGGTGAGAATTGCTTGGACTGAGTTTGGCCCCTGTGCATGATCCAATAGCAAAGACCGAGGTTTCCCTGAAGCTATCCTAACCAGCCCCGACCATGTAGCACACACTCAGACTCCCAGTGGTTGACAAACTCAGAAAGGGGCCAGCCTGTCTCACCTCTGCTTGTACTCCAATGGTTACCAACAGACTGGGGATGGCAGCCATCCCTAGTCAGCATACTTCAGAGTAGTTATAACCAGTACAGGAAGTGCCGGGGACCCCAAAATCCACTCGTCTTGAAGAAACCAGAAACATGACAAGAAGAAGAAACAAAAGGAAGTCTCTAGCCTCCAACTCAAGCAGTACTGGCCCAGAGAGGTAAACACAGAAGAGATTGGAGGTTGCATACCTGCAGTTTCTGAAGAAATAATATCTGGCATAAAGAAATATCTTCATGAAATTATAAAAGAACTTAAAACAGGAATACTAATACAAGTAAAGGAAAATATAAGAAAAATAATAAAAACAATGCTAAGCACCTCTCAAGAAGACACAGATGGAAGAATGGAGGAGCATAGAAAAAGGAAGGAAACCTTCAATGAAGAATATTTAAAAAAAAATCTACAATACCTGAAACAGATTCAAAGAGATTACCAAGAAATTAAAAACTCCATTAAAAGCTGGCAAAACTGCTTGAAAGAAACTAAAGATAGATTATCAAGTCTTGAAGACAGGTTTGCAACTTATGACCATGAAAGGAAAAGTCTCTTAAAAATAACAAGGAACTGGGAAGTAACAATACAAAGGCTCGAAGATGACAAGAGGATCTACAATTTAAGAATAAAAAATGTGAGTGAAGAAGCAGGGGTAGACACAAATGAAATACAAATGCTATTTACAGAAATAATTAAAGAAAACTTCCCAAGCATAGGAAAAGGAAATGATATTCAGATATATGAGGCATACAGAAATCCAGCCAGCTATAACCAAAATAGATCTACACCCAGACATATAATAATCAAGATCCCAGATATTCAACATAAGAACAGAATATTAAAAGCTGTCAGAAAAAAGAAACAGATTGCCTAAAAGGAAAACCTATCAAAATCACGGCAGACTTCTTTACACAAACCATCAAATCAAGAAGAGCTTGGAGTGAAGTATTCCAATCCCTGAAAGAAAATAACCTCCAACCCAGATTGATGTACCCTGCAAAACTATCTCTAAAAATCAATGGAGAAACAAGATGCTTCCATGACAAAGAGGAACTGGGGGAGTTCATGACCACCAATTCAACCCTACAAAAAACACTGAAGGACATTCTAGGGAGAGAGAAAAAAGATCATGGCTCTAGGAACAGGGGCAGAGGAGGCTCACTGAGTGGGGAAGACATTGGAATGAAGAGGGAAAGTAGACAAACAATGACAGAAAAATAGCATGGCAGAGATGAGGCAGAGAAGGTTGGCCATAATCACTAACATGGATGGCCTCAGTACCCTAATAAAAAGAAACACAGGCAGAGTGGATCAGGAGATAGGGTCCATCAAGATGTTCTACATAAGAAATATAATTAACCTGAAAGAGGGTTTATGGGCTGAAAGTCAAAGATGAGAAAATAATGCTCTATGTGACAGGGAACCAGAAAAAAGTGGGGGCAGCTTACTCCTCAGCTGCAGATTGGTTGGAAAGACGTAACACTTTTATACAATGGAGAACCACTCAGCTATAAGGAAGGAAAACCTTGAGGCTTTTGTAGGTAAATGGATGCAACTTGAGAACAAGCTCAGGGTGAATAGTGGGTTGCCTCCCTAATCTAAAAACTAAAGGAGATAGTGGAATACAAAATGTACAATGTGAAAGTGAAAGAAGAGGAATTGTCTAAAAAGGGGAGGCAGAAGACATTGTTAATATTGTATCATGATTTGAAACCCATATTGTTTTCATCCCTCTGTTTAGTTTGGTTATATTCTGTTCCAGTTTTTCTACTTGTACTAGATTTGATGGCATGGACAGCTAGCTATTCCAAAGATAGCAGGATATATGATGGTAACCATTTTTAATTTCCTATTAACTAAATCTGAAGCCCTGTATTGCTTTCACTGTCTTGTTTTGACTGATTTTATTTGAATCTGTTTTGTTTGATATTATCAAGTGTGAGGGTATAGGCAACTACTCTGAAGACAATAAGATTCACTATGATACCCATTCTGGTTGGACTATTACATTCTTTTGAAGTCCTATAATGTCACCTATGTTTTGTTTTTATTGATTTTGTTCTGTACTGCTATGTTCAATTTTATTGTGCCTGATGATATGGGCAATTCTATTGAAGATAACATGAGACACCATGGTAACCATTGTAGATCACCTTGCATTTTGGTTTTAATTCATGTACTATGTCCATCCTTTTGTTTTTACTGACCCCATTTTGTTTTTTCTCATTTGGTTTTATTCTCTTCAAAATAGAAATTAAAAAAACGCCACCATGTTACTGCAAAAGTGAGCAATCATGTATTATGCTGAAAAAGTTTATGTTTGGGCCCTAAATACTTGGGCTTAGCACTTAATTTCATCAGCACTGTCGTCTGAAGTTTCAAGAAGAAGAGGTTAGAGTTATCCCACAGATGTAATACAGACAGTGAATTAAAAAATAAATGTGACAAAAATATACAGGAAATGGTCCAGAATCAAATGGTCATTCAGAGGCATTCAGTAGGAGTTAGGTAAATGTGGTATCAGGAAATAAGGCTGCATTTTTACTTTAGTTATTTTTCTCTCACTGCTGAAACAAAATAACCAATGCCTAAAATTAAGGAAGGAAAGGTTTATTTAGCTCACAATTTGTGGTAGTTTCAATCCATAATCAGCTGGCTCCAAGATAGGGTGTGTGACAGAGGAGGAACCCTTCATGGTGGCAGAAAATAGCAAGGACAACAAGAGCAATAAAGGCGGAAGCAAGCCTCTCTCCCTACCTCGTATTGTATGCAGTCCTCCCTGCCCTAGGGCGAATGTAGCACTCACAGCCCCAACCCCGCACTAGACAATGAACCAATCACGAACTCTAAATTTAGCCACCTCTGAATATCCCGCCCCCATGACCACAGGAGGTTTTGAGAGACATCCAGACACAAACCGTGGCAATCATGAATGCAAGCACTCATAGCATTATGGAGAGCACGTAACGAGAGACAGGTCTCACTGCCCTTAAGAAGCCAATCAGTGAATATATTTAGCAAAACTGAGAAAGCATAGGAAAGAATATGATAGACTGTACTTTGAGATAAGAAAGTGTCTCTCCAACAAAAGTCACTTGCAGAATTATAATGAATTATTTATTTAAAAGATAAATTCATTATATGTTATAATATATAAAACAACTCTCTGCAAAATTCAACTGTTACATGATAAACAACACATTTCTTACTTCACAATGTGTAGAAAATCTGAATAAAGTATGATATACACAAGTTTTCACTAAATGATACACATATAAAGACATCACAGGATACTGATTTGTCTAATTCCCAGTTAAATATAAAACTGTAGAATGATGTAGATAGAAACTTTGAATTTGAAAAATCTCAAATCATCACTCCTTTTGGCCTCTTTTTACAATGAAGGAAATTATGAATATCTCCTTATATTTGATACATGACAAAATAGAGTGTGAAAATGTTATTTTGTGGTAGCTTGGCAAGTATCACTAGTCATAATATTATGTTCAAATCTGTTCTGAAATTGTTCAAGGTAAAGGAACTTAATTATAAATATACATATATATATTAGATAGAACTGCTATTGCATCAGTGAAATTGGATGAAACTATGAGCATGGAAAATAGTGAGCAAGCTCTCTAGACTCACAACTACCTGGACCTTCCTGTTAGCTCTGAATGACTTTCTATTAGGGATAGAAATGAAAAAACGAGTGCTAAATGCTAAAGCATTGGCCTTGTTCTGTGAATATGAGTACAACAGTCTCAAAGACCTTGTTTCAAACTCTGGTCATGATTTTACAAAGAGAAATAAGCTTGGCAAGATCAAAGAGTAAAGTAGGCATTGCATCCGGCTGGTATTTGAGAACTAGAAGAACATCTAACTTCCTAAGTAACAATGTCAAATTGTAGTTTAGTGCTTCTATTTTGGGGCTTTAAATATAACCTGCCTGAAACTTTGGAGGGACAAATGTCAATAATGTTACTTATTTTGACATAGTTAAGAATTCTCAATAAAAATGCATTCCTTTGCATAGAAAACTGGCACTTAAAAAAGGACTCATACTTTAAACAAAATAAATATGAACATGTGTCTCAGAATTGTTTGTAAAAAAGAATAAAATATTATACAGTCTATATTAAAGTCAAACTCAAGAGCCAGTATTTTCATTATGATGTGACTAAAAATTATGTTTGAATCTTCTGAGTAATGACTCTCACTGATAGTCTTACAAATATAAAAGCATGATTTTCAGATTTGAATTTCACTCGTCAACATAACTTGTAGAAAATCATTTTAGAAAAGTTGGGGTGAAATTTCTCCCATTTAATAGACTTTTTAGACCACGATCTCACTCATATCAAACTATTTTTCATATCTATTTTTCCTCTACTTCTACACTGCACTGCTCATGGTAGATTAGAAGGTGCAACTGACTGATACTACCCTTAATTTCCTACCCCACTTACATTATAAGCTCAGAAGCTTCACTTCATTTGGAAATAATTAACTACCTGCACCATTGCATCCAACTTTGTTTGTCTAAAGCCTGTATTTAAGACTCATGCATGTATGGATGAGATGCTGTCAGTTCAAATACTAAGTTACTAAATGCTTCACAGGCTGATGACAAAGAAAAATGTTCAGATTTTATAAATATATTTGCTCAGTTTAATATTGAAATGTTTTTGATAATTCATGTGTTTAGTCATTGAAAAGTTTCATAATATCTTGAAATCTTAGGAAAATGAATGCAACTTAAAGAGCACAGAGTTGGGTGCTCAAACAGCTTAGCTTCTTTTTTTGGGGGGCGTCGGGGGTACTGGGGATCGAATCATGACCTCGGGCTTACCAGGCAGGCACTTGAGCCACTGAGCTAAACCCCCAGCCCAGCTTAGCTTCTTTTTGTTTTGCTTTTTGTTGGTTTTGTTTTTTGAGGCAGAGTCTCAGCTATGTTAACTACACTGACCTTGAACACACTATATAGACACAACTGGCCTTTAATTCTCAACCCTTCTGTCTCAGACTTCTCTATGTAGGCATGTGTATCATCACATCTGATCTCAAATATTTTCATATAGTCAAGCCTTCTACTTGTCTAGACTTGACTAGCTGCATGACCATAAACGTAATGATTTTTATCTTCTGCAAAAAACAGTAAAAATAAAGACAACACTTGATTCTCAAGATTTTGCTTATACTTAAATAATTTATTTCTGAGGATTTTTTGTAAACTATACATTATCATAGTAGTATATTAGTTATTGTTATTAATGTCAATTATTTTTCCAGTTAAACAAAGTGGATAATACTTGCTCTAAAATAATTTGTTAAAATACCTTAGGTAAATTTTCTCTAGAATTTGTATTTTACAAGAAGGATATTTTTGTGCATTTCAACATTTATCAAATGAAAACATTTCACTCAATCTCAAAATATCATTTCTACAGATACTTTATTGGTTAGAGTTTCTTTTAAAAGCTCTAAAATAAGAATATGTTGATAATGGAAAACAAGATTTAGTATCAACTTTGAACGGGTACAAAGAGCACTGTTGTAATTAGCCATACTTAGTCATGTTGCTAAAGAGTATATACCTCTGGGAGAAACTCTAACTGCTGTTACTATTTTCAAACAAATATGGAACTCAATACTACCAATTCCAGTGCTGATATTAATGTCTCATCATGTTTCCATTATAAACCCGTCTTCTAGGAGTTTATAACTAGGCCATAAAAATTCACTTCAGTCACAACTTGGCATCCAAAAAAGCTATTACAGCCTCCTGGGAAAATAATAAGAATATTTATAGAATGTGTGTATAAATATTGATATATTATGTTTACCTATTTTTAAAAATGCACTTGTGACAACTAATCTCCTTTGTCAAATTGCTGAATCATATTATGATCTTCAGTTCCATTAACCTAAAAGGAAAAATACAATTAAATCCAGCCTCTCCTTTCAAATGTTTTTAAATATGATTAATCTAGTATCAACAAAGCATCACTGTTTAGCATGAGCTTGCTGGCCTCTAAAAAAGTAAAGGAAAGGATAATTCTTTTTCAATGGGAATAATATATTTTTTTCTTAAGTTCATTTTTGTACTTTTATCACTGAAAAATGTATCTTGCAAAAATTATGTAAAATGGAAAAATTTGCCATTAAATTAAAGAAAAAAAACCAGACAGTATGGAATACATATGCTGTCTAAAATGATTTATTTAGAACCAAGAAAGTTTGACGACTATGGATATTGAATTTATGTGAAAGACTAGTCTAGCTTTTCCCCAGTTCATCACATGTAATGCCAAGGGAACACCAAGACCTCCAAGATTTTATTAATTTCAGACATCAAAGAATTCTTTTGAAATTTTGTTATATTTTATTACACAATAAAGTCTCACTACTTTGTTTTCTTAATAGTTGAAAATTTCTTCCCATTTACACATAGTTTTATTCTTACTCCTTTGATATTCTTGCATAAAACTAGGGTACTAAAAATGTTACAAGTAGAATAGATTCTTCTTAGTTAATAATGATGACAATGACTGAATCATAGCGTACAAAGAATACTATTTAAGTGCACTTTTTGTGTACTTTCTTCATCCCTGGTATGGCATTTAGTTCTTTGTATGTACCATCTTACTAAATTCCCAGAACAAATGTGAAATTAATACTGCTCACCTAGGGAAAGTAGACTCCAAAGATGAAATGACGGGTGCATTATGATATACCTAATTTTTGTCAGTTCTGGAATCCAAATTCCATTATGAGATTGAAGTCTATATTTTATAATGAACCAGTACTTACTGCTCTACTTTAGAAGAAAATCGTTATGATTTGGTTAAATTAAATGTTCTAGCAGAAAGAGAATAGCTGACCTATGTTTTAGGTAGAAAACTAGACATGAAGATAACCAGATTGCTAGACAGTAGAGAGAATAATACAATGTCCTCACATTATTTTTAACATTTTAAATGTATTTTTGCTGCCCTAGGAACTTCTTAAATTTGCAACACATCTTCCTACTTAATGATGAAATGCAAGAGAAAATTTATTGGTCTATATTTTTTAAGGCTGTCAAAAAGAATAATGCTATTTATCTTTTTAAATCCCCAGTGGAATATTAATTACCTGAAAACTAATACAATTATCTGACATTTAAGAAGTTTTAAATTGTCTCCTAACTAATGTAAAGACAGTCATTACAAAACAGATTTTCAAGTATCATCTGGCCTGTAATTAGTATTTAAAAAAAAGCCAATGAATCAAGGCACAGATACTTTTTTATGTAATTGTGTAATTACTGCTGAGTAGTTCATAAAATTGGTTTAAATATATTTTGAGAGCTAAGCAATAGCTTTGTGACTTTTAACTCATGAGCCTAAAATGAAACAAAATTGACTAAAATTCCAAATGAGAATTTCTTTTAAAAAGTTAACTGAAATCATTGACATTTCACAGAATGATGATTACATTAAAACCACTGACACATATTTAACATTTAGAACTGCTCTAACCTTTTGATTTGGGATATGTCATGATATTGAAACCAAAACTCCTGATCTCTGCTTCATAAATTTCACTCCCCTACTGCTACTTTACAGCTGCTGTTCTGGCCTATGTCTTTTGCTTTTTAATCACTCATTTCTCTTTCACATCTGAAATAAAAACTATTGCAAAATTTCTTTAGTATTAATTCCAAAATACATCAATGACACACTCATCTCCTTAGCCCAGTGATCGCTCACCATCTCCCTAGCATGGTTAATATCATTCCTTGCCTGTTCTTGCAACAGTCTCCTAATGCATCTCTCCTCTTAGGTATGTACACGTCTTCACTGAGTCTTCACTGCAGCAGCCAGACTCATTCACCAAACCTCATTATTCATAAAACCCCTCCTTTCGCTGGACCTGAGGCTTTATTGGCCCAGAGCATGCTTTTCCTGTCTGGCTCACTCTTCCTTTCAGTCACTATCATTGGCCGCCTGGCTATGAATGCATCGAACCTAATTCTATCCCTGAGGCTTCTTGCTTGGGCTTTCCCTTGTTCAAAATGCTCTTTGTCTAGATTCTGCTTGTCACATCCTCTGCTTCTTAAAAAACAATCTCTGCTTAAATGAGTTTCTTTTAACAAAACACCACTTTTGACGACTCTTGTTTGTAAAGACTGACCTTTATCATTTTCCAGAGGCCTTCTTAGACTAATGATAACCATTACCTATGTGGCAGGTACTCTGTTAAATGTACTATTCTGCTTCCTGGTCCTCAAAGAAATTATAAGAAATGGTTTTTGATTATTTCTCTTTCATAATTAGGCATGAAGCATTTAAGTAACTAAAATTTACGTAACTTCCTAGAAGTCTAACTACAACTTAGAGTTTCCAGATTCTTTATCCTTTTTTCTCTTTCCTTTTCTTTTCTCTTTCTTTTCTTTTTTTCCTCATGAATTTCACACTGAACAATATTCCTAGCCACTTTCAAAAACATTTTGAGAGAGACTGTTAAGTTGTCCTAGTTGGACCCAGACTTGTGATCTTTCTGCCTCAGCCTCCCAGAATTCTAGGATTACAAGTTTGTGCTGCCATGTCTGGAGAGCCCTTTGACTTTACCAGTTCTTTAAGTTCATTTACTCTTTACAGCTTTGTCAATTGAACATGCAGATAATCTGGGATTCAATGGTTTAAAACAATTGGCCAAGGTCACATAATTAATGATGTTAGGTGCTGATTACTCCCCTGCACTACACTATTTTTTGAAAGAAGAGCTGATGTCCTTGCTGCCAATCACAAGCCAACGGTAAGACTTGTGTTCAAAATAGACTTCCTTCTTGCACACAGAGTGCTCTACCCAATAAAAATAGAATATACATTCTTTTCAACAGCCCATAGTACTTGTTTCAAAATGGATCACACACTACCTAATAAAGCATACTGAAGTAAATATGAAATAATCAAAATTTTACCATGCATATTTATCAGATCACAGTGTAATGAAACTAGAAATCAATAGCAAATAAACCAGAGAAACTATGGAAATTAAACAGAAGACTGTTGAATAATAAGTGTGTCACAAAAAAAATTAAGGAAGAAAAACACCAATCCTAGAATTAAATAATAATGCTATTACTAAGTACCAGCACTTAAGGCACCCATGAAAACAGTTCTACAAGGGGAGTTCATAGCTGTGAATATACAACTCAGAAAAAAACGAGCCTAAATAGATCAACTAATAATACATTTTAATGTCTTAGAAAAACAAAAATAATCCAAATCGGGAGCTTATGCAAGGAAGGAAATCATGAAGATTTGAGCAGAAATCAATGAAGCGGAGACCAAAAAAAATATAGAATCAATAAATTGAAGAGCTGATTCTTTGAAAGAATAAACCAAATAGACAAACCCTTAGCCAATCTTACAAAAAATAAAAGAACCCACAACAATGTCAACAGAAATCAGGATGGACATCACCGAAATCCAGAAAATTATTAGCAATTACTTCACAAACCTACATGTTAACAGCTTCAGAACTAGTAGAAATGGATATATACATACACACATATATATATATATGTGTGTATGTATATATATATATATGAATCAAAGAGTTTTAAAACTTTTGAATAGTATAATACTAAGCAATGAAATTGATGGAGTCACAAAAAAACCTATTAACCAAGAAAAGTCCAGGAACTGATGGATTCACAGCCAAATTCTATAAGAACTTAGGGCAATTCATCTTGGAAACTAGCATTACTATGATAATAGAACCAGACAAAAATTCAAGCAAAAAAGAGAAATATAGGTCAATCTCTGTACATAGTGTTGGTCATATTATTATTTTAAAACACTTTTAGCCCTAAAAAATTGAATTCAAATCTATATTAAGTCTATATTAATTTCTTGAAAATTTCCTTGAATTATATTCATATATATTACAAATTTTCTGTTTATGTAGGCCCATTAATTTGTTGTACTGGCAATTAAAAATTGCTGGCAATTATGTATTGATAGTTATTGTCTTAGGACTTATATATTTTGCCATAATCGTATTCCATTTTTAAAGTTTGCAGATTTTACTTCCATAATTGAGCATTGATTCTGCCCTCCAACTGCCATATTATTTCTACTACAATTGTGTGTGTGTGTGTGTGTGTGTGTGCATTGTGCCCATTCAGGTTGTCATTTTTATAATTGTTGCATGTTACAACTCACATCTTGATATTCCCATGTTCAAGGTTTCTTTATCTCATTCTGTGGTTTGAATTTTTGTTTGGATCTGTTACACTGAAGTTTTTCAGGCATTTGGAGTAGTTGGGAATTCATGACAATAACATTTTTTCATGACCATCTTCTGACCATAGTGATATTTTCTGGTGAGTGTTTTCGCCTTGCCATTACTCCAGCCTCCTCTTATTTTTCTCCTCTGTCTCCCTATATCATTGTAGAGATCCTGCACTGGCTCAGTTCCTTCACTGTGCTCTTTAGTACTGTGAGTTCTCCAACTGTCAGGATGACTTCAGAATGGTAGCACAAGTATCAAGGATTCTCCCTGTGATGGTTTATTGATGGTGTCAACATGAGTAAGAAATGCCCAGCTGAATTGAATTAGCATCACTCTGGGTGTGGAAGATCTGCCCTGGGGAAGATTGTCACTAGGATGGTATAAAAGTGAAAGGAAGGAAGAAGACTCGCCTCTGTTTCTTCAGAGGAGCTCCAGTCTTTGCCCTTGCCTTGGAGCTTCTCTCCTGGCTTCCAGAGCACACTGTTCAGCCTCCAGCACAGATCTTTCAGTGTTGTGGTACAGACCTATGGGGCTTATGGTAGGGATTCGCATGGGACACTGCTTTGGGCCTTTCACTGGATCCTTTAGATCCCCAGCATGCAGACAGACTATTTGCAATATAAACACATGACTTGTGAATAGCCATTGTAAGCCAGTCTTGGACATTCTTAAACATTTGTATATTTTGTGCTAAATCTGTTTCAATAGCAAGCACTGACTGATATACTCCCTGATAAACAGCCAGCCACCTAGGACAGAACTAGGCATGAGCATGTGTCAACATATATGTATGTGTTTATGGGTTATGTTTTACAAAGTCTTCCTTTAATCTTAGCTTTACAGATGGAGCTAAAGGAACGACCATAGAGCAAAGGGCTAATCTCATTGAGAAACTTGGAAAATAGACAGAAAAGAGAAGAAAACATTCATCTACTGCTACTGTAATGAGAGCCATATATATATATGTGTATATATATATACATATATATATGAAAAATGACCATATTTCTTCATATAAATGGTGGATTAATAATACAGAAAGATGAACAGAGCCAGAAGACAAATTATAGAAATATTAACTAGGGCAGTAATTATGGGAAGAGAAAATATGTTTGTGAGAGGTAAATAAGTCTTTTGCATCAGTGCTAAGATACTAATCACTCACTATTGTTCACTAATGTCTGTGCCTCCCATTCATGTGTTGAAATTCCACCTCTCGATGTGCAAAGTTAAGGAGTATAATGTGGTTATGAATGTGCAACCCATCATGAATGGGATTTGGGCCCTCCCTAGAAGACAGAAGAGTGTGCTCCTTTCTCTCCACTGTCTGAGAGGTCAGGACACAGAAAGAAGTCAGTCATCTGCGAGTGGGGAAGCAGGTCTTCTCCAGAACTGATGCTATTGGCATCTTCATCTTGGACATTCAGCCTTCAGAACTATGAGAAACCAACTGTTGCTTAAAATAAATGGCAATTTAATTTAGAGCCCTGAATTACAAAATTTGTGATGAAAATCTATACAGGGGAAAGTTGCAGGTCTACCAGTTTTGGAGGGTGTGGATACAACTTCCCTTGGTAAATCATTTTCTTTCTTTGCCATGTTCTTTCACAGGACCTTTGTGGGGTTTACTGCTATTAAAGTATAAAAAATACTTTTCTGTGACTCCTTTTGAGCTCTACAAAGATGCTACTAGTTTTCTTCTATTTCTACCCACCAACAGTACCTTTCTGAGCAAATTGATGTTAGACTTGGACCGAGACACAGGCTTTAAGTCATACTGTAACACTTCTTTGTCTTGAGTGACTAATACTGTTTATTACTTGTTTGTTAACATTTGAGATCTAGGCTACTTAACAAATCATTCTCAGCACCCACAAGAGATTGATCCAGGATCCTTGCAAATGTCAAAAGACATAGATGTTTACATCCACTATGTAAAACAGTATAGTATTTACATATAACTTATGAACATCTTCCCGCATACTTTAAGTCATGCTTAGGTTATGGATGATATCTAATACAATATTAATGGTACCTACACAGTTATAAAACTGATTGTCTAGGGAGCAGTGACAAAAGAAAACAATGCTGCACATCTTCAGTAAAGACATATTTTTTTTTAAAAAAATATTTCTATCAGCAATGGGTTGAAACCACAGAAGTGGGACCCATAGATGATGCTGTTGGCACACATAATTTTGAATTATTAGAATATTTTGCTCCTTATTGAGGCATAGAGTCAATTTTAATCTGCTAGTTTATAGGTCTTTTCAGTTATATCCAGACATAAAGGTTATGGCTGTTTCCCATATGCAGTCAGCCCACTGGTCACTTTCAAAAGTCACTGGAAGCTACATACATAGTTCTAAGGTTTGATAATTCAAATTCTTATGTTATTACTTTACAAAACATTCCATACCAAGTCTCTAACACAGGGAATCAGTAGATGTTTGTTAAATTAGATCTTAATCTAAGATATAGTATAAATGGATCTATTGATTGAACCTTGTTTCACGTTTGGATAAACTACTCAAGAAATTCTACTACATTTCAAATGAGTAATTGCTGTCACATTTACGAGTAGGTTTTATTCTAACATCATCATGCTTCAGAGCTCTTTATAATTTCATGAATATAATATTTATCTTGTTCATATCACAAAATAGCTACATAGAACTCGCATTTATTTTTTAGTCACAAACCTCCCAGAGAGAATCCTACTTTTAAATTTGTTCTCAGTTTTACTCAGGGATGACTCACACCTAGCTTTGTCTCTTTGTTGCCATCTTTACTGATGGAACTTTCTTGGTCTGGGGTCACATTTCTGATCTTTCATTATCTCAGAACACAGGTCACAATTTTGTTCCCAGTTCTGTCTTCTAGCTACTTCTTGCTGTGTTCCAGATTTCTGCATGACTCAGTGATCGACTTTTTCCTCCTACCCTGCTCTGTTTTGGAATCTGGACTTTTAAAGATCACTCAGTTGACTTTTGAGACATTAGCTGTTTGGCCAATTTTTATCCTTTACATTTTTGTCCACCTCTAGTGTGATATCAATTTAAACTTTAATATTACTGCCTGTAATATTTCTTTGAAATGTGAAAGTTTTGTTGGTTTAAGTGGACAATTTGTAAATATTAGCAATTTAATTTGATCGACAATATTAAGCTTTGGCACAAATAGTACTGCTAAACATATTTCATATTCAAACTACTTTCTTTCACATCCCTGATACTATATTTTGTAGCAAAAGAACAGTTTGATTGCTTCTACATAGGAGATTCTGTGTTACCATCAAATAACATTAAGTGGTTACTTGCTTGGAGTTGATGATGTTCTAGATGCCCCATGGGTTAATCCTTATCTGCAGTTAATTACTTTTAAATTGATTTTTCTGGTGGTAAGTCATTAAATATTAACCAAAATTATTTGGATAATATTTGCAATAGCTTTGCTCTTACTACAATACTCAAATTTTATTTGTATTATTACAAGACCAATGCATATTTGAGAAAAATATTCTTACTGATTTATATGAGATTTCTCAAAAAGATTATACTATAGCAGAAGAAAATCCAAATTCATGTCCTAATGGGAAAGCCATATCCAATGAGTTGTGTAGCTATGGTGTAGGAGGACGGTCATGTCATTATTATAATCTTCCTATCCACATTTCCATGTGCTATTTACAAATGTACCTTTTATGATGCCTTTGTATTTGTTAGCTGTGAAAGGCTATGATAGACATGCACCAGTGGAGAATGGAAATGCTTGCCCAGAAATAGAGAAGCAATAATTCTGTTCACCTAATATTTACACGTTTTTATTTCTATCGATACAATTGATTTCAATGCTGTGTCATCTGAAGAGGCAGAATTCCTGAAGAACAATTAATAGTTTCTCATTGAAAATTATGGAAAATGTTACCATTAAAATAAAAAAAAATATTCCCTTTGTGACTGTTGGTTCTTGCTGTTACCCTGTCACCCTCTTAAAGTGCCTTCTTTGGAACATGGAAAGAGAACTGATTGATCAACCTGTAGAACAGGCAGTAGGGAGGAGCCAACAAGGTCCTTCCCAAAGCCTTGATTTTAAGTACCAATTCCAGTCCCAGAGGCAGGGTGCTGTGACGCCACCTTTGTCTGCAGTAGTCTTTCCCAGTGTCTGCTCTTTCAGGATGTACTGAGATCCACTAAGGCGCAAACTGTTTCCAACCCGCCCCTCTGCTTAGCATTCATTACCTTACCGGCCTTTTCCTTCTTTTCGCTTTAGTCCACAGCTTGTATCTTTCTGAGTGATGACTGCATTCCCCATCATGACCTCTGGTTTGAAATCTATTCAGATTTTCTAGTTTGCGACTATGGTTTAAAATTTACAGACAAAAAAAAATGTGTTTGTAAAACCCAGTTTTAATTACAGTTCTAAGTGGGAGGGCGTTTGAGGCCCCTCTACCTTCTGCCTACATCATGGTTTCCTTAGTTAGATCTCAGCACCCATGCCTGTTGTTTGGTTCCCTGTTCCCCCCCACTTGACACTTTCCTTTTTGCCCCTCCTTCTTTTCGTACTGCAAGTCACTCTAGAATCTTTCTCTATTCTATGTGACACATTCCAGGTAAATCATTTGAAAAAGAAGGAAATATGAAGCTTAGAATCCATATTCCTTAGAAACCAAATGCAACAAGTGAAGAGAACACTAACTAGGAACTGCATAGAAGACAGTGTGCTATGTGTGTTTTGATGATGTCTTCAGATATGTCTCAGAAGACTCAAATATTCATTCTCCCAACGACCAAAACCACTGAGAGCTTAAAGAGCTGAGCAGGGAGAGGCTTATTGCTCTGGGTCACAGCTTTGTCCAGCCTGAAGCGCAGATTCATAAACAGGCTACCAAGAAGCTGCAAAGACCTCTTTTCACTTTTACCTTTTTAAAAAATTATTCTCTTTGCTTCAAGGTTTACTCTAAAGAGACATTTCAGTCCTAAAGTACCTCATGGATGACTGAGAACCTTCTGGAGACATCATTGTAACTCGGTTCTTCTCGGTGCATTTATTTCCTTCATTCCTTCAATAGCGTTCATTTCTGTAAAATTTGTACATGCAGATTTCCCTGGAATACTCCTTTCTTTTTAGGAAAATTGACCTAAAGAATAACCTCAGAATCCAAGAGATGTAGGTATGGACCCAAGCACTCTACTTTGCTAGCTGTGTTGCTGTGTGTTCTTTAGTCTGCAGAGCATCCTAGGCATAAAATGGTGACATGAAGGGAGCAGTATTATGCTCTATTGGAATGACAGTCTTCGGGTTGTGCAAATTGATTCCCTAAAATACTAAAAGAGTAAGATAATATATCTTAATGTTTTATTATTTTACAGAGTAGGTGTTCAATAAATATTCTTTTCTCCTCTTTTGAGTTTGAAAGAGACTGAGGAAAATAAACATTAATAATTAATTTTAAAATGTAATTACTGTTTAGAGTATATTATTATTTCAGAATTGAAGACATCTTCAGACATTTTAATGAGATCAAAATGGTTACTGGATAAGCAAATAATTTAATACCATTAATAATCATTTCTGCCTACACATCTTAAACCTGTTGTGTTAAGTAGAATAATCCATGACTTTTCCAAAGATGCCCGAGTTGTGTTCCATAGAACACTGTAAAGGGGCTTTGGAGCTGGGAGTGAGAGCCTTGGACAAGGGAGACTGTTCTAGTTCATGTGCACGCATATTAACTAAGAAGCATAGACCATCACAATGAGCACAACTTCTCAACTATGCATGACAAGTGAGTTTCACAGTAAAATCTTGTCATCATAACTAATAACACTGTATTGTACCTGTAAAGTTTTATTGGGAAGATTTCATGTACAGTGTTCTTACCAAAATAAAATAAAATAAAATAAATAAAATGGATTGTTGAATTTTAACAATTAATTCCCAATACCAATTATCACTCTGTTGATTTATTTATTTATTTATTTATTTTTTTGGTACCAGGGATCAAACTCATGACCTTGCACTTGCCAAGCAGGTGCTTACTAAATCACCCGCCACTAATTTTTTAATAATACTGAGTGTTTAGCTCTGAACAGAGCATGATTAAATGCATATAAACTTAATATTAAACTCTATAAACTAATATTTATCACCAGACTTTGATTCACTTGCCAACACAATAGGGGCTGTTTTCCCTGCTGATCGTGATTGAGGATCCTGTCTGCATGAGTGTTTCTGATCTGCTGGACAAGTGTCCTGGGATGCTGTACACTTGAGAAGCAGTTGCTATGGCTCTGATCATACGTTAATCATTTTCTCACCATATTCCTATGCAAGGTAGAATATTTTGCTAAATATTTGCAAGGTATAATATTAAGCTACATTCAATAAATAGTTACTTTATGCTATTGGATATTACTTTCATGTGCCATTTCCTCTCAGTGATTGCCTAGTGATTCATTTGCAAGGTGTACACATGTTTTCAAACCACAAAATTCATTAAAGGTAATCTAGACTCAGCTCAAAGGATTCTGCTTTGTTTTAGCTAGGGAAACTGCAGTATTTTACTATTAAAAGTATCCAAAAGAGAGTATAATCTCAAGAAGTGTTTTAATAAACTTCAAGTGCAATTATGTAGGTGAACTATCAAGACAATAGCATTGCTAAAATGTTTTCATGGTATCCATTAATTAACACAATTAATTATTTAATTAATGGACCTTCTTTAATGAATTTAACTCAATTGACATTTGGATTTTTCCTTTTCTTTCTTGTTTTATTTTTTCCCATGCTTATTTGTGTATGTTAGCAGTAAAGAACAGCCAACATCAGCAAACCATAAATTCTACTTTTTAACACAGAATTTTTTTTTTGTGGGAGCCAAGACCTAATGATTTATGGAGATGCATTTCTTATTAAGTATATAAAATAACTAGAACAACAATAATAACATAAAAACACCCAGAAAAAGTGATTGTAAATAAAAAGGAAATCAAAGTTATTAATTCAGTAACCAAGGACAAGAACAGAGTTTCAAGTTTTTTACATTATTCAGTAATCTAAAGTTAAAATAAAATGCCTTTGATCATTATAAAAATATTCATGTTTGATATTTATTTTGAGTTTCCTACACATTACTTATTGGTTTATTGCTATCTCTGTTAGAAGGATAAAATTAAATTCAAACTGAGGAACAATCCTGATTCAACAGAACTTATATTCCACTCTTAAAAGTGTGCTAAACATATTTTTTTAAAAAAATTTAATTAGAAATTATTTGCTTAGCACATGTGATTGTATGTACTTGCCTTATTCTACTGATTTATTATTTTGATTACATGCCTCCTACATATGATTAAAGCTAAGGTAATTGTATCAATTTGCATCCTGAAAGGGGATCTTTCAAAACAGAGAATTGCCTTCAAGATGATCTCTGATGAATTTAAAAATATTTTCAATGATCTATCCCAAGACTGTTAAAAGTTAATTTCTCAATGTATAATCCCCAAATTTTCCTATAGGGTTTTCTCTCAAGCCTTTCTTAGGAAATGACAGTAATATTGCACCTTAAAGAATTTTAGGGAAAGCATTTTAAAGACAGAGCTCACTGCTTTTTAAATAACTGAAAAATAAGGCAACAATTAAAGCTGAAAAATTATTATCTTCCCCTCAGCATATGAGAGACAACATTGCAAAAAGAAAAAAGTTGAAAGAAAATTTTCCCTAGTAGGATTTTAGAATGACCAAACTCATTAATAGGTCACTGTCTCTAGATAACAAAACTTCATTATCAATGCTCGTCTCTGGGAAACTTTGAAATTTTTAAGCAAGATTTGCTTTTACCCCACAGCCGTCTATTCAAATCAAATAAAAACTCAGGAATACTAGAATCAACTAATTCCAGCTTGATAGACTGCTGATCTACAGGTTGTCCGTGTAACGCTAGAATACTTAGATTATAACAACCAGCCTCAATCTTTTAGCCTCCGTATGATGTTGTACACTGTCACTGCTGCTTAGTGAGGCTGACAGGTCACATTAGCAGGTCAACACAGAACAGCTCACTGATTTTATTAAACCAACCCACCAAACATGTGGCATTTGGAGAAGAAACTTGCTAGAAAAGAGCACCAGAAACATTTTGTTATTATTGTGCCCACGTTCTAAAAGGGGGAAAAAAATAAACGCAAACTTTCTCGTTAGAAAGATATTGCCGAGCCAGACTTTTATTGTGTGTTTATTGAGAACAATTTACTGCCCAAACCCTCTGTACAGTTAGCATAATAATTTGGATAAAAACAGAAAGGAAAGTGCAATGAATCGTACTTCCTGGAGTGACAGAGGTTGGGGCATGGGTGAAATTTCAATGCACTACACTTATGAGTGGCCATGAATTATAGATAGCAGCATAGTTAGGTGCGTTACAAATTAAGGCCAGACACTGGGAAGCAAGCTGTCCTTCTAGCAATCTTAGTAAGTGTTGGCAGCAAGAATAGGTTTCAGGTCAGCGGTACATTCTTTAAAGCAACAGATAATTAAGTATCACCTAATTATCTTCTCTATTTCTTTGGAAAGGTTAAGCTTCCTTGTTTTAAAATCTAAGTAATAAAAAATGTAGTGACCTGAAAATACCCTCTAACCTTTAAATTTCTAAGATTTTTAACATTTAAAACCCAACATTAATAGGAAAATTGTACATTAATGGGAGGAGCATGATTTTTTTCCTTTTATTTCTGTTCCAGTTCTTTTAAGACAACATTGCTTTGTATTTCATTGAAAACAGCATAGATAGATGAGATTTCAACTAATATATCTTTAAAATATGTCTTTATTTTAAAAAATAAATATGTATTTTTAAAAAATAAAAACAAAATGGGGTAATTTCTCTGTGGAGACCTTCCTTTTAAATAGTATTAATGTCTGACCTGCCCTCTTTACATTTTCCCTGTACCAGACACATTTCTGACATAAGATCATACATTTTCAGTTAATTATATTTCAAAAAAGATGAAAATGAGGCTTCTTATGATACTTTTAAGTGTTTAGGCACAATTTCAACATAAAGGTAATAAAGCATTTTTAAATTTCTCTTGAGATAAAACGTTAATAAAGGACATTTTTGATACATTCTAAGAAAGCCCATGCTTTGCTAATACAGCAATGAGATAAAATGCAGCAAATATAAGTGAAGTGCCATTTTCTCCCCATCTGCCATGCACATTCCTGTCTCGTGTATATACAGATAAACACTTTCTTCAGTTTACCATCCATCATTTCCGTAAGTTTACACTTTCCCTATAAAAGTATTTATGGATCATGAAAATATAAACATTTTCACAAGTTTTAAATCTTAACAAGTAAAGAAATTTGTACTTTTCTGCAATTACTTTCAAAATACAGTATTTGAGTTTGTGAGCTCTATTGACCTTGATAAATGTAACTCAGATGCCTTCACTGTCAATGACATTCTTTTGTTTTAATTTCTATCATAGTCAATGCATAGCAAGTTGCTTCAAATTGTTTTGCAACTATAAATAATTCCAAAGAATGCTGAACATTCTTTAAGATGTCTTCTTTATACATGATGTGAGAAATGCTCTATACTTATACATGCCCAGGATAGCAATTGTTGGATGTTAACATTATGCTTTATAAATTTATTTTTCTTTACAAGATGATCTTCAAAGTGTTTAAATCGGTGTATTCCCGGCAGACAGTTTATAAGATTTGCCTTTGCTGACTAACCACTTGGTATTATGAAATAATTAATTCTTAACCTTGTGATGGTTGTGAATGGCTTCTTGTATTTTCATTCACTTTTTCCAGGTTGAAACCTGTTAAATGGGTTTTCTTCTGTTTACTGGGCATTCACTTTTTTTTTTTTTTTAGAATTCTGTTTTTCAGATTATTTGTTCCTTTTACAGCAAATATATTGTCTTCCTCTTCAGATTCACAAAATTCCTCTTCATATTCCAAACACTAATTTTTTTGTTAGATGAAGACTTTTATAGTTTTCATCTCCCGCATGTGTCTTACCTTTTATTTTATTTTTTTTTTGTTTAGTTGGTGTTTTATACGCAGTTTTCAATTTTGATGAAGCAATTTTTATTTTTTAAGTTTAAAAATGTTTCATGGCTTCTGATTTAAAAAATTGTTTCCCACCATGAACTTAAAAATCATTTGTACTTTCTCCTAAAAAGCTATAGCTTTTTTTAAAATTACAATTAGACCTTCAGTGCAGTAATAATTTTGTGTGAACCTACTACAGAAATAAAGATTAAGAATATTTTATATCCTTGCTATATCAAAAGAAATGATTCAGTTTTTATCATTATACATCAGGCATGTTAAAGATTTTGTTTTATGACTCAACTGTTAGTCCCACTCTGATAAACAGTTTAATCAGGAATGGATATTGAATTTTATTTACTACATTTACTTCATTTATTTTTCTTGTAACTAGACATTTCAAAACAACTTTTGAAATGTTTTTATATGATAAAAATCCTGATATTGAGTCATCCTTGAAATTTGGTAGAAAATCCAACCTTGTAAATACAATAGATATTCTTTTTAAAAATTGTGTGTGTTTGTACATGTACTTGATTTCCTAGAATTTGTTTAAAATGTTGTATCTATGTTAGTACCTGAAATTAGCTTTTAATTTTTTTAACTCCTTATGGTTTTTATTTTTTAATCAATGTGTTCAAACTTCATCAAATGAGTGATGAAATTTATATTTTCTAAATTAATAAGTATGCGTTTGGTGTAATTGCTAAGAATTCTCTTAAAATATCAGTGAATGAACATATACATGGTTAAAAACTTACTGAAATAATTTTTTAGAGGTTATATCTATGGATGTTTTCTTTTGTTTCCAGTTTTATAAATAAGTTGTTTTTCTTGAAAATTGTATATGGTGATAAACTTACAGTTTTATTGGTGTAAAAGTTATAATCTTTAGTGTCTTCTTTTTATATTGCTTGTAATTTTTTCTACCACCCAATAATATAGTATGATTTTCAGAAAGTTTATTTGTGATTTTGGGTTACTAAATACAAACTTATGACACATTTTTTTCTGCAATTGATAACAATTTCATGATATTAGTGATTATCCCTTTCTATAAAAATATGGCATACATGATAATACCTGAAAGCAGGGCATCACTTACATAATGTCAGTTTTATAAATCTACACTGCCACTGTCTAATTTATAATGGTCTATTATTCACAGTGCTATATTAAGTATATATTTTATGCTCTGTATTTGTTTCCTTTTCTATGCATCTTTTATAAATCCTTTCTCACTCCTTTCATTTCTTTCTTCTCTCTCTTTGTCTCTGTCTCTCTCTCTTTCTCACGCATAATAGGATTAAACTACATTTAAGCTATATCCCCAGCCCTTTTGAAATGTTGCTTTCCTACAGGGTTTCCTTAAATTGTTAAATTGCCCGGGCTGGTCTTGAACTTGTGATCCTCTTGCTTCAACTTCACAGGTATATGAGATTACGGGTACCACCACACCCAGGAATTCTTTCTTATCTTCCTCTGCTTTGAGATTCTTGTTCTTATTTTAATCTTTATTAATTTGGAAGTAGGGTCCTTCTCCATAAGATTATAGGACCCAAATAACCACAAAACTCATGTTTTTCTTTACATGTTTCAATTGCACTTTGTTGCTTACATTTCAGACATTGTTTAACTGTTCAGCTAATGTTTACTTATAGTTGACTTTTACACCAATTATTCTCTTTTTTGCATGCTAAATTTTTTATTCTTAAGAAATACATTTAGAGCTTCTAGGAGTGAAGATTTACTGAAGGTAAACTCTTGCTTTTTTGTGGGGACATATTTTCATTTCCCTTTGGTCTGAAAATGATAGGTAAGCTTACTTTCAAATCATGGCTTGGCAATTATTTCCTTTTAGAATTTTAAAGGTATTATTCTGCTCTTCTCTGGCTTCTATCACAGATGTTGAGGATGCAGCTGCTACATTTGTTGAGTTCTTTTGAAGACAATCCATGCGTTCTGTATGTCACTTTTAAAGTCTGTCTGTGTCTCTGTCTCTCTCCCTGTCTTTCTCTGTCTCTCTTTGAGGTCCCTCTCCAAGCCATTCTCTAGCTTTACTAAAAGAAATCTGAAAGTTTGCAATGTTTATTATTGTTTGTTTAGTCATGGTATTATCCTTCATGGGATTTGTTGCTCCTTGGATCCAGAATTTCTGTGTTCTGGTAAAGCTGCAATTCGCACACACTATCACTCTCAGCATTAGCTCTCTGACCTCTTTGTATCTGCTCCTAAAATCGAATCCTATGTTCTCTACTTACCATTTGTTTTTCTTTCCTTTCCATCATGTGTTCCTCTATCTTCCATTTCATCAATAATCTCTTCAGTTGTATTGATTCTCCACTGAGAGATTTTCCTCAACTTTTAGTAATCATATTTTGCATTAGAGACATTAAATAAGGTTTATTTTCCAAACTGATTGATCATTTAAAAATACATTCTTTTGTCGTTCTTTATTTATACCTATCTTTAATATTTGATAATTATATATATTAATTTTAATATTTAGATTATATTTATTGTTTTATATTTTTGATGTTAGCATGTTTTGTTTTTTCTGCTTCAGATTCATGGAAATTTATATCATCATCCACTTTTAAACTTTTTGCTATGATTTCTTGGTCATCATGGTTTTTCTGATTTATAGGTGGAAAGTGTAATAACCCCTGAGTTCAGAGCAACCGTCTCCAGATTAAACTGCTTTTGGCTTTGCCAAATGCTCAGTGTTGGTATCAGTCTTGAGTCAACATTAAACTAAATTCTTACTTAAAATTTTACACACTGCAAGACAGCTAAATGTTCAGCCTCAGGAAATGTTCAGCCTGCAGGAAAATCTAGGGACTTCACTTCCGTATATAGTTTTATGGTACCAACTTTGTGTAATAGTTTCTCCCTTCCTTCCTCCCTCCCTCCCTCCCTTCTTTCCTTCCTTCCTTTCTTTCTTCTTTCTCTTTTCCTCTCTCTCTTTATCTCTCTCTCTTTTTTTTGGTACTGGGGATAAAACTCTCTCTCTCTCTTTGAATGAATGAATTATTCCCCTTATCCTGCTTTTTCACTCAGAAGCGTGTCAAAAGCCCAGATTTGTGATAAAAGTCTTTGCAACTTTAATTTCAAGAAGTTGAACTCTGTGTACGACCTCAGTGGAACAGAGTAAATGACACTTTAAAGTTTATTGAATTATAAAAGTATGCCAAGGCAATTATACTTCCAGTTCAGTGTAAATTTCCCCCCTTGTCTTAGTTTCTGGACTTTGGTAATTCCCTTATTAGCAACATAGCTGTGCAATTAAAAAGATATTTCTTACAGCCCAAATGCTCATCAGTGATGGATAGATGATAAAAATATGGCAGATATACACAATGGAATTTTATTCAGTCACAGTGAAGAATGTTTCATGTTGTTTACAAAAAATTGAAATACCAAGTTTAATTCATATCATTTTAAATTTTGGATCTGAAATTATTTTTTATGCAAACTGAACACAATTATTTTCTCATAAATATATGTATATATATTTATTTCCTCGATAATTTTGGTATTATATCTCTTGAATTTCAAAAATTCTCTTTATATCTAAAGCTGTAACAATTTAATAGCTTTCAAAAATATTTTATATAATGTAATAAAAATTTGTGATGATTTTTAAAATATTTTTTCTCTAAAAAGTCTAAATTTATTGTGGCTAATTTTTATATTCTGTATGTGGACTACATACAGGTTGATAATAGAGACATCATTTTAGATTATTGAAAATTGTGTTTGTTATTTTCTTATTAAAATGTAATGCAATATCAATATCCCATGTGTCAAATAAAAAAATATACATTTATTGCCAATATTGCAGCATGATTGCTAAGTGCATAGACTTTACAGGTAGATGGATAAGAATTCACATTGCCGTCTTTAACAATTACAACTTCTTGAAGAATGGTCCAGGCTACCAGATGCATTTGTGCAAGATTGATCAAACAGTATAATTTCCCTTTGAGCAGTTTCCTTCCATTTTACTATATCTATTGTAACTTTTGAATCTTATTTATTCTTTCATTTTCTTACACTAGCTAGACAATACGATGTTTGAGGATGACAACATTCAATAAAACAACCATTGTTAAATTCCTATCATCTTGTCTTGAAATCCTGTATCATTGTTTTTTGTGGTTGTTGTCATTTTGCTTTTGTTGTTTTTTGCTTGTTTGCCTCTTGATTTTTCTGTTTTTTTCTCTTTAAAGTAAAAATGATAATAAAATAAAAAACCTGGAAAATACTTGCAAAAAAAATCCAAAAAAAAAAAAAATTACAAGTTCTGCAACTTATTTGAGCTCTCTAAAGGTAGTTTCTATTTGAAAATCTGTTTAGTTAATACTGTGCCATTAAGTGCTAAAATGCAAAAATAAAATAAAATAAAAAACCCTACAAAAAGGGAAATGTGATATTTATTGGACATTACACTAAGTATTTGATATTTATTAGGCATATTAATCCTCAAAAAGGACTGTGCAGTAACCCTACTATTATTTCCACTTTACAAGTATGTACATATATAAAGCAACTGTTACATTGTAAATGTCCAAATAAATAATCTCTATTAATATTATAAAGTTCTATAATTTCTATATGTCCTCATAAATATTTTGAAAAACATATAAAGAACAAATAACATACTCTCATAATTGAAATGCTTTTGACCACTTAAGGCTATTTCTGTTTATGGTTTGTAGTTCATTTCAGAAATATCATAATGAAATGTTTGGTTACTAAATTCAAAATGCTTCTTTTTCATTTAAGAAATAATGGAGATTTTATATTAATTTCTCATATAGTTCACATTTTCTAGTCATAAATGTCTTATCCATATCTCTGCTACTTTTATATAAGCTAAGTTTTCCTTTATGGGCAGCTGAGATAGCTTCTTCATTTGCCTGTCAAATTCCACACCAAGTAGTTCTGGACATTGTGGTTGTGCAAAACAAACTCTTGCTTTTACTATGCTACTGACCAATAACAAATGCATAGAGAATCATTTTCCTAATATGAAAATAATGAAGTGAGGTAAGTAAAATTTACTTACTAAATTACAGATTGTATAGTTTATGACTACTTTTATTAAAGACCTTTTCTCATAACTTTCATGATATAAATGGAGAAGGATTGTATTTTTCTTCTCACTCTATTGAATAGTTGAGTTTAAAACATTGGAAAATGTATAAAAACATGTACATCTTGGTTTTAAAATGTCTATATAGGAATAAAAATGATGCAATAAAATAATACAATCTGAAAAATTCACAAATATATAGGTTTACACCTATGAATAATTTATATCTTAAAAGTCTACTATAGAATACAAAAGCAACTACCAACTGTCATTCTTAATATTGATTTTTAAATAAAGTACAATGGAACTTCATTAAGATTATTTTCAAATAATTTGCAAAGGGTAAATGAGTATCCCAAGATAATTATAGCCAGATTAATAACAAAAATGAATTAAATATCTTCATGAAAATTTCTAACAAGATATTTTAGCAACTACTTTTATTAGATAACTATTTAATAGACATTTCACAAAAATGAAACTAGTGAAAAAGAAGTAATGTCATTGTGTTTCAGACTCTACTTAAAATAAAATTAACTCATAAAACCATATTAAGACACTTCAAAGAAAATAGTTGCAAAGAATTTCAAATTCATCTTTTCCCCTGTCTTGTTTCTTTATCCTTGTCTTTCTTTTCCTTTTATCTGCTTCGATGATGTTTAGGTTAAAGATGTATTTGTTGTATCTCTGCTAGGATGCTAAACACTGACGTAAATAAAAGAAGTTCTAAAATGTTTAACCTGAATTCTACATACATTAGGCATATATGTATGGGCTTAATTATCAATGAAATAAGACAAACTGAAACAACTGCTCACAATGGTTATCATTTCTGATCTTAAAATGCAGATTCTTTCCCAAAAACTTTAAAGGTAAAATTGCATATTAAAAGATAGTACCTATGATTAAATATATAGTAATTAAATATATATCTATAAGTACACTTATTAAACACAGCTACAGGTATCTGTTTGTTATGAACCAATACCAGAATATCAGAATGTTATTTCTTTTTTAAAAATTATTATGGTTCAAAAGTTAGTCCTACAGTATTGCAATCCATGAAACTCAACTTCTTTCAGCTAGGAGAATTCATTAGAATTCTAAATCTTACCAGAAGGGAATGTATCTACATTGTAAAGTGTTTTATTGTTTTTTGTTTTTTGCTTGAAATTGCATTACAATTACTCTGTAGCAGGTTCTTAGTGTTTAAGAGGACTTGAGAATAGCAAAAGAGGTAGAAAGCTCATTTAAGAAGAAAGTTACTGGAAACTTTTCCTAGAGAATGATCCAGCTATCCAGCTGCGGGAAGGCCAAAAGTCATCTGTAGGAGTTAAGCAAGTCTACTCAAGACATCTTATCGTCAAGCTCACAAAGGAAGAAGGCTTAGAAGCGTCTCAAGGCAACAAGGGAAAAGAAACAAATAACCCAGGGATGTCCCAATTCCTCTGACACAGAGTCCTCAGCAGAAACCAGGCAGGCCATGAAAAAGAGGCATGAGATTTCCACAGCACTGACAAGAGAAATCTGCCAAACACTGACACTGTTCAGCAAAATTGCCTTTGAGAAATGTAGGAAAGATAAAGATATTCCCACACAAGTGAAAGCAAAGACAGTGTAACTCCACCAGATCTGTGCCACAGAAATCTTCAAACTGAAAGGAAGAGATATAAAAGAACAGTGAAAGAACTTCGGAAGGTATAAGACTTCTTGGCCAAAGTAATACACAGACATACTCAGAATGCTTCAATATTGTAAACATGCTGCAGAAACCATTTTTATCTTTGGTATAAAGGCAAAAATCATTATAAATAATGGTTATATTCATGTATTAACAGATAGGTAATATGAAATATGGAAAATGGGAAACAAAAAGTTCAAAATGTAGGGAGGATTGGAGTACAAGTATAGAAGTTTTTTTGTTTCTTTTAGAATATTTTGTTTTCTTTTTCTTATTTTTTATTGTGCTATATTGTTGTAACTAACATACAGCTAGGTATAAGCAAAAGATTTTTTAAGGCTCATGGTAATCACAAGGCAAGAAAACCTGTAACAGACATACCAAAGATAATCAGCAAGGAGTAAATCCCATTACTTGGAAAAAAATACTAAACCACAAAGAAGACTATAATAAATGAAGAAAAATAAGAATTACAGTAAAATTAGAAACAGATTAAAAATGGCTGCAATAAAAACTACCTATTATTTATTTATTTACTTATTTACTTATTTGTGCCTTTTTGAGACAGAGTCTAGCTAAGCAGTCCAGGCTGGTCTGGAGCTCACCCTGCAGCCCAGGCTCCTCTAAAACTTGCAAGGATCCTCCTCCTCCCTCTACCTCCGGAGCGCTGGGATTACAGGTACATGCAGGAAGGCTCAGCTAAAACTACCTATTGATAATTAAATTAAAAGAATTAACAGTCAATGAAAAGACACAATAGTTAATGACCAAAAGCAAACAAAACCAAACTATGTTGCTTACAAGAAACTCACTTCACCTTTAAAGACATGCAGTGACTGAGAATGAAGGAATGGAATACAATTTTCCATGAAAATTGAATCCAAAGTAGAGTGGGAAGAGTCCTTATTTAAAAAAACAATACATGTTAAAATCAAAATCAGTAAAAAGCCACAAGGAGGGTCATCATCAATTCAGGAAATGATTATAAAAATTTATAATTCTATGTGCATCCCACAATGGAGCATGTAAATGCCTGAAATAAGTATTCACAGATCTGATGTGAGAGATACACTTAAATATATTAATAGGAGACACTGACACCCAGTTTTCAACTGTGTTCAGACAAATAATCATACAGAATGAACAAAACAGCAAAATTAAATGAATCCCAAAGCAAAAGCTCTAACAGACTTCTACAAAAAATTGTAACCATATACTGCAAGATACACATTCTCATCAGCACACTAACACTGTCCAGAACACAGCATATGATAAGTCACAAAACACATCTCTAAATGTTTAAAAAATGAAATAATGTGAAATATTTTTCTTATTACGTTGAAATGAAACTTGAAAGCAACTACAAAAAAACCTCTTGAGGTTATACAAATTACGAAACTTAACCAATGAATTAAAGAAAAAATAAGAAAAAATTTTTGATATAAATTAAAATCGACAAATGAGATACCAAAATCTGAGATACAGCAAAGGCAGAATGAAGAGGACAATTAACAAAGTACACATCAAAAATTGAGGAAGAGCTCAGACAAGCGGCCGATTGTTGTATTTCAAGGAACTACAAAATAGATCAAAGTTCACGAAAATTTTTTGAGGGAAACAAGTCTCAAAATATCTGAGCAGAAATACAGACTAAAAGTAATATCCAGCACCAACAAAATAAAGAGCTGGGGCTGGGGATTTAGCTCGGTGGTGCAGCTCCTGTCTAGCAAGTGTGAGGGCCTGAGTTCTGGCTTTCATAAAAAAAAGCAAAAAGCCAGTTTTTGAAAAGATAAACAACAACAACAACAAAAAAAAACCTTTAGTAAGGCTAAGAAAAAGAGAATTAGCAGATAAAATCAGACATAAAAAGACATAAATCGACACTACAGAAATAGTAAAGATTACTAGAGATTATCATATATAATTACATTACCAATAATTAGATAACTTAGAAGTAATAGACACCTTATAAAAACTGAGTCATGAAGAAAGAGTAATGTCTTATTACCAATAAGCAACATAATAAGTAACATAATACTGATAATAAGATAAAGAAATAGTAATAGTCTTGCTACCAATAAAAAATAACAAGACTGAGTCAGTAATAAAGTCTCTTATTAAAACTGCCTAAGACTAGATTGTCTCACTGCTGAGTCCTATCAAAAAATTAAAGAGCACATACTAATTATCTCTAAATCATTCAAAAAAAATGGAGAGGAGGGAATTCTTCCAAACTCATTGTATAAGCCCTGCCAAAATAAATCAAGGACACAAAAATAACAACAGAAAGAAAACAATAGGCCACGATCCCCGATGACAATACTAGACTCAAAATCCTCAGTGAAATGCTAGCAACAGGAAACCAATAGCGCAGTAAAAAGACTATTCATCATGATAAAGTAGGATTAATTTTAGGGATGCATGAATGGTTGAATATGCATCAATCAGTAAATGTGACACCAACACATCAAAAGAATGAAGAACAAAACCATGCAGTCATCTCAAAGTTGCACATGTGACATATGCTAAACTTTAATACCCTTTAGTTAAAAACACCGAGCAATTAGGTATATGAAGAATGTATCTCAATGTAATAGAGACCACATGCAGTGAGACACCAATAAATATCATATTGAATGGTATTAAATGATTTTTCTCTTAAATATGGAAGAAAAATATGTTTACACTGATCATTTTTATCTAACATTGTACTCAATGCTTAGTGAGGTCAGGGAAAAAAACAAAGAAGGAAAGAACATTCAGATTGAAAAAGAGGAAGTTAAATTATCTCTATGTCCAACCAGATGATGTGAATTTATATGCAGAAAACTACAAAGTCTCTACCAAGAAAATATCAGTTTTACTAAACAAATGTAGCAAAGTTGTTAAATGCAAAATTGCCATGGGGACATAGGACATTGCTACATGTTATAATGAATTACTTAAAATAGAAACAAGAAAACAATCCCATTATAAATAGCTACAAAAATCCAGAAATAAATTTAAACAGAGATGAAAGATCTTTATGGTGAATACAGTAGATCACTGAAGATAGAATTGAAGAGGGCACCAAAAAAGTAAATCTATCCCATGTTCATGATTCAGAGTAATATTGTTAAAATGTTCACACTACACAAAGCAATCAAGAGATTTTATTAAAAACTCTATCCCTGAATAAAATACCTTGAACAAAAGTAAAAAGCAGAGGTATTGTAGTAGCTGATTTAAAAAACACATTATCAAGCTATAGTAATCAAAATAGATGGTATTGTCATAAGTTCAGAAGGACAGAAAAGAATAGAGAATAGTAGTAAATTTACACATCTATACTCAATTGATTTTCAGGAAAAGTACAAAGAATTTTTATTGGAGAAGGAAGTTTCTTTTCCCCAGTGAACACTGTTGGAATAATTGCTCACCCATATACATAAGAATGAAACCAGGTCTCTGTGCTTCCCCAGTTAAACAAGGCATCTCACAAGAGGTAAAAGAATTAAATGCAAGATCTACATCTATGAAAAACCTTGAAGAAAATATAGTAAAAACACTGCTGGAAGGGACATGAAAACAAGACCCCCAAAGTACATGATGCAATAGCAAAGACAGACAAATGGAATGACATCAAACTGAAAAGCTTCTCTTCATGAAAGGAAGCAATCAACTGAATAAAAAATGACCTACGTAATGGAAGAAAAATTTCCAAACTATACTCTTGCAAATAAATATATCAATATCTTAGATATGTAAGAATTAAAAAATCCTCATTTCTAAAAGACAACTCAGCAAAATTGAGCAATAGATATAAACAGACCAGACTCCAAAGAAGACACACATCATATAGTCAAAAGATTCACAAAAATGCTAAAGTTCCTAATAATTGAAGAAATTCAACTCAAAACCACAATGAGACATCATCTCACACCAGTAACAATAGTTATTATCAAAGAGAGAAGCAAAAGATAAAATGCATTAGTGAGTAACGAGGAGAAAAAATCTTACATAACACTGGTGTGAATCTAAATTCATATGATCTTTAAGAACAACATGGAGAATCTTCAAAACACTCAAAACAGAACGACCACACCCTCCAGCAATCCCAATACTGGATAGAACCAAAGTGAAATCACTGTGTTAAAGAGGTCTCTGGACAGCCTTGTTTATTACAGCACTGTTCACAAAATTCAAGAATTGGGAACAAGCTAAATGCCCACTAGCTGATGAATGGATAAAGAAACTGTGCTACTTTTATAGTGTACAATACTACGTGGCCATAAAAAGTGAAATCCTGTCCTTGTGACAAAATGGATACAACTGGAAAGCATTGTGCTAAGTGCAACAAGCCAAGCACAGCAAAACAAAAAATGTATGATCACACTCATGTAGAATCAAAAAGTGTTGCTTCACAGAAGTTGAGAAATTTAGAGTGGCGACCAGAGTGTACCAGGTGTATACCGGGGAACCAGGTGTGGACATATTTTAATCAGTGGTTACTAAGTTACATTCACATAGGAGTAAAGATGTTCTGGTAGGACAACTAAAGATTAAAATACTGTAATTTAGATTCTAAAAAACTAGAAAAAAGTCTGAATATTTTCAACACAATGAAATCATAACTATTTGAGGAAATAGGTAAGTTTATCTCAATTTTGACATCACCTTATGTATGCATGTATGAATATATGAATATATCCTATGGGACTCCATAAATATGAATCATTTCTAAGTGTTTCTGGTAGTTAAAATAAATTTAAATGAAATATAATAAATAGAGTATAAAGTAGGTGAAACTACATTATTTCCCAAAGAATTTATGCCAACTAAACATATGTAGAAAACATTAGAACTTAATAATCATTTTTGAAATATTTGGTCAGATCTGTTCTTTTCAAGCACAGATGCTCCATGTAGTTTTAGTAAGATCTTTCCTGATTAGGAAACTGGTTATTTATTGTTGGTGGTGAGCCATCTCCAAGTGTTCCATGCGAAAATGTTGACCATGGCTTGCTGTGGTCTATTTTATGTGGTGCCAATTTTCTATTTGTATACCTTTGTATTATAGTGATTCCTTGCAGACAACACTGTGTCTTTATGAATTGTCTGTGAGCTTTGTGAGATATAAATTCCAGGTTATTTTGAAGTTATGCCTGTTTGTATCATTCGCCCACTCGAGACATCACATATTCTTCCAACCACCCCCTCCACTTGGAACAGGCGCCCAATTAATATATGCCAGGCAGGCCACCTTGCTCGTCTCCTTCAAAAACTCCTAAAAAACCATCTGTTCTGGGAGGCGTTCCAGCTACAATAACCACCTACTACTTTCAATTGCCTGTAATATCTGCATCCACTTTCTTGGGCACTGCTTACATATTTTATCATTACAAAATCTATGAGGCAAGAATTTTCTAAGTGTCTTATCATGGTATTTAACCTCCTCTTAAATCTCTACATCCTCTTGGAATAAGAGCATATTCTGGCAAGCATTTCTTCCATGGCAGAATGGGGAGATATGAGCTTAAAAACAGGAAGAGAATTAATACTGACTCTGATCAGGACCTTTAGCCAACCTAGTTAGGTGTTCTGATTGAGGCTTTGTGCCAAACTCTCATGCGGAATGTTCAGTCAAACTGGCTAAATAGATTTTTGTGAAAGTCCTGTGGTAAGGAATGCAAACAATGCAATAAATTATTTTTAAATGAATGCACTTTGATTTTTAAAATGTATTATGGATGCTTTATATGACAACTAACTTTGATCTCATGATATTTTTGAAGACTTGATTGATGGAATAAACAATTTTGACAAAAACACATTTTATCATAAAAACTGGAAAGATTCTCTTTAGTTTTGAGATTTTAAAAGCCAATATTGCCACACTGGATAACCTCAAGTTCCTGAGTGCCTGTGGGTGCCCTCACAATTACGTCAGTACCACGCATACCTTCCGGATGACGGCATTGTCCAGGTAATGAGCAAAGGACATGCATTTCTGACTCTTACAAGAGTCAGGGCTTGCTAAAAGGTAAAGGAGCTTTCTTTGTACTTCCATAGCAGGGATTTCAGATCGAGAGATGGATCCGAGGACCAGGGAGAGAAGTAATCATACACTGAGACCATCAAGTAAGGAGACACTGTGGACAATTTTGCAAACTAGAAAGGAGAGGCCTTGAAGGAAAGTGGTAGCTGGAGAGGCAGAGCCAAAATCACTGACACAGAATGGAAGGAAATTATCAGAAGCATCGGTCCTCTCATTGCTTAGGTCAGCACCTTGAAGTGGAAAAGAAAAAAGCCAGCAGGACAGGAAGTTAAAGACTCTTAGGAGTAGCCATGGGGGAGCGCTTTTGCCACTGAGGAAGACAATACTGTTTTTATAATTTTGTGCCTTAAATGTCATTGGAAAAGTAAAGCAAACAATGGGTTCTAGAGATGTCCACTCAACTGAAAAAAACACCCTAGAATTACCAGGTCCTCCTACAGTATGTGCTTAAATTGCTAAGAGGATGAAACAGAAGGAAATGGAATTTAGGATGAGTAGGTGGTGACTGAGGCCTGTCTTACCTCTTCTCTTTTCTTGAAGGAACTTGATTTAATCATGTTGAGAGAAAACTTGATCTAATTTTTGTACCTAAACTTTGCTATGGAAAGGAGGAAAGGCAGGACAAAGCAGAAGAGTAGGGAAAGACCTCTGGAAGAACTGGGAAGCTACATCACGTGTTGAACTAGAAATAACTGAAACACTTTTAATTGACAAGATCACAGCTTGCGGCATTAGTGAGTGTGATGATTCAAGAGTAAGATGAGGTAAGATCACTTGTAGAATCAATGAAAATCATTCCTTTCCACAGTTCCACAGTTGACTGCTATATATTTTGCTGCTTGTTTTGATGTGACTATTGAAAAAGCTAGTCATTTTCACATAGCAAGGCAATTAACTCAACTACTCTTACTATGAACCATACCAACATTTAGGTGAAAAAAGAAAGTGATCTTTGAAAGGATATTAAATAATAAAAAAAAATGAAGATGTTTACAATTTAATCCTCCTTGAATATTCACTACAGGTACCAGATCAGCAATGAGATGCAAAGATAAATAAGATGTGGTTTCTACCTTTACAAATTTAATGTGAGCATTATTTCTAACAATAGTCTTCATTTGCAGCCTTTCAAGAGAATTTCTACTTTATTTTTACACTTTAAAAAAATCATTCAACAAGTTTGTTTCTAATTTTATTTGGATTTATTTGGAAAGGTACACCTGTTTTTTGACTGTTTGGAAAATATTAATTATCACCATCAATATGCTTGCAATATTTCCTGCCAAATAGAAAAGAGCATGCATGGCATATATCTCTGGGCACAAGCATCTCAAGAACCCATAAAATATTTCACGTGAAAGCAAATTCAAAACTGTAAATCAGCATGCATATGTTCTTTTTTATTTACCCAATAATGATAAAGGTCGATAGTCTTCTTAGAATGTGAAAAAAAAAGAAAAAAAGTAATTTCCTAGGGTCTGTTAATAACTTTATTTGTACATTAATTCCAAGCTATTCAACACTATATTTTAAAATAGTATTTATGTTGAAAAAAGTAAAAGCTGTGACCTGAAGAAGTCATACTTTATTGTTTAATAAGAAGTATTTATGCTTCAGATCAACTATAAAGCCTCTGAAGAAATTAGAGTGGCTCACATTATTTGTAATACATTTTAAACAATGTATTTATTGACTGAAGTTATGAGATAAGATGGACCTGAAGAGCGTTTTAATTCAGAACCCATGAAGACAAAAATGGAGCAAATAAAATTGACTAACTTTGTACTATACAGTGAAAACATAGGTAGCATGTGAACACGAAATAGTTAATAAAAGTTAGCACGTTAAAGGCATGGCGTATGCCCTGGGATGATTGCAGGCTAAACATTATCCTGAGCACTTCATATCCCTTAACTTGTTTTGCTTTTCCTCTCTCTGAAGAAGGATCTTTCAGTGCTTCATTTTCAGAAGAAGAAATCGAGGCACCCAGAGGGTTAAACTGCTGGTTGAGGTCACCTAATTGGGAAGCCAAGGGGGCTCGCTTTGGATTTAGGCTGTCAGGACCCTGGGTGTGTGCGGTCACCACAGCAGCCATCTGAAACACTCAATTACGTGGTTCTGCTATATACTGTCTTTTCAAAAGCAAACAAATAAGCAAAGCTGACATGGTTAAACGACTGGTCTGTTCCAGAGTCTTTATACATGCTTCTCTCCCTCATTAGTTTGTATAGCACATTGTAGGTCAGAATTTGAATATATTGCATTTTGCCAAGAACCTGTTTCTTTATCATTGCTCAAAGTTAGGAATGAGATTAGGAGTCCACTTAAATTCCAAGTTCACTGAGTCTCTTCCTCTATCTGTTGCACTGATCCTAAATCCTAGAACCTGTCGTTTCTGTTCCTTTCATCAGGCCTGAAATCTATACATCGCTTTTGAACACTTTCACTGCCACAGTCTTCCATCCGTCACAGGAGTGGCAAACTTTCTCTAAAGAGGACAGATAGTATGTATTTTAGGTTCTCTGGATCTTATGGCCTCTGTCACAACTCAGCTCCACCCCTGTGGTTCACATGGAGTCATAAACAACAGAAAAAGCAGTCAACTGGCTGTATTCCAAGGAAGTTTCTTTCTTTCTGTTTTCTAAACAAAGAAGCAGGCAGCTGGAATCTTCCTATGGGCCATAGTTTGCCGACCTTTGCTCTTATTATGCAATACGGGGAAATGTTTATTTGTTCCTGTCTTTTGGAAGGTAGTAGAGTTTGAAAATCTTCCATATTTAGAGAAGCCACTTAATTCTGACAGCCCTTGTGTGTCCCTATGAAAGTTATAGTCTAACTTTGGCCATGATTTTGACTGGAATGCGATGTTAAGCCAATTCTTGTGAAGCCTATGTTTTCACAAATATTTGTTTGGTAGTCACAATAACTCTGTAAGTAATCTCAGCATAACCATTTGGACTTACAGAGGAGATAACTTCTCCTGGCAAGAAATATAATTATTCTTCCTAAGCCTGATTTTGTGGGGTTTTTTTTGTTTTTTTGTTTTGTTTTTTTAACTATACGATGATCTCTGCATTGTATAGAAAAATCATATATGATTATTAGCAGAGGCATAATGTCTCTTAATTATTTAGAACTTCCAGCTCCATATTTTACTTTTCAAGAATTGCCTAATATTTCTGACATTTAAAAAAAAAAAAACTTCCAGAGAATGACAACTGCTGTATTATAGCACTGACATTCCTCAGGTACTTGAATCAGATCACATCTTTGATAGTCAACTTTGATGGAAATGAAAAAGAGTAGTCTAACAGGAGCTATATGATACACTTACAATGTCTTAATTTAATAACATAACAACCCTGAGAAACAGGAATTACTATTCCATTGTTAAAGGTGATAACAAGGAACCTCCTAAATTCTAAATAAGCTTTCACTGCTATTCAGAAGTAGAAATAGAATTCGGACAGAGTTAAAGTTCTGTGTCCTTTGAATGTCATCACCATGGGTATCTATGAAAGCCAATATGAGGTTCAGATTTCCCATCCGTCAATGTACACTTTGTTCCCATAAACTCATGCAGAATTGTCTTCCTTAGTGAGAACCAGGAAAACCTGCTTGTGTAATTTGAAGACTGAAGTTAAAAATCACAGAAATAACTTCAATGTGATTTTTATTACTGTTTATGTGCCAGAGAACTTGGAACATTCTGAATGAAATTAAAACGCATTTCATTGGTGTAGAATCATGAACATTTGTCAAAATTGTTTTGTACAAAATTCCCTAGGTTTTCACAGCTGTATAAATGCTCCCTCAGAGAAACAAGTCCAGAATGAATAAAAACAGATGTGGCATTTTTTTGCATATTATCAACAAAAATCTCTTTTTATTTTATCTTGCCTGTGCTTTACCATAACTTCATTTATGTCATAATTCCACACATAACAAATGCAAAGCAAATACTTAAAATGATTTTCAGTAGGGTTTTCTGGTTGCTTATATTTCTCTAGGGATTACCCTTGCACATGAACTAATTCTATGTGTTTTCTAACTAAAACCCAAACTTTCATGCTGTGCACTCAGAGCTATACCAAACATTCTCCACTCTATTAAAAGTAATTGAGTCAGAACATTTACAGGTATTTTAAATGAATGTGCACTGAAAATTCTCCAAGTTGACTCAGGAAATAGATTTAGAGAAGTTTTAATACTCTGCTAACTTAAGCAGAGGAAATTACCTTTGGTTATTTAAAGCTAGAGAAGATTGGTATTAGACCTTTAAGACAATATGCTACCCTCAACCCCAAGGCAGTAAAAGGTTCTTCCTCTAAAAAGTCACCTGCAGTTTTGGTTTAAAAATTGTGTTTTCATAGTTTTATATTCAAATATCATGCAGCACTCAGATATGGAACTTTGTTAATTTTTTACATGTGATCATTTGCAGCATCTAATATTGAGGCATGCTGTCAACAACATTCGAAGTTGATGAAAGACAATCATATGTGACTTTCCCAAGATTGAATTAGACATTTAGTATAAACAAAGGGAAAATTAAATCAAGATTTGAATGAGTGCTGTTTTATTAGACAGAAATTCTGGTGAAATCTTATATCAATGCTTTACATGAAAAGTTAATCTTTTCTCATATTATTTTTCAAATTTTCAATCTTCCAGGGTCAACCTAGTTGAATATGAACCTAGCATATAATCTATAATGACGTAAAAGTTTACACCTAAAATATTTTATAGATTTTGTTTCAAGTTTATATATAAAAGATTAAACAGATGTCAATTTGAACAAACATCTACATAAGTGGCATATTATTTTGTTCTAATCTGAAAACCTAATTATCGCCTTCTTATGGAAGACAAGGGACACCTTCATAGGAAAACTAATGCATACTATCAGTGGGACAGTTTGTCACACTCTTAAATAACCATCATCTTTGCAAATGAAATTGTTATAAGCTTCACTGAATGAAGAAAGGAGATGGACCCCCTTACACTATTACACATTAAAATTAACTTCCTGCAGGTTTCTAAACTGTTTACTACACTTTCACTCTACAGGATCATAAACGAAACATAACAACATTAACTGCTTCTTACAACATAACAAGCAAGTTTGATTCATATCAGATTTAAAAAACCAAAAGACTATACATATTACACTGATATGTCATGTCTTTATTTGCATGCAAATTTAAAAAATCTGATGAAAGTTACAGAAGAGCCAGTATATAAAATGGCCTGCATCTTTTAAAACTAATTGGTATTATTAATTACCTATGAAGTGTTGCCAACAATTTTTGCACCTCAAATAGCTT
Source organism: Hydrochoerus hydrochaeris (assembly GCA_004027455.1). Taxonomy (NCBI): domain Eukaryota; kingdom Metazoa; phylum Chordata; class Mammalia; order Rodentia; family Hydrochaeridae; genus Hydrochoerus; species Hydrochoerus hydrochaeris. The sequence goes on along the minus strand of PVLA01000447.1, from coordinate 334,092 downwards.
GTATGTGTTAAAAAATGTTTCCTTTGTTTTTCAAATTGGAAATACAAGAAAAATTAAACTAATATGAATTCCCTTTTTAAAATTTTGTAAAATAATATTTAGCAAGATTACTAAATACTTGGAAATTCAAAGTATGTCAAAAATACAAACAAAACACGTAGTTTATCATAGCGATGTTATTATCTCTACATTACTTAGAGCAAGCATGAACAATTTTTGAGTGCCCTCATTTCAAAATAGAGTATGATTTGAGACATTTGGGGACTTTACTCATCAGCAATGTTACAATGAAAGAGGATCCGCTCTTTGACTTTTAGTTTGACTGAAGCAAACGCCTTTCCATATTAGGTTAAAACTCGTCCTGTTCATCAAATGTGATCAAAAGCTCCTTAATCCGCCTGCAAGACCGAGGCAAGCAGATAGCCTTTGACCTCCTACAGCAGATTACCGTGATGATGTTAGCGTTGTCTAACAGAATGAGGTGTCTTGGCTGGTATTCAAATACGACTCAAGTTACACTTTGCTTAAAGAAGTGCACGCTGCCGCTGGAGGACTAGGGAGGCAAATAATCTAAGCCCTGGCAACGTGGCACACAGCAAAACAACCACTTTGGGGTGTGTGTGTGTGTGTGTGTGTGTGTGTGTATGTGTGTGTGTGTGTGTCTGTAATTGCTGCAAGGCGGAGTGCGTGTGCGCTCGCGCCCTCTGCTGGCTGATTATGCAACTTCTGTAAAGTTTAAACAGTACCGAAAAACATTGCAAATTCTGCTTAACAAAATTGCGATGCCAAAAAACCAGTTTCTATCTGGAATTAACAACTTATGGGGAGCTTAAAAATAATTTAGATATCGAACCAACTGCCTAAGTCCTAGTGCTAGGAAGATGACAGAAAAATTAGACTCTCAAATCATTTATCTTAAAATAAAAGGAATAATTTAATAAAGTATTACACATAAATAATAAATGCTTCAGAAAAATTCTAAATAAAATTTAACAATATAGTTTAAATAAATTATTTAAATAAATGTAAATCTTTCCGATAAACCATTAATTTATAATAATAAAGTAAGTTTAATGATTTTTTCATAATGTATGCATTATAATCTGCTGAAGGTTTTTAAGTGAATCTTGCCTACAGTATAACTCTATTTATTATAACTAGCATATTTCAAAATAATGGAATCCACTCAATCCAGACTATAGACACTATAGTTGGCAGATAATGGAACAAAAATAGCTCTTCTAATCCAATAACTACTCAGTTCTACATAAACATACCCCTAATTCCAAGGCCGCAGACTATACTGTCTGCAAAGCTGGCATGTATACTGTGCCAACAGCAGGCTTCCCCAGGTATGGCATCTGATTCATCACGGTCACCTCACACGCCACCGTTGCTACTACATTTATCTCGTGGCGGGCATTGGTGACATCCTACCTTCATTCATAAATTCTTAGGCATCATTTCCTCCCTTGAAAATTTTCACCCTTATCAATTACTAGGCAAGGTCATTAATGATAATCACTTTTCTCCTCTCCAAATCTATTTCTTTAGTGTTATCATGTTCATGTTGAAAGTCTATTACTTCACATTACTTCAAGGACAGAGTCCAAGTTTCTAACAGGACTAACCAAATTGTTTGTTAGCTGAGTATTAACTGCAAAGACCCTTCAAATTTCTATTTTCCATATTCCATTATTTTAGCCTTCCTTCCTTCCTTCTTTCCTTCCTTCCTTCCTTCCTTCCTTCCTTCCTTCCTTCCTTCCTTCCTTCTTTCCTTCCTTCCTTCCTTCCTTCCTTCCTTCCTTCCTTCCTTGTCTCCTTCCTTCCTTGTCTCCTTCCTTTTTGCCTTCCATTTTCTCTGTCTTAAGTATTTATTGGTCCCACCATACACTGAGATATTTGTTGTATGTTCTTGTTCATTAATACATAAAATTCGTTCTGTGCAAACCACAGCCACTTGCAAACTCCCCACTGATCTTTTACAACCATAATAAGGCACTATTTTGCCCAAAACCTTGCTAGTCACCTCTACCACACTATGGCTTACTACTTTCTAATACATAATATTTAAGTAGTTGAAATGCATCAAACTAGTTTTTTAATTTGAAAAAAAAAATTCTGGCATTTAGTTTCAAAGAAAGTGATTCCTACTGTTTAGTGGAAGTAGTTGAGTCAGTGGCAAAATTGAGACAGATATACACTCAATCAAAGTACAAACCAAGATACCCTTTCTCTCTTACTCTCTCAGGTCACTGTGGACTTGTAAATGTGAATCTTAGAAGTATTTTATCATGATAATCTAAGTCACAGATAACATAGGAAAAAAATAAGACAAGGTAATTAAGGAAAAATGAAATTAGGAGCTGATCATTCTATTGATCTCCAAATCAAACTTGTCTTGAACCAGAAATTTCTTTTAATTTTAATCCAAATTGAGATGAAAGGATTAATTTGTTTTTCTCCACAAGGGCTGTTCTTTAAAACTCATACAACCCAAATCATTCACTCTGTGATGTCCTGAGGGCTAATGTGTGCTTTGCTGTCATCCCCTTTGTCTCATGGTCAGAGGACAGTATTAATATCACTCCTCATTAAACCAATTAAAAATAAGTACAGATAGAGGACAATTTTCTAGTGACCATAGGGGTAGGAGGTGGGAAGCAACTATCTGAAGCTAAGGAATTCTAACTAGTACCCCGCAAATGTCCATGGGATAGAAGTGAACTGAGGTCTTCCAGGCATGACCCTTTATTTAGAGTCTCTGATAATTAGCACTATTTTTAACCTTTCATGGTAAAATATGGCCTACAGCTACATTTATCCATATTTGATACAAAGCTAGACCATCACTCCTAGCCTTTTGTGTCTACCACTAATATTGGAACTTTATGTGACATTATCCTAAAATTTCCATGAGTAAGAATGTTTGGATGTGCACACAAAAGTTTCCAAGGGAAGAAAAGAAGCATGATCCAGAGATGATTGTGTTAGTCAGCATTCAACTACCAGAAAAAAAAATAGCTGAGATACTCAGTTGAAAAAGACAAAAATGTTATTTCGCTTACAGTACCAGAGGTTCCAGTCTATGATTACTTGGCTCTGTCTTTGGGCCCGCAGCAAGGCAGTGCACTATGGCAGGGAACCAGTGACAGAGAAAAGCTGCCCTCCTCATGGTGCCCAGGAAGCAAAAGAGACAGAAAGGAAAGGAAATCCATTATCTCCTCAAGGGCACCCCAGAATGATCGAAGTTCCTTCCACTAGTCCCCACCTACTGAAGACCCACCATCTCCCTACATGATCAAGTCTCAGACACATAGGCCTTTGGGGGACATTCAAGGTTGAACCATAGCAGTTGTGAGTAGATGTCCGAAGGAACTGTGAGTGTTAGGCTTAGTTCCTATTTTCTGATTAAACATTACAGAGGCAAAGGACCCAGGAACTGAAACGGAAAGAAAACAACTGGAAATTCCCACAGAAGAGATAACTCAATAACAAGAGAACAAGTGCAATGTGCATGAAGAAACAGGCAGATATTTTGGAGGCATTGGATTTATCTTTGTGTCTAAGAGCAAGAACTTTGGTTCTGTTACTCTGAAATGTTTGTGGAAGACATCCAGCTTGATAAGATGAAAATAACAGAGTCCCAGTGGAAATAACAAACTTACGGAGTACCATTACTTTGGTGAATAAAGAAAACAATACATATTAAAAACAACAACAAGGAAGAGCTGTTTCTAAATAAAGTAGTCTTGCTATAATGATTTGATGTGATATTATTCCAATTAGACTCTAACTGGCTTTGAGATGTGAGTCTCATATTTAACTCTCAAATTATTGGGCGGTGATTTTAGGCCATATTTTGATAGGCTTTCATTTGAGAAATGATGTCTATATCTTACTCCTCTAATGCCAGCTTTAATCAATAAAAGTACATTGAATGAAGCATGATACACTCTTTCAAGAGAAGTCAGAAAAGGCAAGATAACATTTACTCGTTTCCTGTTGTTCTCATTTTTGTAGGGAGCTATTAAGTCACAAGACAGGCTACCCTAGCCCACCACATGGAGAGAAGTCAGGGTACAAGGACCAGCCATGTGGTATCAGCCACGGGACAGAAGAGAAGCAAGGTCTCCAGCCTCCAGCAATGATCTCCAAATACTGAGCATTTCCGCGTGACATTGTGAGGCAGAATATTGCTGAATTTTAGGGAGATTTCAGCAAGGTCTTGGGGAAAATAGCAGTGCTGTTGGAAATAAGGAGAAACAAATCCTGACTGTGTGATGGCAGTTTGATATGGAGCTATAGCACTCAGGATGCTTAAACTATGCTTGTTATATTTTTAGGTCTCATATAAATGTTTGCCAAATAAAATATTACAAACTAAAATAAAATTAGAGCATTTCTAGTATTTTCTTACTAGAGGGAAAGTAGGAAAGATAACATATTAAAATATACATAATAAACATTTTTCTCACTCTCTCGTTAGTAAAAGGAAATATTTCCCTCCTATTTAGAAGTAGCTCATATCAACATATAAGATAATATATGAGTGCAAGGATTGCTTGAGTAATAGCCCATACTTTCTAAAAGCACTGGTGGTGTAGAAACGCAAAGCAGAAGACACAAACTTCAAAATGCTGCCTATGTTCCTGTTATTTGCAGCTTCAAAGAGCAATATACAGATAAGGGGACCATTTTTTTTCAAATAAAATAAGACATTCATAGTGAATTTTAGAGTTAACTTTGTTCAGTAAAAAAATAAAGCTGAATATGCCCGAGTACTTACATGTAATCCAACAGAAAGGCATTACATGGAGCGAGAGAGCATCTAATTAGTTCTAATTAGTCCTGCTAAGGGATTACTTTCTAGGTAAGATTACCTTACAGTAAGGTGATTAACCTTTTGCAAAGAGCTCAAGATAGACTTATTTTATATTTATAATTTCCTATAAAGAGGTGTTCAAAAAAAAATCCTTCATGTTATTCCCTGGTATAATTTTCCAAGAATCAGTTGATTTTATCCAGGAAAACAAAACAATCCACTTTTACTATGTTAATTGAGAAAGTGAATCACAATGCATCTAGATAGTAAAAAATAGACATTTAACATCTTGCTAAACCAACTAATACATAGCAATGAGTTTATCTATTCTATGAAAATAGTAATTCAACTCAAATCAGTTCCAAATGCTAGTCCATAGCCTCTCCACAAGTATCAGAGGAAAACGAATTTCTCATTTACATTAATCCATACCATAGGCTCATTTTCCTAAGAAAGTTGCCTACTGGCTAATCTGTTTAGAGAATTGTTGGAAACAGACTTAACTGCTGTCTAAACTCAACTCTGATTTCTCTCCTTTCAGTAAATTATTACTACAGAATAATTCAAATTATGCATCTACATAATATTTATATTACATTATATGTGCTGTCAGATGGTAAGGAACAATATGCAATTAATTTTGTGCTTTCATCTTGCAAATATTTTCAGAAATTTCTTTGTAGTTTATAAACGTTATAATGATAAGTAGAAAATTTTTTTTTTAACCTTGCTTTATTTTTGTTTAGGACTCTTCTAAAAAAATACTCTTGAATGCATTACTCTTGTGATTTTTGTGGACATTCCTGAATTAACTCCTGTAACTTCATAAATCTTGTTTCTTTACTTATGATCATAGGAAGGGAGTATGTGTACTTGCATATATATAAAAATTTTGCATAGACCACACGCAAATTCATGTAAAAACATGTACACATCCCTACAAATAGGCAGGCAAAATCAAGAAGGAAAGTTATTTAAAATGGAAAAGATACTAATAAAATATAAATATCCTGCAAACAGAACTTAGAAAAGAGTACTGAATTCCTTTTTTATCTCATTTGAAGGATATATAAGCAACCCCCTACTTCAACATATGTCCCTTAATGCTCAGTGGTCACCCAAACTTGGGAGCCCCAGGACATAGCCTTTCAGTGTAGCATTGTCCTGCAATTTCTATTCTTTTGTGGAACCTCTCAGAACCCTAAATTTAATTCATTCATTTACTCAAAGAATCTATGGATTCATCATGGAACTGGATGCCCATTAAATAAACCGGGTTTCTTAGTAAATGTCTGCCTAATCCATAATCGCCCAAATCAATAGCAGGTGCACAATATCCTTTCTGAGGTTCAAGCCCTTTTTTGATCTTTTTGTTATTCCACTGCAGTGACAAAATAAAGGAAAGGAAAAGTAAAAGGGAAACAAGAGTGAAAGAAAAGGGAGTGACAATAAAGAAGGAGAAAAAGTCACTGAAACTTGTCTTTCTTTTTCTTCCTGTCCTCTTGCTTTATTTCAAAGAGCTACATTACAAGGGTGCTTTCCACACACAGAGGCAAGTGTTTGGGTTGAATAATCTAAGAAGTGGGGTGAGGGCCAGCTGAGGGCCTCCACCAGAGTGCACGGGGCTTTGTCGCACTTACCATTTATATCTCTACCTGTGCAAGCAAGCAGGGTAATAAACAGATCTCCACATATAAACAAGCATATGCGAAGAAAATAACAGTTTGTAAATTATTTTAAAAGACTTAGCAATACATCTGTAGAAATAATTATGAATGATTTACTTGCATATAATATGAGAAACATCATCTCTGGGGAAATATGCATATACAATTATGTACTTCCACTCACCAAATGTCTATATGTACACATATAAATAAGTGCCTTTCTATTTGTGTACTGCATGGCTTATATACAAATGATGCATTACTCATCTGAAAAAACTGGCATAAAACTAATGATTATACAGAAAAAAATTCAAAAATTTTACTTTAAGGATGAATTTGAAGAATCATGCAAAGTTAGAATGAAAAATGAGTATGCTCTTGAAAAATAGAAAAATTTGGTTCTGTTAAGCAGGAAATAAAACATCAAAGTGCTTAGCAGTAGAATTCTCATGAGTATATGATCTTGTCCAAAATGTCCCTGTGCCTTGCTAATGATTTTAATGAACACTATACCAAAATATAATAAAAATGAGAAATATTTAAGTCCTGCTTACCTAGTTGGCTTACAAATAAGAGTATATCTCAGAAGCTAATTTGCAAATAGACAAAAATCAACACCTAATAATGAAGCTGGCTTGACTGATACAAAAGTGGAGTAAAATAATTGATACAGGGGCTGGGGATTTAGCTCTGCAATATAAACGCCTGCCAGGCAGGTACCAAATCAGGAGTTTGATTCCAGGTACAAAAAAAAAAAAAACCCAACCAACCAACCAAACAACAAAAAAAACCACAACAACAACAAAAAAAATTGATACAGACAGTATGACATAGAGTTCATTTTGTCTTTGTGTTCATTGTATTTAAAGAATTTTGAATGCCAAGAATTTTAAAATTTATTGTTCTACACACTAAAATCTCTTAATATTATGCAAAAAGTCTAGTTCCTAAAGGTTTAATATGAAACAAAAAATAAATCCTTATGAATGTCATTCTACAAATATTAAAAACTCACAGAGCAACACATAAGAACACCTTCTGTATTTTATTTGCCTACATCATGCCTGACTAACATATATGTAAGTTATATTATTGAAAGACTCTATATTGAAATTCAATGGAAGACAATTTTCATGTGGATTTGTTCAGTATACATTAAAATACTTATAGAAGATGAAAAATTATATACATGAGTACATAAACATGATATTGAAGAAAATTAGAGCGTTGTTTTGGAACTTCAAACATTTATATCACTGAATACAGAGGAACAACTTCTAAATAATGCTTGTCATTCTAAAAAATATTTCATTATAATACATCATTTTTCTGCCACTACTAAAGCATTGTTTTATTTTTAAAGTTATGTTTCTTTTCTTTTTCTTTCTTCTTCTTTTTTTTTTCTTTCTTGCTTGCTTGTTTTCCTGCTTTCTTACTTTTTTTTTTTGTTTGTTTTGGTCCTTTTTGACAGGGTCTCAGTCTACAGTTCAGGCCAGCTTGGGCTCTGTTTGTAGCCCAGGCTGGTCTTGAACTCACAGCCTTCCTCCTGCCTCAACCTCCTGAGTGCTGAAATTACAGGCATGACTTATCATGCCTGGCATTTATTTTCTAACTTCAATCAAATTTTGCCTGTCTAGGTAACAAATAGAAATTTACTGTTTTATTAATATTCTCTGTGGATCATTTTCTCTCTCTACAACATCAATGTAGACATTTCAAATATACATAGGTTTAATTTCTCCACTCATAAAGAGAAATTATAACTTCCATATGTAACAACAGATTGTTCAGTGATAGAAAATTATAATTGCCAGTTTAAGAATAAATTAGCACAGTTCAAGGTGAAGAATGTATGGCATAAAAGGTCATTTTAAAATCAATAAAAATAATCTGTGAACTATTATAACATAAAATATTTGTTTGAATAATATATATCTTCAGATTGATATCATTTATGCAAAAGGGAATTCTGACTTTAGCATATACCTTACTGTCATAAATTATGCAATTTATGAAATGGTAGTATACACATATATATGCATATATGGAAAGAGATATTTTACATGTAGTCTTCCGTTCAGTGTTATCACAAGGTAAACAGTAAGTGGTTGATATTGTGAATTATAAAGCTGGTAATAACAAGACCTATGTAAGAAAGTCAAAATCTAAAAGTGCGATTTTCTAATAGGAAGACAATGCTCATCGGTTTAACTTGCATAATTTTTTGTTTGTTTCACATCACTGGTCATAAGAAGTTAGGCATATGAAGGCTGAGAAAACTAAAAGCTATTATTAATACCTGCAAGAATAAGTATAGAGAATCATGACTCATTCTAGAAATACTGCAACTCAAATTCTTCCGTTAGATTTCTGACATTATGAAAAAAATGATAAAAGTAGTAAAATATCTGGAACATAAACAGTATGAAATAGTCAATAATTAGATGAGTAAATATCTACTGAGGACTTGTTTTATTCCTCACATTGTGTGTGTGTGTATGTATGTATATATATATATATCTGATAGAAAAGAGACAATTTCCATGAGCTCACATAAACCTACTGTCAGGAAAAAATAGTGTGATTTTAAGGCATGTGTAATTTTTAAAAATTCATGTATGAAAAAATTCATGCGTGATCTTAATTTCTGGAGAAAAGTAGAAAGAATAATCACTGCCTAGAATCTGAGTTAAATTGCTTTATTTTAACTGGCATATCAATTTCAGGTTTTTTAGCTTTAGATTTTTTCAAAGAAACAGCAGAAAGTAGTACAAAAATCAGCCGTGTGCCTCTGAACAGGATGTTGAAGGAATTACCTATGTCTCACTCCAGAAGTTAGAGACTTAGCACTATTAAATAAGCACTGTGGACTGAATGAAATAGTAACACTGTGATTATTACTGACCATGGTCATACTAGTTGATTCCTTCTAATTTATTCCAGGAAAATGATTTTAAGTGTGATGCACTAAGAATTAGAACTGATTCTTTGACAACAAGTTATAACTAAAATGCTTTGATCATTGATGCTTCTTGTATAGCTAGATACATTGTACATATTCCTTGCAAGTTGTTGTCAATGTTACATGGTTTAGTTATGGAATTCAATATTTTTTATTTCTCTAAAATTACTTTGAGATAGGGTGTAGCTCAGTAACATAATGTTTGCCTAAAAGAGATGAGACATGGGATACAATTTCCAATACTGCAAACAATAAATCAATAAAATTACTATGAACCTACACAACTATTTCAATGGATGTGTAACTATTTTAATGGTTGGTTATTTTACTGCATTAATGAGCAATTATGAACATTATCATTTTTATAAAAGAAAGAACTTAACATTTACCAATATAAGACTAGTACAGGTGTAATATTTGTGTAATGTCAGAACATAACCGTAACTATAAATAATAATGGTCAAATTATCTAAATATTTTAAGTACTGTTACAAAATACATGATTTTAAGTGATGGAAGAACATATAATTTTAATATTATTTTCTCTCAAGTTTGAAGATGGGAAGAGTATTTGAATTCAATGTTATATTAGAGTTTAGAAAGTTGAACAGCACTTTTCCATGTAACAGTTAACTTAGATCTTCATAGAAATCTGGAAAGAATATGGTATAAATTGTTCAGCTAGCAATCTCTTAAGCACCGGAAAAATCATTACCCATCCCAATCCTTTCAATTTCTGTCATAAGAAGGATAAAGAGCAGAACTATATATTTTGGTAATTAATTTCCTTAAGATAATGTTAGAGACATCATGCTCCCTAAAATATAAATGAATTTCAAGGTGAGCATGTTCGAGGATGATATTAATGACTTATGATTTATTGTGACAAGAAATTTTGTCTGAAACACCATTATTAGGTGCAGTTCTATAAAAAAAGGTTCTTTGCAAATTTCTGAAACTATGAAAGCTTATCTAGTGTTAAAAATCCAAAACTATCTCCCTTTATTGATCTGAAATTGCTTGTGTACAATATGCCTTCTTCATAGAAATTTGTCAGAAAAATTTCACATGCTGAGTAATTTTATTATACTTTAGACAATTACCTAGTCTTGGAGCTGTGAAACAATATATGAAAGTGTAGGTTGAAATATACATGCCTAATTGAGCAGGTAATACACAAAATTTTAGAGCTCTTCCCTTAAAAAGTAGTCAGCCAATTGCATATTTACAACTGGTTATTATACACCTGGGACGTTCAATGTATGGCTGGAAGTGGTGGGAAAAGACCAAAGCTCTTGGAACAAAGCTGGTGAGCTCCAGTGAGAGTCTGATGCAATGCCTGTGATGTGTGGAATATGGTTATTCTCATTTTTCAGAAGAGGAAATGGTGTAGTGATCAAGCACTTGTCCCAGTCACATAACCAGTAAGTCATGAATTCTAGATTTGAACATAGACTCAATCTGGAAATTGTAGAAAACTAGATAAAAACTTGGCTTTTATGCATCAGACAAAGCACTCATTAAATGGTTCATGCTATGAGTTGTATGAAACAAAGACCTTTTTAATGACGTTCCCAGTCTTCACTGTGTTCCATCATTTTATTTAGCTAGACTCAGCCAAAATAGGTGGTATAGACAGATGAGGGCATCCAAGACAGTTTTTGAGGGTTTTGAGAGACCTTTTAAGGGGAAAAGAGCTTCATTCATTTGGGCTTCAACACTGTCTCCTACTCTTTCACAGTCTTCATTTAAGCCTATACAAACCACAACTGAACGGCTGGTGACAACCAGGAAACATCTTGGTGGAGAAACCAAAATTAGTGGAAGAGGAAATCAACATAGAAACCAGGAGCTAGATGAACATCCATCTGATCACTGTACATCTGTAGGCCTAGGAGCTGGTGTCTACAGATGAACCGTTTGCCTTTGACTAAGGTGGTCCATTCTGATGAACTATGGTCTGCACGGATACTCTCTGTATGATTGTGCATCTTGTGGCTTTTATTCACATATGTCAACATAGTTTAGATCTGACTGTCCCCCCAAACTCTCATGTTCTCAAGGAAGGAGCTTTTGCAAGTTGATTAGGTCATGAGACACGATAGCTGACTCATTGTCAGGAGGTGGAGGCTGGTTGGAGGTGGGCCACTGAGGGTGTGATCTAGAAGGATCCACTCATTCCCCAGTTCTTCTCTTAATCTCTTTGCTTCTTGATTGCCATGGCTCATGCATAGGCGCTTCCATCATTCCCTTTCGTCCTTGGAACAAGCCAAATGTTGACTGAATTCTCTAAAGATATCATCCAAAATAAATGTCTCTTCTTTTAAGTTGGGGGTGTTGGGTTTTGTGTCTCAGCTACAAGAAAAGTGACTAAGACCTAGTTCACCAGAAAGGCAGGGAGACCACAGCCCTCCGACTGCATCTAAAGAGCCTTCACCAGGGCAGGCAGTTGTATCACTTGCTACTGGCCGGTTTCTCTGCCTCCTGCTTTATCTCTACAACTCCCCCTACTTAGGAATTGTGCCAGCGTCCTAAACCACTGCAGACCAGAGGGAGACCAGATGCCATGGTGTTGCAGGAAAGAGTTCTAATGTCACTACATACCCAACATTCCTTGAACTCATCATAGGAATGAGTGGCTCTGAGACATTTTAGAAGGCATTATCAGGATTATTTTTTGTTTCATGTGAAATATTTCCTGAATCCTTTTATAAGCAAGAGTTACTCATGCTTAAACTTTATAAAGAATTTTGAATAAGGTAAAGGGTTAGGTCTTAAGAAATGATGGAGGCATATAAACACATTATTACAAGTAGCATCTAACCACATAGCGAGCAGTGGGGGATGTCATGAATTAGTCGAGCTATTGACAATAAAAAATTTAATAGACATGTGAATAATAGAAGTGTTGTTATTAAGAATTGAAATTATTCTGCAGAAAGGAATTCATTAGCCTTTGACACTGAATGAGGATCATAAATATTGGCATTATTATATAGAGGTTGTGAAATTTGATTACAAGAAAACACATTGTTATATCTCTTTACATATTTTAATCATCTCCCTCCACCCTTTGTTTCTTTCCCTTCCATTCCATCCCTGCCTCTCTCCTTTTCTCCCTGGATTTCTCCTCTCTGAATAAGTTTGGGTTGTTAGTGCCTTGTAGATTTCAAACATTACCCACTGTGCACTTCTTAAACTTTTAGTAGTCTTGGACATCTCAAAAACCTTTCCATATTGCTTTTACCAAGCAGGTTTTTTTTTGTCATAAAACCTTTTATGCTATCTGAATATAAATTCATGAAATAACATTTAAGAAAGCATAAGCTATTCTACTTTATACAATTACTCTATGTAGGTTAATAGCAACATTTTTTTTCGACATTGATTACTGAAGATGTGCCATGAAGCCCGAGTTCTGGAAAGTGAATATAATTTTAATGATGTGATCAAAATCTTGTAAGACAAAAGGTCACTTCACTTTAGATACAAGGAATACTTAGAGGTACAAATTTTAATCAGATAACTTTTCATTGATTTTGTAACGTATTTGGAAAAAAATCCAAACAGTACTAAAAATACATTGGAAAAATACAGTTGTCACTGCATGCTTGGTTCCCCTTTCCAGCATCAACCACAGTTATAAAACTTTCCCAGATCCTTCTAAAAGTATAACACACACATAAATATCAGCATATGTATTTTCTATTTCCTTTAAAGTGAAAATTACAGCTTTCTAAACTACAAGAGAACAAGTAAACCACAAGTTTGTGAGTTATAATTTATAGAGTAAGAAACAGTTAAAGGCAATACTCAAATAATAGAAGTATTTGTCTAACTAAACCATTTAGGATAATATATTGAAATTAGTGAGCTTCAGATAGAATCTATAAGTCTATTCAGTAAAATGATTCTTGTATAAAGAAGCACACTCCAGTCAACTGGTAAGAAAGATGTGAAACAGTTTTAAAAAGAAAGTTTCATACAAGATATTTATTATTAATTTACATGGGAGAGAAGGATGTCAGTGCACTAGTGTGTGGGCAAATGGGAGAGCAAACGTAAGCATTTGCAAGTGCTCTTGTCTAATAGATAAATAAGCACTATTCGTGTCCCCATGTGGGTTTAGCCAGAGATACAGAGAACAGAAACTTTGGCTTTGAATGTAAGTGTTAAAGTAACTGAAATATCTACCTAGAAATACTAATTTAGGAAAGAGCATAAACAGAAGAAAAGATGATTGATTTCTGTACTATTTTTTAGGGAAGTGAGTTGGAGGGAGCTGAATTTTCTTTCAATATAAAGGTCAGCGTTTACATGCGGTAAGGAAAATGCTTCTTGATTGCTATTTTGAGAAAATTTATTTTATTTGTCAAACATTTTTTTTTCTGTGAAGAGAAAGTCTTTAAAAACATTCTACCTCGTCACAGATAGTGCTTCAGTTTATCATACATTTTGTTGTGGCCAATATGAGGTGACTATTCCAAACATCAGATGATTTATAAACTTATGTAAAAGTTACTCAATATTATAAACTCAGAACAGCATATTTTTCCTTCTGATTAAGATGGATCGCCATTCATGTACTGAACCACATAAAGAAATCCAGAATGTGCTAATAAACTACTATTTTCATCTTATATTTGAAAATTTTGTTTTACAAAATATGAAGATTGAGTAGAGATGAACAAGTTGCATTTCCCATTATTGTCAGTCTGAAACCTAAAACATTAAATTAATTTATATTTTCATATTAATGGTTACACACAAACCACAGTAGAATCTCGTTTAGTCATTATGTATAAAACATTTAAATCTTTTATTATAACACAGTTCAACAAAAGCAACTATAATGTAATTTTTCTCATTTGTTACCTTACCTACTGTTGAATTTCTCTGGGTGTTTTTCTCTCATGATGTGGAATCTGTGTGCAATGGAGGCATCCTAAGAGGAGAAATAGGAAATAGAAAAGGACAATTTATGATCCTACTACCTTGAGGAAATGCAAGTTGAAAGAAAAAACATATTTTAACTGACTTCTTCTTGACAATATCATTGCCAAAACGATGTTCTGAAATCAGGCGAAGATGAATGCAAATTCTCCACAAGTATTATTTCTATAATCATATCTTGGCTGGTTATTTGCCATATTTATATCAAGCAATTGACTTCTATTTTAATTTATAGATTTCTAACAACTCTTTTTCCCCATGCTGAAAGTATGTTTATGATAGTACCTGTGATCAAAAATGCCAAATAGCAGCCGAAAGCATTGTTAAAGCGAAGGCTTAAGAAAAAAATTGATCCAGTAAAGAACTCCTGCTGCTTCATTTACAGGTAAAAGGAGTTGGAAGCTGCCTAGCCAGCATAGCCTGCTATAATACTTGACTTCACAATTTGTTTCATTCCTCAAATATATAGTTAGTAGCTCTTCATACAAGTAGTTTTAAAAACTATCTTGCCAAATATAGCCATATGCTTTGGAGAATTCAGGACAAGTGTAATTTATCTCTGAGGCCTCGGGTGCAACATCTCTGAATCCACTGGGGTGACCCTTACTTTTAGGAAATCCTTCTGGTTTTCTTTGACATGGGAATTACACAGAATGGTGAGAGTGGTAGAATATTGTGATCTAAGCTTCTCAAGCACAGACTAATCTAGCTGACATTAAACAACCAACCCTGTTGCTCCAAGTGAGGAGATATTTTCCCAGTCTTCACCCACACATGACTAATCACTCAAACGACAAATAAATACATTTACCAGTCATCTCAATAGAAAAGAGCTATTGTTGTGATTAAATGTTAATTTTGTTTCATAGTGGAAATAAAAGAAAAAGAAAGACCCTAACAAAGAACATAAAGAAGTTGTATATTTGAGAGACTCTTGAAAACACTAATCAAGGATTAAAAGTCTAATGAATGAAATGAAAAGGCTAATGTGCGTACTCATGCATAACAAAGCATGAGGCCCAGTGAGAGAGGGACCAGTGCCCACGCAGATGGCAGAGTTGCTTTCCTGGAAGAGAGAGCTAATTGTAATTTCTTTCTGTGCATTTTACATTCCCAAAAGCACCAAGTAACTGAGTTATGAAAAGGACACAAAGGTATAGAGAGAAATGAGTTCAGGAACAAGACTTACAATAAAAGTTACACGAACAGTCCTTTATTGGTTGCTTTTCTAATGTGTAATTGTTTAAGGTAAATGTCAACTTTCCTGGTTTGCTAAGAAGGAAGAATGTTAGAAGCTTTAATTCTATTGGTCCAAGAGCTCTCACATGTAGACATGAATCTGTTTCTCTTTACATTAAATAAACAACATTTTTAAAATATGATATGATTATATGATTTAAATGAAATCATACATTTCAGGTTATGGAGTGGTCTTATTGTGGCGTGACATTTTGAAAATTCTGAATAAAGCTAGTAGGGTATATGTGGTGTGATTATTAATTATTTTTTAAATTTATTGCCAATTTGTTCCTATTCACATCAATTTAGAATGCCTTCCAATTAAATGCACAGAGCCAGCACACCAGTCAAACAGAAACAAAAGAATATGAATCAGGACTGACATGATCAATAATAGTTCCCCATAGGGAGAACATCATTGAATTTACTTCTGCTTGAATTATTTGTTTCTGCTAATTTGGGAAAACAGACTTTAAACATAGATCATGCAAATATTCTCTTCACAAGGGTGTAGTTTTGGAATAAAAAATTTTGTCTTTTCCAAAGCAATACAGACAGGACACAGAAAAATGAAAAGCACAGGAAAGGACAGACAGATACGAAAGACCCCTTGAATAAAATTGACTAAAGCTGAGTGAACTACTAATGTAGTTCACTAAAACACCAAGTAGTGAAAGTGAAACTTAATTAGCTCTATCTCCAAGATACTCAGTCAATGGATCATTTAGTAAAATAAGGGGTAAAATAAAAACCAGACTGCAACACTGGCGGGCTTTCTCCTTGTTGAATGGGTTCCACTACAAAGAGAGAGCTGGCTTTGCTGACTATAGGACAGATAAGGGACAATGACAGCAGGTGCTCATTTGGATGAGAATTCAAACCAAATTCACATGGGACCCCTTCCCCGGGCAGTACCCCAAGGGGTTTGAAAGAGTACTGCCCAAAGCCGCAAACTTATCTAGCAGTTACCTTTCAGGAATCCCTAGGATTTTCTAACAAGACACCAAATAAGAAAAAACAAGCAGGGCATTTTTATTAATTTTAGCCTTCCATTTCTATTTAGTATATTTTTTAGAAAATAGAAACCAAATCAACATCACTTCCACTTCTTAGAATAGAGAAAATGAATTTAAACAAACTTCCGGTTACACATCTTGCTACACTGAACAATTTGCTTGTTAAATAGGAGTCAGAACCTCCTTATCTTTTAAAGAAAATACTGAGCCCTTTAAAACACCAAGGTGATGATTAAGTGAGATTATTGTGTGGAGCAATTTAAATAGTACTCTGTAGAGCACAGATCCCCATAAATTTTATAAACATAGAAGAAGTTTCTCAAAGGTAAAAGATGGTGCTAAATACGCCTAAATTACAGATTTTTTCAAACACATATTTTCTTACTTTCAAACTGCTTTATTATTTCCTGAACCTATGAGTAGTTTTGAAAAGTAACTCAAAATCTTACCTAAGACAAATAAAATGTATCAAGTTTATTAAAGCAAAACAAATTTAAACTTTATATTTTAAGCAGTAATTTTCAGAGTAGTTTTTCTAGATAAATACCTATGTCTACATCAACATATGCAAATGTTCATATATAAGAGAAGTGGGTTTTTGGCTACATTTGTTTCAAACACTGCTCCACTATTATTCTTCTGGAAAGTGTTTTTCTCTTTTCTTATATGAGTTTATTATAAAAGTTAACAATTAAAAAAATAGACCTAAATCTGTAAGATGGTATTTTAGAACACTAATTTGAGAAAAAAGATTATATTCTGTGGATTACAACATTTTCTAGACTATTCTGTAAGTTCTGATATGTCTGAGTCTATGACAAATTATAAGAAGAGGATATAATCAATACAATGTTTTTATCAAAATGTAATATATACCTGCCCAAATTTTGACATTGATACTATCCCTTCTATTCCATTTAAAAATTTATTCTCATAATTTAGCTATTATTAATCATGATGCTATAAACATGCATATGCATGTAACACTGTAATACAATGTCTTCAAACCTTTGGGAAGATACTCAGAGAGATATAGTTAGATCAATAGAATTTCTAGCCTTAGTTTTTGAGGAATTGCTGTATTGATTTCCATAGTGGTTGTGCCAGTGTATAGTTCCACCAACAGTACAGAAGCGTCCCTTTTTCCTTACAACCTTGCCAACATTTATTGTTTTCTGAGTTCTTGTTGATAGCTGTTCTTACTGGAGTAAGATAGAATCTCAGTGTTTTGATCTGCATGTTTCTAATGGTCAAAGTGGCTGAGTATTTCTTCATATATTTATTGGCCATCTGTATTCTTTTAGAAATGTCTAGTCACTTTAATTGCCCATTTTTGACTGAGTCTTTTATTTTAGTGGGGGTTCAAATCTTTTTTTAAGTTCTTTACACATTCTAGGCATTAGTCCTCATCCAAGGAGAAGTTGGCAAAAGTGTTTCAACATTCTATATGTTGTCTCTTTATTCTGTTGGATGTTTCCTTTGCTGTACAGAAACTTTTAAATTGACATAATGTAATTGTTTAATCCTTGGCATTATATCTTGTAAAATAGGGCTTAAGTAGAGAAGCAGCCTACATACACATCAACAGACGAATGGAGGGCCTGGGACATACCTCAGTGGCACAAGCCTGGCAAATGCGAGGTTATGAGTTCACTCCCTGGTACCAAAAAACAAAGCAAAACAAACAAAACATAAAAAACAAAAACCAGATGAATATAAAAAGAAAATGTGGTTTTCAGGTACACAATGAATTACTACTTAGACATAAAGAAGGATAAATTTGAGTCATTCTTGTAACAACGAATGGATCTTGAGACCATATACAAAGTAAAATAAATCAGACACAGAAGTTTCCATGTGAGAGAACCCAAATATAAACAAAGAGCAAAATAAAAGAGATGACAGAAAACAGGGTGGGAACCTTTGAGGAGATGGGAAAGGTACCTGGGGAAGAAGGGAAAAGAGTGACGAAGTAAATGTATTATATTGACTGCTCAAGATGAACGAAATTGTTACGTGTACACACCATACGCCAAGATATGTGTGTCAATAAATATATGAAAAAATTTCTCTCACAATTTTTTAAAATTCAAAACAAGTTGTTTTAAACTTTATTATATGGCCATTGGACTTTTGCCTAATGCCAATCTGATTAGGCTCTGTGTGATGACAGAAGAAAAGCCAACTTTTTAAAACTGTCACTGAAAATCCGCTAGGATTATGCAACGTACTAGTGTAAGAAACTGAAAGTTCGGCTGTCAGAGCTCCAAAGGAAAAGGCGAGCGCTGGTTCGTCAGCCAATCCAGGAAAAGGTTCCGTTAAGAATGCTTCCAGAGGAAAGGGCATATAGTCGCAGGTATGTTTTTATGGAGGTATCCAAGATTAAAATAAGTGTGATACTGTTTTCCTCTCTCTGTCTCCCACCCAGGACTATAGCCAGTCATATCAACTGGAAATAAGAGAGCAAGGGACTCTGACGGCAAAGATTTAGGGCACTGCATGCGCAGACAGCAGAGTGGAGAAGCAGAGAGCTCGAAAGAGAGAAAGAGACACCAACGGAAACAGTGATCAGAGCTGTGCATGTATCGATATCTAAGAAGCATCAGTACCAAGGTGACCAATATAAATACAAATAAAGTATATACTTAAATTTTATAAATCTTGAATTTTCCTTAAGTTTAATAATGGCTAGTAAGATATTTGAAAATATTATACTTAATTGAAAAAAGAAAAAACCCACCTTGAATCAATTATTGTTTCAGAAATGTACATGATTAATTTGAATTTTAATTCCAAAGTAGAAAACCCATACCTAAAAGTATAGAATGGGATAAAAATATCTTACTTAAGTTGTAATACCCTTACTGAAAATTCCTCCTACTTACACATATTTCAAACAGAAGAGCTCAAGAAACTGTAAGAGCTAGTTCAGGAGATCAGGAAAAGATTTGACCTTAGAGAATTCAGAGACACATGCCAAGGAGAGAACATAAATGCTAAACTAACTACCATATCAGCACTGCCAGAAGCTTCTGGAATAATTTCTTCACATAATTAACCTTATGTTATCTGAGTAAACTTGTAGAAAGAATAATACAATTTCTATACACTGTATGACTTTTATGATCAAAATTTTCCCTTAAATATAAATTTTATCATACTGAACCAAGTCCTGATTTGTTTTTACTGAAAAAATGAGAATTTTTTTCTCTCAGAGCACCTGCTCTAATTAAAAATGTCTATATTTAGAAACCTAAAAATTGCAAATGAAGCAAACTTTTGGGAGCACCCAATTGGTGTTCAAATTAAAACTGGATGCAAACTTGCATCTCTGCTTAAAACTTAGTGGGGAGTGATCCAGTGAGGTCCTGCAAATCCCTGAAACTTTCATTCACAGCAGCTTGGACGGCAGCTGAATATTATGTCAGGGCATCTCTTTGTACAGAGCTTAAGGACAGGAGAAAAGTGTGCTCTCTTCATGTGATATGCCCAGAGTTTGGAGCTAAAAATAGCAAAGAAACAGTTAAATCAGAATTATTACTGGAAAAAAAATTAAGTAAAATTAAAGATCTTAAAAGAAAATCTAAAAGACAATAAAATTGTAGTTTGGTGAAGCAGTAATAGAATAAATTGAGCAAAGAAAGTCAGTTTTCAGAAACTCTGACATAAAATGGAGATTTTTTTTTTAGAAAGACTGTAGGAATACAGAGGTGGCCTGGAAAGGGGGACCCTGGATGTTTCCTTTCATTGAGAGGGACCAGACCCCTCAGAGAAAGCCTTGCTGTGAATCTGCGGTGTAAGGCTTCAACCCATGCCATGCTGAGAAACAGCTTTCTCATGCAGGTCAGGAGAGACATCAACACACTTCACATACAAGGTCGAGACAGGAGGAGAATCTGTGAGAGCAGACTCTGAAGACCTGGAACACTGGCCTGGATGCTAAGGCACAAGGACACCAGACAGGGAATAATTTAGAACAAACAAAGATGGAGCCTTGCTCGCATTTGGGTAGGGTAGTTGCCTGCTTTGCAATTACACAATTCCAAGCCTGCTACACTTGTACCATCTCTATGTTGCTGCTTCCTCCTTTAAAACTTGAAAATTTTTCACTTATACACTATCAGGTTAATAGAAATACTAATTTTTTTTTTACAAAATTCTTTATCCCTTCCTACAGAGTCTTCAGTGAGCAAACTAGAAAGCTGTCCTTGTGGTGCTCGAAAAATAGGTGATAATAAACTAACAATCAAAAAATAACATGCCCAAGAAGAAACACCTCAAAGGTGTCTTTCTTAGTCACTTTTTACCCATTGCAACCCAATACATGACACTCAAAATTTAGACAAAGAAAGGTGTATTTTGGTTCAAGGGATACAGTCCCTGGTTCACTGGCACCAGGGCAGAAGCAGCATGGTGAGTAGGTGAATCAAACGGAGGAAAGTGGCTCATGACACACAGCAAAGAAGCAGAGATAGAGAGGAATCAGGCCATGAGGCAAGCTTTCCAGGTCACACATCTGGTGACCTTCATCTTTTGAGCAGAACCCAATTCCTAACTGCACATTTAGCTGTAGAGTCACCATGCATTATTTCACTATTGAGTATAGCACCTTCTATGATCCAATCTCCTGCTAGCAGCCTACATCTCAGCATGTTAGTGCTTGGGAAGAGTGGTACTTTGGATTTAAACTATAACAGTGTCTTAAGACAGTATCCATCTGATCCCACTGTCACCTGACTAGAAAATATGAATCCACACGTCTTTTCTATCATCATCACAGACCCAAAATATTTCAAAAATTTTGGAAGAATACATTGAATCATATGGTATTCCAGTGTGTTTTTCAAATTTCTGAACTCTTTGCAATACAATTCTTATCTTATCATCTGGAATCTTCTTTGTCCTTTAGAAAAAAAATGAGAATCATATAAAATTAATTAAAATATTTTTTTATAATCATGACACTTTCCTGAACTCTTGAATTTAGAATCAGGTCAATGCCTTACATTGTAAAAGATTCTTTCCAATAGTAAGTTAAACACTCAACAGCATTCTAGTATTTTTCTGGAATTCAATAACAACAGTGCATTTTTTGATTAATGTAGAAATGTTGGACTCATCAATTAAATTTTTGTTTGAGTTTGATTTGTTTGCTTCAGCATTCATTCATCAGATAAAAGCTCCAAATGTGTTTAATGTTTTCATGTAATTTCAGCAAATCTGCCAGAATGATCTTGCTGCTTTTGAATATGCAGGAGGTTGAAGGGTGACAGTATGAAGCTAGGTATAAGTGAAAACCTCATATAAGCTCACTCGTCGTCGGGCTGTGGTTGGGATGACCAAAGTGTGATCAACAATCAAGAAACTGGAATGCATCTGAGAAGAAAGAGGTACTGATCCAGGAAGTGGAAGTAGGAATCAGAAAAGTATAGGGCTGGTAAACACAAATAAGTGGAGAAATGAAATAGAACAAAAAATTCAGTGCACTACCTTTAAGTGGAAATGGGAATGGGTGCCGAGGTGAGGAAGGAAAAAAGCCTGCTTAGGAATCTGAATCGTCCTGCAGAGGATTATATCGGGGCTGGGAGATCAACCATTTTTTAGAACCAGAATTAATATAATACAAATTTCGTAGAAAAAGTGTAAAAGGCTCGCTATAATGTTCATATACTCAATGTATGTTAAAAGTATTAATATAACTATCAAGAAAAAGATGCAAACTGCAATTAGAGACTTTACTTCATGTAATGTTCTTAGAAATCCTTTACAGTAAAACTGTTTCAGAGAAAAATAAAAACAAAATCTTGGAGGTTAATCATTTTATAAGTACCCAAAATAAAAATCAAACTATGTGTATGTATGTACACATAGTTTATATTTATGTAATGTCCCTATAATTTACCTGCAAAAATATTTTAGCTTTTATAAGAAATTTTCAAAGTATGAATATATTCTTTATGTTCAAATATAATCAAATCGATAGTTTGAGTGTTTTGACTAAGAGATAGCAAAGTGACAGTGTACAGAATCTTTCTTTGAATCTCATTTCTTCATGGGCAGCCCTGTGCTCAGCTAATAAACAAATTATTCCTGGGTTTCCTGCATTGCTTTGTAGCTTAGGAATGGTTATCCAGGTGTTGTTTCTTTCCATTACTTTCCCACCACCCATGGCAATGTGGGTGTAACTCTGAAAGATGCAGTGGGTAACTGGAGCAAGTGAGGATGACAGTCACTGCTGAGAGCTGTGGAGAGCCAGGTAGGAGTGAGCTTGGGCTTGAAAGCCATCGGGAGCTACTCTACTAACCTCGAACTAATGTCCTCCATATGTCCTGGGGCCTGCCAACCAAACCTGCAATTTATAACTTTTTGTTTCAGGAAGTTAAACATAATCTTAAATGAAATAAACATACCCATTACACCTCACTATCTCATTCCACTAAGAACCTAAAGATAAGTGTTTAACAAAGTTCTGCAATGGTCATTTGTTCTACATATTTCACTCTATTATTTTTTTTCCTGTGATTAAAATAACAAACCTTTAGCAGATTTATTCTTCAGGGACTTGATCGGTATATGAGCTTTTCCATTATGGAAACAAAATACCAGACACACACAAATTAAAGGAGGAGAGATTTATTTTGGCTCATAATTTCAGAGACTTCAGTCTATGATCAATTTGCTCTAAAGTATCTTTAAGTAAATTATATATTTTGACTTGTTTTCATAAAATAAATATTTGACATTTTAAAACAGAAATAGAAAAATAGAGTGGATATTAATGCTTTCATTTTAGAAAAATCTATATGGGTTTAAGGAATTTTTCTAAAATAATACTCCTTTCCAGAAATGAACCTAAATTAGTCTTTGATTCTCAATCCATGACTTCCACTCTGCATCTATAACTATTTCAGCAATATTCTTTATTCACTTTCATGAGGCATTAATTTTTTTTCTTCAGAATTAGGGATCAAACAAAAAGGCCTTTGCACTGAGGCATGACTCCACCTTTTTTTTTTTTATTTTCAGATAAGGTCTTACTCACTTGCTACATTTTCCAGGCTGTCTTCAAATTTGAAGTCCGCCTGTCTCAGCCTCCCAGAGTGCAGGGATTATAGCCAAGTGCTACCATACAGGACCTGAATTAGTTTTTTCTCTAAGTTGTTCCAACATTCCTGGTTCTTACCATTAACAGCTCTAGTATGTTTTCTAAAACAATCAATATTGTTCAGAAAATAAGGAGAAGCTACTTGTGTCTATATTTTTATTATTAACCTGATGACAACTTTCATTTAATAACGACAATCGTCATTGTAAATGTTAGAAAACAAAATGCTGACAGATTCTTGTTAAGCAACAAAGGATATTATCAATTATTCTTTGTTTTTAAGGATAAATGTTATTTTAAATATCCTTTCATGCAACCGTAGTCCTTAAAGAGAGCCAAAGCAGTAAATAAATAGCTTGAAAATATGATCAGAGACTCTTAATTTATCTAATTTAATTTAGAAGTCCTGAGTTCAACATCCCTCAGCAAAAATCCTCAGAAAAAGCATCCACAGAACTCCTAACTAAACTAGATTTGAAACAGGATAAAGACGCATGACATCATTTTTACAAACCAGATTGAGTTTACAATGTACTACTTCTAATGCAATATAAAAATTAAATCCTATTCATACCTAGAAAACATTTCCAGAAGAAAAGTTAGAAGGGAAAATTGCTTCTGTTAATCTTTGCTTATAGTGCCCCCAAACCAAGCTGCCAGTGATCCATCCTGAACGTTGCTTTCCATAGTGCTGTTGGAAGAAGACAGCTGTACTCTGAGGCAGAGAGCTGGGGTCAAAAGCCCTCAGAAAGGTTACAAAAACAACAGTGGTAGAACATATGTGACATATTTGCTCATATTACCAACTTAAAATATCCAGTCCTCATGTAAGCAAGTGTCTTGCCTTTTGGTTTTTTGAAGCTAAGGACATGTATTTATTACTTTTCTTAGTGTGATAGAGATATCAGGATATGAGAAATATTGCTTTATTCTGTGACTCATGCAAATTCTGAATCTCCAGTGTTATCCTATGAAGGGTTCCTGGGAAGTCCAAGGTGAGAGAGTGGTCAAAATATCTTAAATTTCTAAACACTAGCCTTGAGCAGTTATACCGAATTCAGTCCTGTGTGTTCTACAAAAATTTGTCATAGTGGTAAGCTGTTAAGACATGCAATCTGTACATGTTAAAATGTGTATAATCACCTGTGATGGGACATACACTGCTGACACTCAGGGACCCACTACCTCCCTTTTCAGACTTCTTCCAATTAAGTACTCTTCCTTTCTTCTCTGCAAAGAGAGTTTAGTTTGGTACTGATTCTCGAAAAACACAGTCTGAGAAGGACTGATAGTCTTTTGCAATGGCTGTGTAAGAGAGACGATGTAACGTGGGTCACACTTTTATGAAACTCAGTTATGGAAAACAGAGGAAAGATCAAGTTGACCACACAGTGGAAGAGAAAGTAGTAAGTTTGGTTGGTCAGAGAGCCTGGAGATGTGAGAGGTTGAGGGCAGAGGCAATGTTGATATGAATAGTTATGCTCAAGGGAAGGATGAGTATAGACAAAAGGTTCTCTGTGGTCATCTTTGTAATTCAAATTTTCTCCAATAAAGCACATTAGAGGTTATTTCTTTATGAGCAGTACAGTCATGCTATTATTTATTTTACAGTTCTAAATATATAACACTGTTGTTCTTTGAAGTCACCTTCTGTGAATATTTATTTTTCATGATATTTTATCCTTGGAAGGAATGATATAAAAAGATTCTTGTTAGAAATGGGGTTGTGTCTATGTAACTTAATGTTACTGGAGGGATCTTTTCTTGACCAGTACGTGGGGTGTTGTAGCCAGTTTCCTGAGCTGGAATTACAGTTGCGCAGAACCGTTCTAGACATGATGATTGTCCAGATCTGATGGTGTTTGCAAGTCTTTTTCACTTTACGTGGCCAACAGTATTTCACACAGTGACTGAGAGGGTGCTGAATACATTCTCTGTGCTTCTCAAAACTGTGCTCACTGTGAGGAGCTGGCCTCCCGCCTTCTAAGACCAGCCTTCCATGTGCTCGGATTTGGTCTCTTGGCCGTCTTTTGGATGCTGTATTCCCTCAGGAATATATATTCTTTCCCTCCTGCGTTCTCAGCCTCTCACCGCCCTGCAGCTTCTTTTTCCTTACCAAAAATTGCTGTGGTACCTGAATAAAACTCTACATCTCCCATGCCTGCTGTCACATTCTTCCCCATTTTCACTGAAACTTCTTCAAAGTAGTGACTCAAACTTGTATCTCCACACACACACGCACTATGCAGGATGTGTCTCTTATTTACCGTCTAAATCTTCATATCCTACTTCAGTGGGACATTTTCCTCTACTCCATTATAAAGTAAATCCTGGACTTGCTTGTAGTTTCCTTTCCTTCCATCTTTTGTTCCTTCCCTTTCTTCTCTTCCTGTCTACTTTGCTTCCTCTGTTTTTGATAGTCTTCTCTTCTCTTCTTTCTCTTCTCTTCTCTTCTCTTCTCTTCTCTTCTCTTCTCTTCTCTTCTCTTCTCTTCTCTTCTCTTCTCTTCTTCTCTTCTTTCTCTTCTCTTCTCTTCCCCTCCCCTCCCCTGCCCTCCCCTCCTCTTCTCTTCTCTCTTCTCCTCTCCTCTCCTCTCCCCCCTCTCCTCCCCATCCCTCCCCTCCCCTCCCCCCCTCTGTCTCTTGTACTTGCCAGGCAGGTTCTGTGCTGCTTAGTTATTTCCTCAATCTCTTAATATTTTTTTCTTTGGAGTTGGCTCAGACCAACTCTTGTTTTTCCTCCATTTCTCAGGCCTTGCTTATCTCCTTCCAGGTCTCTACTGACCACATGTTCAATAATGACAAGGTCTGCATTTCTGTCCACACACTCTGCCTTCTAACTCTGCACACATGGAACTGAAAAGGAATGCCCTATGACCTTGTAAGGGAGATGGGAACCATGGAAATGTTTTAAAAAGCGTGCCACATCATGTTTTAAAGTAGTCACTGTAGTGATAATTCTTCCAGCAGGTTTAATAATGTAGCGATAACTGTAGCAGTGGTAGGTTGGATGGAAAAATTGCTTAGGAAATATATGAGAGGAGGGTACAAGACTTTGTGATGGACCAGGTGTAGACTGGGCATGGTCCAGAGCTGCATGGGCCACCTGTCACTGCCAGTTTCTGTCTTGGACTGACAAGGTGCCTCCGACTGAGATAGAAATGACAGGTAGTTCAGCAGAGACAGAAATTTCCTTTGATTATATTAAAGCCCTCTGCTTAACATTTTACTGAATTTAAATAAGAAGTTATCATGTAATTTTTATTTTTTAAAAATGCTGAAAATGGCAAATTAATACAACTGTACCACCCAGGTCCAGACGAAATGAACAGCAAGATTACATCATCTCCCAAAGCCTCGCTCTCTGAGTGAGAGCCTGAATTTTAATCTATTAACATTTCTTAATTAGCTTTGATTTGTGTCTTGATTGTATGTAAAAATTACACACAGGTACACACAGATAAAATAATAGATTTTATCCAAACATTGTGAAAAATATGCCACTTAACCATAGATACTGTCTCAGTCTTTGAATGGCTGAATAGGTAAAAGCCTAATTAAATAATTTCTGGCACTTATGAATGTCTAGAAATCTATAATTATGTGTTGGTTTATGTTCATGTTTAAATAATTAGCAAAGAAAAGACTAGATTAATAGTTTTTGAGAATCTTGATAAGCTCTATTAATGAGAAAAAAAGGTTGACTTGGAATCTGAAATAAAAATGTGTGGTAAACATTACAATAGAAAAATTAAAAATTTTCAAGAATTTTTCTTTCTTTTGAAAGCTGCAAATAATGTTTAAACAAAATAACAAAATGAAATATATGAAAAAGTGTGGAATGCTTACATACAATAGTTAATAATTCAGATTTTGCTATTTCATTATTTGGAAAGTATCAATTCTTCTTTTAAACTTGAAAATAGTAAACAATCAGCCTCTGGATTTGCCCTTGGTGATAAAAAATGAAATTAATGCTGCAGAGTAAAAATGTTTTCCTTTGAATCTTTTCCCTGTTGTTTTTCAGTAGTGGATTATGAGAAAAGTAGTTTTCTTTTTGGAGGGAACTGTAAGGAATAGTGAAAACAGTGAGAGTCAAACCAATAGCCCTGATAGATACAGTGTTCACGAATGGTAGTTATTTCCATTTTTTAATTGTGTATGAATTTATGAATGTAAAGCTAGACACTGGAAATTTTAACAAGTGCCTGGCATCTGAGATGTTGAAGTATCTACCTGTGTTCTGTATCAATGCCAATTAAAACCACTCCCTTTGCTTCAAGTTGCATCAAATATATTGACATCATCTTTTTGAGGAATCATAATATGTTCCTTGGTCACTTCATGCATTGAAATTTCAAGCATCAAATATTTGATTTTTAGCTCTTTCTTTTCCCTATTTTTCCAGCATTCTTAACATATGAGCATTTGAAAATGTGTCATACATGTGTTTCAAGGTTTCCCTGAATGACACTGGAGCATATTGGATTGAGAACTCTGATACGCTGAAAGTTTTAGTTCAAAGACTGATAAAGTAATCTCAAATCACTGAATTTCAAAGATTTTTCAGAATTGTTTTCTTTAGCCCAGCAATGTTCTGAACTGCCTTCTCCTCTGTCCAGGCTCACTATTAAAATCCCACATTTCCATTCCTTTCTCCTCTGTAGATTCCAAGTGTCCTAACAACACCCAGTTCCATTTCCGCAGTCTTGATTCCTACCTTCATGTTCAACCCCATGTTTCCAAAACCCATATTTTCTATTGCCATGCAGTTACCACACTAAAAATTTAAACTCACTGTAACCGTTTCCTCAAAGTAGATCCTCTTACCAAAAATTATATTTTCATCAGAGAACCCATGGCCCTATTCCTGCCAGGTTCGGAATTAGAATTATTTCTGATTCCACTCTTCCTCTCATATCTGATAGGGACCAGTCACTGTAGATCTACTTTGAGGTTTTCATTTCCATTGCCTTTGACTTAGTCTAGGTCTGAGCACCTCTCCGTTAAATTCCTTTCAGCAAGGGTGCCACAAAAGGTTCTTCCAGCTAACAACCTGCACTCAATTATATCTCCTGCTAAGAAGTGTGACTGGCTTAGGTTAGCTATCTGCACTATCGGGCCACTCTACCATCTGTGAGTATTGCTTCTAGGACCCCACCTATTTTGAAAATAAGCGTGGGTATCTGGCCTGAGCTGGGAGGAGAAGCAGCAGCCCCAGACCTCCGACCCCGGAGAGACTCGAGGAGCAACACAAATAGGCCGTTTGCCTGCGCTCTCCAGAAGCCGCCCACGCCTGAGCTGGGAGGAGAACCAGCAGCCCCAGAGCTCCGACCATGGAGGGACTCAGGGTGCAGCACACAAAGACAGTCTGCCCGTCCTCCCAGTAGGCGTCTCTGGCCTGAGCTGGGAGGAGAACCAGCAGCCCCAGAGCTCCGACCATGGAGGGACTCAGGGTGCAGCACACAAAGACAGTCTGCCCGTCCTCCCAGGAGGCGTCTCTGGCCTGAGCTGGGAGAAGAATCAGCAGCCCCAGAGCTCCGACCATGGAGGGACTCAAGGAGCAGCACAGAAAGGCAATTTGCCCGCCCTCTCGGTAAGCACCCCTGGCACGAGGCAGGAGAAGAACCACTCAGCGGTTCCCATGAGCCTACTGGCAAGTGGGCTAAGAATCAACCCACCACCACCCCCTCCCCCTCCCCCCGTTAGCAAGTGAGCCAGAGATCTAGACATCTCTTGAGATGTTGACCATATGCAATGTAGCAAATAGGGGGGATTTCCTTCTATCATCTCTTTGAAGGCAAATATTGTTATCACTGTTTTGCTTTGTTCTGATTAATGATATTGCTCTATCCAATGTTCTGTTTTGATAAGTTCTAGAATGTCCTGTATTTCCTTTGATTTGGCTATACCTAATTGAAAGAACAACTCTTGTGAAGATAACAGGACATACTATGGTACCTATTACTGTTATGCCAATAACCTGTTGAGAGTTTCTGTACCAATTTCACTGCACTCTCTCAGTTGGCTTTGTTCCATCTTGTTCTGTTATATTTTGCTAATAATAAAAAATTAAAATAAATAAAAAATAAGTAACAACAAAACAGATCAGTAAGGTACTAAGCAAGCTGAAACACCGTATAACTAAACAGATAATGGACTTGAAAAGCAAAAGGAGGAAAAGAAAGCTCTCTAAAAGATATAACTGCATGTATGTTTAAGTTTGTAGGATTGATGACCATGTTGCTGAGTTTTTGTTGGATCGTTGAACGGAACTGTTTGCAGCCTCACTGTTTGAATGTCCACCTTGTATGTTTTAATTTTGTAACTTGAACAACTATATCTAGAAGACAATATGTAATTTATCAAAAAAAGAAAATAATTAAGCAATGTCAATACACTTCTACTCTCACAATTCATTTATTTCTTATTAATAAATATTTAAATTTGTTATTTCATAATGTAAATTTATGAAAAGCTTGAAAAATAAGACAAAGTGGGGAGGGAAGTGGATATAAGAATTAAGATGTATTATGCAGACGTACCAATTCCCCATGTTATATTTATATTTTTTCATTATGTACTGCAAACATGTACTCATACAAATAAAAATAAGACATGGTTCATCTCAAAAGCTAATAGAGCCCCACAAATGTAATTCACTTTGTAAGTTAACATTCAGTAGCAATAAAAATATATTAAATGCACATAATTTAACTGTATGGAAAGCAAAGAGTTAAAGATGAATGGAGTGGGAAATTTTGAACTATATATTCATAATTATAATGGAGAGTAGTAACCATAGTCAAATTTTAGAACAGATAGAACCATCTATGAATACTTATGAAGACCAGCCAGTTTTTAATGTCTCTAATTTGTATGATTAATCTATGAAAAGTTTGAGAAGTATATTTGCCTAGTGTTGCTATTTTTGATAAAATAGCTTTATATTAGCTTTTAGAAGAAGATTCCATGATTAGCTAAAAAATTGTGTTCAATTATGTTCACCTGAATATATTATGGTTTGTAAACGTGCTTTTTGAAGAGCAAGGTGAAGAAACAGTAAATTAACACTTCATAAATCAATAGGTACTAAAAACATAGTCTCCTATAATTCTGGATTTATCATCATGAAAGCTTCTCATGTACAAAGTCTAAGAAGGAAAGAACCATCACAGAACTATGTATCATGTTCACAGGCATATCAGAGCAATGAAAATGAAATGGGATCTTAATCAAATGCCATAAACCAATATAAAATGTACAAAAGAATTGTATGATCAAAGTGTTACTTTGACACCAATGTGTTAGACCAAATATTTCAGCGACTTTGAACTTTTACTTATTATTATTTGGTTCTGGGAATCAAACTCATGACCTTGTGCATTGCCAGGTATGCTCTGTGCTGCTGAGCTATATCTCCAGCACCAGAACTTTGAAGTTTTAAATTCATAAAATGACCTTCATACAACAGTTTAAAGGAAACTTTCTCTTCGCTTAGCGGTGAATATAACTAAAATATTTTGATTTTGAAAATCTTTCTTTATAAAGTATATTTCCTTACTATATTAATTTAATAGTTTTACTCATTTTTGTCTAGCATTTTACCTGTGTGTTCCACAGTATTTTAATTTGTTGAGTACTTTATAAACTGACCAGATCTCAGGTATATAACTAAAAATGAATAAAACATTTGAGATAATCTCTTTTTAAATCTTCAAATGGCATAATGGTTTTTTTCTGTTTTCTGAAGAATGTAATTCAAACCCCAGTAAAGAAGAGGCAAAAAATTAGCTTTTGTAAATATGTCATTGTAAATTTAATTTAAACATTTTTATCACTTTTCAAATTTGCATTTGAAAACATTTTTCTACTGTTTAAAAACACTTTTAAAAATGGCTTTTGCTTATTAAGAATTACAACCACCTTAAATTAATTTCACAAACAAAATATTATGAGGCATCTTGCATTGAAGTGTTTTGCCAGGCAAAACATTACTCATCCTCTGACATCAAATATGCAAAGTGAATAGAAGGATGAAAGCTCCTAAGGCTTTTTCAAGATATTCAAAATTACACATTTGTAAAACACTGCTTTGTTTCTGTGATCTAGTTAAATCACTACCTATCTACATATACGTATATGTGTATATATGTTGAATTACATAGCCTTTTTGCTCTAACATGAAATGAAATGAAAGACTAATTGTGTTTGTGAACCTATTGGATTACGTGCTATCTGACTTCAGGATAAAGTTATCTTCAAATGATTAGGAACGCTACTTCAGTGAAAGACTGAGGAAAGCAAATACAGTTTAAATTAAATTTGATAGTCCTGTTGATATGTACCACAAATTATTCTTTAAAATTTATATGAAAAGCACAAAGATATTCCTTTTATAGTTCAAGTTTCTAAATGGAGTCCCCACTAATTAGTGTCCCCATGGAACTCAGAGACAAGTCCTTCCTGATACACACAATGGGAAAGACTTTAATAAGGGAACACATATGAATCTAAAATACCATTACACAAAGAGTATCATAATAATGGTCAACAAATGGCTTCTTTAAAAGCATTATTTGTCACTAAGTATAATGCCATTATAGCAAGAAACCTTTTGTGCTTTAAAAGGGTATGTTTCTCAGTAAAATATTTATGCTTTTAGAAATTACTGGACTATATAGCTCATCCACAACAATTTCACTGTTATTACATAAAATTGTAAATTATTCCTGTTAAATTATTTATACAATTGAATAAAGAATTTTCAGTTCTACAGTCTTCAGAAAGGACAGCAAAATAGATGAAACAAAACTCAGATGACAATTTCAGCATTTAAAATCTACACATGATAATTCAAACAAATGTTATGACATTTAAGATAATGAAACCCTTCATCTACTCTACTATCTGGTATGAGTTTTATTTCACATATAAGGAGTCAGAACAGATGTCCAAATATTGTAATGCCAAAAGAAAGTTGGGGCATATCTTCACTAATACCCTCGGAGCAGCCTGTAGTGTCTCTTCAAAACTGGCATGCATTATTACTTCAAAACAATTATTCAAAATCCGTTCTAAGAAACATAGCTACACAAAGCATTCCCAAGACGAAAAGCAAACAATAAAGCTCAGTATAACCCTTTTAGCTGAGTGAGTTGCATATTATTGACATACCACTCATTGCAATCAACAAATGATTAATTGCAAATTTGTTGCTAAATTGACCACAAAAAAATGGACAAGCTGACAAGCTTCAGGCTACTGTTAAAAAGGCAAAAAACAGTTATGTTAAAAATGATTGGAGACTTTTTGTAGTGAATTCATTCTAATCAATATGTTTATTGACTACACATTGGAATAATGACTTCCTTAAATTGCAGGGGTACAAATTATTGTAGACATTCAAATTAATATTTAACCTACTGACTTGTAAGTTTTTTTTTAAATACAGAAGTAGCATTTTCTTCTCTTACCTTTAACAAATGCATAGTCTATGTTTTATCAAATATGTGCACACAGTTTATTTTTTTGATTTCAAATGTAGATTGCAGAACTAATGCCCATCTGGTCAAACTTATAATAACTGCCTGAAGCAATTTGTTCTTGGAGAAAATTTCAAAGGCACAATAAAATGTAAAAATGAGATAGTAATATGTATGGGTATTTGCTTCTCAGGTGCAAATGACTTATTCCTATATGATGAAAAAAAAATTGGGGGGATTTGTTTACTCAGTAGAGATTGGAGCCCAAAAAAAGTGATATGGTGATACGATTAGTAGATGTTTTGCTCAAATAGCCACTATGATCAAAATTTCAAAATCATTTCATTAACAACTGTTTATTGGCTACTTACTATATCCCACATAATAGGTTGTATCCCAAGGATAAACATAGCTCCTGTGCTTAAGAAAATCATATTGTATTATTATTATCATTTTACTGAAAGTCAGTGACAGACAAACAGGAACAATAATCTCAAGTTCTTGGAAACAGAAGCAATAGCTTTTGTAGTAAAACAAAACAGAAAGTCAGAGTAGGACTGCTTCATGTACGTACATATATAATTCGACCACTACTAAAATTAATTCAGTCACCATTCAGGACCATTTTCACATAGGCCAAGAGTCAACATACTAATAGTATTTCTTAACATGTGCGAAAATGCTTCCAGATACAGGTTTCAGAAGGCGGGTGAGCGGGTAAGAAAAATGAATGTCTACCCCTGGCTAATGAGATTGCTTTCTCTTTGGGGTCAATTTACATGGAGTTCCTGATGTGCTTTTCCAGGAGTGTCTTCCTTAGTCAGCTTTGCCTATGCTTTTCAGCTCTTCCAAGAGGACAGTTAACAGGATGTGACACTCAGGCTGTGGCACTCAGCACACACGTACCCAGATACCGCTGAGCATAAGAAGCCTCTATGGCATTATCTAGAAAATGCCAAGTGGCAGGGAACTTGAAGAGCTTGGCCACTTTGCTACCTCTGTTGAATAACAATAGTTCATAGGATTATTGAAGGTTGGATGTTGTTAAATTTATACTTAAGCAAACCGTTGTCCATATTAGGTATATTACACAATATTGCAAATTCAATAGTTAGAACTGAGTTACATGAGAAGGTTCATTATCTCATTTACACACTCTCACTGAATGTTGAGAAAGTTGCTTAAATTATCTAGGACCACATGTGGAACCACAGTTGATATTCTAGAACAATTATCATTCAAAGCACAAATTTCATTGTACATTTCATGTGATCAACATAAACATACATTTAATATCACCTTACCTGTTCCATTTTTATCAAGTTAGATGTTTGTAATTTTAAAACACATGGAAAGTAACCATGCTTTATTATGAGGGTTTTCAGTACAATATAGAAATTTTTCCATTTTAAAACATGCAAGTTAGATCTACCCTTTCTTAATTTGTGAAATGTATCTTTATAAACATTATCTTTGTGAAGTGAATTTGTTACATTCCACATACTTCTTAATAGCATTTCTTAAAGATGCTTAGTTAGCTTAAATGTTTTGAAATCTCATTACAGTATATTCATCGACATAACTGCTTTATTTTTAAAATTGCTCTACTAAGGATACATTAATATATCCAACTTAATTAACACACCGTAATTTATAATCACAGTGATAAAAATTTAAAAGAAAAGTAGAATAGGTAACAAACCATGGAATTTTAAAAACTTGAAATGGTTTTAGAAATTAGAGCTCACAGACTCATCAAAGAATAAAATAACGTCAAAGTATTCATGCAGAACCACATGTAGAATAAAAGTCTCTTGAAGAAAAAGTTGATCTTTTATTTTATGTTAAATCATCAGAATTAAAGTCTATTGCATGTAATTTTGATAAGTTTGCCTTGAAATGTGTACTATTCTTTCAGTGAGTTCTGGGATTTATATATCCATAAACACCAATAAGATCTTTACTAAAAAGAAAAAGAGACCCAAACTAATTTGGATTTTGTAAAATGAAAATATTAATCCTAACAAATTAAAAATTATGTATTTCATTATATAGTAATACAGCTCCTTCGCTTGTTTTAAATTTACAGATATTTCAGGTTTGAAAATAGGTTATAATTTGTAGCAAAGATCTAGAGATTTTAGATGAGGGGTCACTTGGAGACAGATCTAGAAGAAACTAGGTATGAGAATAAAGAAAGTTTAAGATATAGATTTAATTTCATTTTATTGAATATTGAACCATCATTGTGACTTATAGAACAGAAAGATTAAAATGGTATTTCTTCGTGATGGACATCAATTCTAAAAAGATGCATCCATGATTGTATTTCTCAGAGTTTCACTATTACTAAATAAGGAAAATGCTTACACAGGTTTGGGAAGTGGTAAAATATAGTAAATAGTTTTCTAAATCTATTTATGCTCAAAATTGTTTCCCTTCATTTTCACCTTTTTTTTAATTTTATTTTTTCATTCCAGCTTATATAGCCAAGTTCTGGGTTGTGGTAGGTTAGTTTCTAGGGGTTAGTACCATTTATTACTGTGATTTGAAAATGAGAATTACCAACTTTGCCAGGAAGAAAAGTTTCATTTGATTTTTAAAATACAGCTCATTTTTCATTATGTTTTGCTCAGATGAAATAACTTCAAAAGAAAGATGGGTGAAGCTTATGCTGCATAATCTACAAAGACATCGTTGTTATGAACTATCAGTATCACCTACTAGTAATTCATTTGGATTTTCTTCCTCTCTTTTGGATAAAGCCTTCTTGAATACCAGAATAGAAAATAAAAACATCGCATATCAAGGATAGACTTAGCTGTCAAACAACAAATACAGGGCTTCATGGATCGCCATATTTGAAAATTCTGTTGGCAAGCAAGGAAAATGAGGAGCATGCCAAAAATAGAATGATGCGCAAATAATTAATGAGCTAGTGGCAGAACTGCATCTCATGTTTCCAAGCATATAACCTTTATCCTTTGTAAACGAACTTTAACAGAGAGTAGCAAATAAATCAACTGCCTTATGAAAAGTAAATGGCAGAAATTGTTCAGCGCAAAGCACGGATTAGTAAGATAAAGGAGAGAATGATTACTTTTCTATATGGTGTGAACAGATAACATTGGAACAGTCTTTGTGGATCAGATCTGTGACTCATTCTAGTGTTCCCACGCTCACAGTAACATTAAGAAGAAGACATTTTTTTCTCCGAAGATTAACTTGAGGTGTTAGAAATTCAAATAAGTTGAACCAAGACTGTTATAACCCAAAGAGCTAGCGTTCCTTAGGGAGTTATTACCCACAAATTTCTCATGACTTTGAAAAAGCTTTACATGTTTTTCTGTTCCTTAACTTTATTTTCTTCCAAAAATTTAAAAACAATTATATACATTTTAGTTTTTTCATAAAATCAGGGCTAGATTTTACAGAATCAAAGAATGGCACCATTTGATACTTGTATTTTAAAACTTACTAATATTTTTGCTCTTTAACCTGTGTTGACCTAGAGTACAAATTATTTTAAGTTTTACCTTTTTTGACAGAAAATTTCAAAAGTTTGCATATTATATTTATTGATTAGCCCTTCAAATAAAGTTATTCCAACTTTCACAGCATTTAAAAGTTGCTCATTTTCTTATTATCAATTTGTTTATTCATCTGACTTTTGCTGTGTTTAGCATTGAAGTGTTTAACATAAGACAGGGGTGAGAACAAACGTTCCCCTGCTGTTCTGTCCCTTTTGGTAACGTGGAATAGGAGGAATAGACTGCATTTCTTACAGATATTTTTTAAAGTCTACTATTTACACTTCAAATTTCACTATTATTTTAACCATAATAAAATATTTAAAATAGTAATTAATGCCTACTATTCTTGAAGACAGGAATTTGAATAATGTCAGGATAGTGCCTTACAGGTGGGTATGACATTGGTTTGGGAACTTGCTGAATGGAAGCTCAAGGCATGGGGGAAGGTTCTGGTAAGAATTTGAAAGATAGTGAGGAAAGTATTATTGGAGGCTACAGGAGCAGGGACCTCGGGTGTACAGTCAGAAAATTTTACTATTTTTCCTTTGTTATATGGAAAATAGGAAGGTGTCTGACAGACTCATGAAAATGTCTGCAAGAATTCTAGGAAAAATGTAGAAAATTGCTCCTTCCCACACTAGCCACCTATAACAAAACACAAAGGAGGGAGGAGCAAAGGAACATAGTGACAAGTTTTAAGCAAAATTTAGAGAAAATATTAAGGGGCCAAAGCTTGATGGATTATGAGATAAAGTTGTTTTTCACTTCCAGTTCTTTTAAGGATTCATCAGCTTAGAACTCTCTTCAGGGATAGTGACCAATCCTGTGCACTACAAGGAGCATATAAATTTAGAAGACCTCTAAAGTACTTAGGAGACCACCCAGTAGAAACTCTAAAAGACTTTAATGGACTGCACTGTATATTCAGTTAGTAGTTCATTCCCTTTAATTCTTTATTTTTAATATCTCAAAAAAGCACTGTCCTACAAACTCTCAAATGCAAGCCCAGTTAGATAAAAGTTTGTCAGGGAGAAACAAATGGATATGGCTTTTGCCTGATGTAGTGAATTTATAATTTTACACAAAGGAAACACAAAGTTTTAAAGAAACTTCTAGTTTGGCTGAAATGAATACAGAAAGTATAAAATAAGAAAAAAGGTTTTTAAACTTCCAACCAACTATAAGAAACTAGCAAAGCAAGAAAACCGGTTAATAAAAACATGAGATTTTTTTTCTTTTTTTCTAGAAAAAACATTAGTGACCCATCCAACAGAGCCAAAGGCTTAAAGAATCATGCTTAGAAAACCAAACTGGGTTCCAAACATGAAACTGGCGATATGTGTTATGTTTTATTTCAGAATTGCTACAAACTCTATGTGCTTGGTATTTCCTTGCTTTTTGAATGGGAATGCTTATTGTGGATATCCTACATCATTTTATGTGTGGTGTATATGTGGTCACGCTTGTCATTTTAGTTAACTGTCTTCATTTCAAGATGAATCAGACAGAAGGAGTTCTCCTGAAGCAGTGCATTTAAGAGTCTTACCCACATCTTTACCTAATTTAAAGATTAAGATAGTAGGGCCAGGGAATTTACTCAGTGGCATAAGCAGCTGCCTGACAAGTGTGTGGTCATGAGTTCGATCACACACACACACACACACACACACCACACACACACCCCCAGCAAAAAAAAAGCCAGAAAAAAATAATAGATTTTGAGCAGTTGCCAGATGGGGTGAGATTTTTAGAGATCCTGAAGAATAATTTATTTTACATATAGATTGACACTATGGCTTGTGTGAAGCGTGGACACCGTAGCTTGTTTCAATAGTGGCTGCTGCTCATTCTTCCCCTTCCTCCTGTTCACATTGTCGTACCTCTGAAAGAGTCCACTTCTCACTCCCTTTTTAATTTGGGCTTGACTAAGTACAAGTGACATTCTGAACCTCGCAGCTTCTACCTGTGGCTCTTGGAAAGTTTGCCCTTGATGAAGCATTTCCACATATTTGGTAAGATCATCTCTACCTTTCCACATAAGAACTCCAAACTGAGACAGCCGGGTTTTGAGAACTGAGGCAGGCTTTCCCATCTTGGAGAAAGAGAAGCCAAGGAGGAACAAGCAGCAGGCATATGAATGAAGAACTTACTTTGGAATTGCATCATCGAACTCCAGTTTCCAGAACTCATACTCAGGAAACAAAGCAAAAATTATATAAATGAGCACTTTTCAAATTTGTACCATGCAGAAGTTTCAGGTAAATAGAATGATCTTTTAAAATGCTTACAGTTTTGAAATTGTATATAATGCAGCAATAGATACCATAGTATGCCATTCCCAATATTGTCATTTCAGGATTCATTTGTATTTCTGAAATGCTTCTGAGCAAGATATTTTCTCTTAATAAAATATTATTTGTTAGTGATAGAGTCTTAAATATCACCAATTTTAATTTGATGTTCAATTCAGGCTCAGATTTTGCAACTCCAAGTAAAATACCTATGCATAGTCTTGAGAAATATGGTATAATCTATCTATTTGAGTATACTTGCTATAGTTCACAACAACTACAAAACTGTTTTTGCTGCATTTATTAATCATTCAATCCTCAACACAATTTCTAGTTTTTAGGGGAAAAAAATATCCTGTACTCTGATTTGCAGAATCCCTAACTCCTTCAAGTAAGAAGTTCCCATCATGCTCAGGTTAAACGTATCCCAATCTTTCCCTAAAAGATCGGTTAACTCACAAGGAAATCACAGTTCAACAGTTTAACATTCAAAAGGTCTTCTGTCATTCTTCAATGTTTACATTCACTCCAGTAATTACATTCTCATTTTTTCCCCCTCCGGGTTAGGTACTTCTTCAGAACCTAGTTTCTGCCAGAGAGAAATATGTGATTGTTTGTCTCTCTGCCACTTTTTTGGTGTTTAATTGCTCAAAAATATACTTTTTAAAATCTATTTCAACATCTGTGTAAGGTCCACTGATGAAGTTCCCTGATGGAAATTGTTCTTAGAAAGAGATATTTTGATAAGACATGCTTCTTAAAATTCTTTTAAGAAACTAATACAGTATCTGTATGTCTATCATCTCCAGAAACTTTGCAAACTTTTTCTATTGCATTGTCCTTATGAGGAGATCCTGCATTTAACATACTGTTTTCTTCTCCTACAACACCATGTCAATTACTTATGCAATCTTATTTCTGACACATATTTAATTAACTTCACAAACTGTATTTTGACTCACTTTTTATTTAAGGTAAAGTGTTAATCATAATTAAGCTTGAAGCAATTTTAAAGTGAGCCATGGATTATCATCTGTGATATTCTTACTACAGAGATGGTTTTGAGGATTAGTGCCATTAAGATTAACTATTTCTCAGAGTCTAGAAGGGGGTTAGGGAGTTTCATTCCAGTTGTTTCTGGATTCCAGTTGTGCCTGGTGTAAATGAGCCAAAGACTATCTTATGAGACTCACTACAGACAATGTGAATGTGACTTAAAACCATTTTTGTATAATGATAAGGTGGACAGAGACTAGAGGGTCAAGTTCAATTAGAAAATCTTTGCAAAAGTCCAAAGTGCACTAACAGAGGCTGATCTAGATATGGTAGGAACAGGAAGGAGGGGACAGATGGAAGCTAAACTAGCTATTAACAAGTTCCTGAAACTGCTTTCTATTAAAGCTGCCTTAGAAAATGAAAATGCACTGTTGTAAGCACTAAAACAAACACAACCAAAAAGATGCTTTCTTAACTGGGAAATTATGATGTGCAGTTATGTTTGGCATCTAAATGCAAATTTTGCATGTAGGCTGCATTTATGGAAGAACTGAAAACAACCACAATATACTATATCATAGTGGAAACAAAACAAACTAGCTGCACTTGGCATAGTAATGATCAACCCTTTAAATTAAATCTTTATGCAGATTCTATTTTATACTCCAAACTTTTCATGGAGCCTTGTGCAATTCCGATGTGTAAACCAACAAATAGATATGCTCCGCGTATGGAGTAGCTGGTTTGGATACCAGCTGGCTTGGCTGTACGCCTTTCTAATGGTAATGAAGTCACACAGCTGCTAGGACAATCAGCTGGAGTTCAGATTATCACTAGCTAAATGGATATCCATTGACTAGCTTTTTATCCGGACTCATTAAAGTTTAGTATTGACAAATGAAGAGTGGCTAGAGGTTTACGGCTAAGAGGCATCTAGAAATGAACTTGTTGACTTGGTTTTTCCCTGTAGCTTTCTTCTTGAGAATCACAAAATGTAACATTCATTTACTTGTAATGTGTGATTACTAATGCCCTGTAACATTTTAACCATTCTGTTTATGGTTTTTAAAGTGAACAAGTGTTATAAAGTAGTCACATGTGTCAAAAAGTGTCAATATATGAAAACAAAAAGAATTATCTAAAGTATTGTTTGTTTAAATGAATAGGAAAACCATGTATTCCACTAAATGTTTATAATTGAAAGTGATTTTAATTTTAGATCTTATTTTCTAAGTCGATAGCTTCTAAGAATTCACTACATCTTCACTAAATCAGTGTTGCTAGATATGAAATGATTTCCATCAACCAAATTTGACAAATAAGTGCGATGACTGGTAATATAGT
Organism: Hydrochoerus hydrochaeris; assembly: GCA_004027455.1. Lineage (NCBI taxonomy): Eukaryota > Metazoa > Chordata > Mammalia > Rodentia > Hydrochaeridae > Hydrochoerus > Hydrochoerus hydrochaeris. The sequence continues at coordinate 292,677 of PVLA01000447.1, read as the reverse complement.
TAATCACACAATCACCCTTGAACATGTTAAAACTTTCCCAAATCATCAACACAATGAGAACTAATATTCAACACCCATTAGGTCTAAAGTAAAAACTAAGCCTGTCCACCACGTAGCTCTTCGGTGCTCCTCCTCTATCCACTGTCACACCGAGGGGACAGGGTTAGAGTGCAATGCTCTGCTTCTTGCCTGCATGTTACATTCAGCGTACGCCTTTACATTTTTGTTTTGTTTTATTTTAAGATCGCCTGACTTCACCTCCTCTATTCTTTCTCATTCTACCATCTCTCACAGAATACCTTAGACACGTCATATACCGGCTGCCTTGGGAAGATTTTGAAAATGCTTAGCACTTGATACTCATCTTTTGCCTCCACCTGTCAATCTGGAAATGACTCTTACATACATAAGCCTATAATTATCTGTCATTAATTATCATTTAGCATGCTTTAGACTTTTCTTGAGACAAAAACCAAATTTTGGCAGAATTTCCTTAAAAAGATATACAGTAGAAAATATAGTATTGCAGAAAAATATGAATGACACTCAAACACCCATGTATTTGCTTCTTTATCACATCTTCATGTAGATTATCTATCCCTTTGATTTACTGTACTCACGTTTACTGTCCTAGTTTGTTTACTGCTGAACCTAAAAACAGAGCAACATTCTTCCATTGCCAGTAATGTGATCCAAAATGTTCTCACTTTCAGTCATGCTCAGATATTTCTGAAGGTCTCTAATACTTTCATGTATGAGCACCACAAAGCAGGCCTATGCCATTGGTAAATGCTTATTCTTTAGTGCACAATGGGTACCACAAAAATGCAACACCCTTTGACTAGGCATACTTCCTTGTAAATCAGAATAAAGACTATGGCAGAATCTCCTGATTACAGAAGAACAATATTCCAGGCATCCCGTGAACCCATAGACATAAACTCATTGAGATGAAAAGTGCTTTCCTAACTCAACAGAATGTGCTTAGAGCATGTCCAAAGCTTTATGTACAGTAGAATTTGGGGGGAGCCAAAATGGCAAATTCTGCAGTCAAAAAATACTTCTTAATCATCCCTTTAAGCTTCTCATAGGGAAAAATATGTTGTCTATTCTCAAAGCATTGATACAGAAATTGCAAACAGCATATAAATATTCCCCCTAGATTGGCGCAGAGCTACAATTGGAGTTAAAGTATCTAGCTAACTCTGAGAACTCAAGCAAGTTCTGTATCTCTTTGGATTTGATAAGAGCAATAGGAGTTTTATTTTTATTCATTGACTCACACTGTAGAGCATGGTCATAAACCACATAGGGCTGTAAGCGGGCAGAATGACAGAGTCACACTCAGATCTCTGAGGAGATCATTCCAGGGATCCGTGGGGTCCCTCCTAACCATGGGTGTATAAGCAGATGAGCTGAGATATAATTACTCCCTTGAATTTGTCCACAAAGACTGGTGACATCATCTAGTCTGTTGGGGTCTCCCTGCCATTCTGCACTGCATTTTGCTGTTTTCCATTGACTAGCTCTGGTTCTCAAGGAGAGATAGTATGCATCATTTCAGGCCTGCATACTTACATAACCTGGGTTCCCTCTTTCTGTCCCTTCCTTTGTTCCATCTGCAGGCTGGATGGTGCCAAGGAACCAGTGTGCTTACTATAGGACAGAGGCCCTGGTTGCCAGTGCCTGGTGCCTGGGTTACCGAGAATGGCATCCTGACCAACAGTCTAAATTGACTTCATCGTGCTAAGTCAGGGAGATTTGGAAACCTTCTGCTTGCTACACCATAACCTAGCCCAGGGAGTTTAATTTAAATAGTTATTAACTATTTAAGTCTCACTCATTGACCTCAAAATTTAAAAGCATTTACTTATAATGTTTTTCTTTATTTTTGCGACCGTTGCCAAACTTAGCATCTCACTCACTGGCCACAAGACTAAGGAGTATCACAGTGGCCCTGATATTCTCTCCACTTACCCACCTTGCCAGGGGGATACTGACAATTTTAGGGAAATAACTAATTCTCCCTTGCATGGGCTCAGGAATGCTTCTGAAATATCAGACGTGTCATGTGAAAGTATCAATAGTCCCTTGATAATCAACATTTTCCTGGAGAAACCACGTGCCGCTTAATATTTAAATATGTTAAACCATAAAGTGTTTGAAGATATTTTCATTCTGTATCTTGCACGCAGATATACAGCAGTCACATGTTTACGGCCATTTGGAAGTCCCTGTGGATTCTTTTCACCCCTTCTTTTCAGGTATCTATGGAAGGCCATATGTGGAACCAATGTGGTGTCCCATGAAGCAGGTTTTCCTCTTTAAATTGCTACATCTTACAGCATTCTATGTACCATCCATAGAAACTCCAGTATGCTGGCACAGGTCTGACCAACTTGCAAGTAGGCATAATGCCAAACACGCAGATGGTATGAGGGGAAAGTGCCAAAAAAACATGTGAATCAACTGTGGGTATTGATGGCATAATTCCCAGACATGGAAGTCCAAACACTTGTCCATCCTAAGCTTATAGTACATACTTACAGCTATGCAGATTTGCCAACAATAATCTAGCACTGACTTAGATTAATTTTTTAAAAATATTTTTAAAGCCATCTTTGGCTTCCAAGGATAGTTAAAAGGCAATGATCTACAGAGGCTGCCTTTCACGCTTTTGGTTTTACTTAGGTGATTTCTCAAAAGACAATGAAAAAATATGTTTAAAAGTGAGATTTATCTACATGAAGGTATGAGTAAGGAGAAAACATTTATCTTGGATTTACATAAACTTTGCAATTAAATAAAATGTCAATAATGTATGTGCTAAGGTCAAATACTAGTAAGAACATTGTAAACTTCAAATTGCTGCTGCATTAAATATTCACCCTGAATCTTTCAGACCTGTTTTGGGCAGAAAAATATGCTTTGTAAATTATCAAATCTGCTTGTAAAAACAGATAAAATTGAGTACTTGATTTTAGGATCTTTAAATGGATCATCCACTTAAAGAATGCCTTTGCTGCTTTTTGGAAGATTGCCTGAAATTTCTTGACTTACTGCCACTTAGGTTAAGTAATCAGCTCTCCTAAAAAAGTCTACCTTATGAAGGTAATAAAATATTTAGGAAACAAGAAAGAAAATATTAGATATTTGTACAGGATCAAAGGAAGTTGCTGAAAAAAAAAAGCTCTTCAGACCTATTGTGAAAGGCTCCTTCTGTTTTCTTCAGCCATAAGCTTTACTAAGGATAGTGCCTTTAAAACCATTTTTAGGTGTAATAGTCATTAGATAAGTCAGTATTATATACATAGTTTTCACTAAGGAAGTTCATGCAGAACTCTTAGAGTCAAGAACAAAACTACAGTGGAAATTATTTTGGAACCTAGATCTAGTTAATCCATTACTAAGTGAGTCACACAGTTCACTTGGGTCCCTTGTTATAATTTTGTCATGTTGCCATTTTACTGATTTTGATCAGTTCATTTACATGATATTCACAGTTTAAAATGTGTGTAGTAACATTACATTTACTTTTCAAGTGAACACTTAACGTATGGCCATGGACATATAAGCCCTGCATTTTGATGTAATACAGAGAAAATAACTTGTTCTTTCAAAGCGTGTGGTGAAATACTGCCATACTCCAAAACAGCATTTGGAATACACAGTCATTTAAACCCTTGTATGACTACACACCATGCTGATTCTTCATTACTGGGCAATTTACATCTATTGTGTAAAACACACCTTGTTTGCCAAATGGTGAATGCACACCTCAAAATAACAGTAACAGATTTGTGTTTGCAAAACATGGAAGAGAAATGGATGTTTGAACCGTCCACGTTACACTGACTTCCTTTACAAGATGAAATTATGCGGCTTCATTTTATTACCAAGAAGGATTTCACATGTGACATACATTTATTGTCTACCCAGAGAACAATGTTTCTGTCAGACTCTGCCTTAATCTAAGCCTGTTAAGAACCAAGCATACACTTGAAGTTTCACTTGAGTATTAGACACACTAGAATCTCCTCAGCTTAACTGACTTCTTTCTAAAGTTTCTCTCTGACAGTTCAGGCTTTGTTTTTCTTTTTTTTTATTCTGTCATATAACATCTCATGGATATGAGAGGTTTAGCGAGCCTTACCTAGGACAAAGAAACTGGTATAGCATTATGTGATTCTCTTAAATTGCAATTACATTATAAAACCTGTGAAAATTTCCTCTATTATCACTGGTTTTCTTACTAAATATAATTAAGAATTTCCTTGTCCCTTAATTATGTTGCAGAAAATTAGTGATAACACAGCTTCTCACTACATAGATTTTGAAACACCACAAATTACAAAATCTCCTTGCCAGCCGAAGTATATACACTAAAACTTGACACAGTTTATTTGAAGTAAACAAAGAATTTTTGCTGTTGTATCACCATTCATTTGCTCTGTTATGTTCTTTTTTTCAATCATGAGGTCACTTATTCATAAGGTAGTGTTGAGAATTTACTACGTACCAAGAACTGGGGCAGATAGAATGTAGCCACGGCATATAGTGAAAAGAAATTTCTCCCTGGGACAAGCTTCGGAATGGGAAGGATTATATAACTGCTGCAATGAATACATGAGAGGAGATGAGGTTTTCATTCAAGGTAGAAAATGACATCCATTATAAAAGTGCTATTAATAACAGGTTTTTAAACTTTTATGGAACACAGTGATTAAGACAGAATTCATACTTTATAATTCTATCTTCTACATGTATTAAGTAAGTTTGACCATATTTGAAGGAATATGTATAATTAAGAATAAAGTTTTTTTTTTCCAGCCATTATGGGACATAGTAGATAGTACTATCCATTTAGGCCATATTTATGTTAGCAGTTAATTTGCTTTTACTGAGTGCAAAATTTTGTGTGTAATTCTCACTTTCTAAAGTGAATCAGTTTTAGAAGCAGTATCAGAGGAAAGTCTTTGAGAGTTTACTCACTCAGTTTTATTTTGAATCATCAAATTCTGGGAGCAGTTAACATTTAAATAATTATTACCTACCTTTTCATACTATATCAACACAAAAATTATTAAAGCAAGATTTTTTTCAGTGAATATTTTGCATTGCAGAACTACACTTGAAGTTAAATATTTTTACTACAGTTGTCAAAATTTATATAGAAATATAAATACAATATAATTTTTCACTAGATTGCTAGTGTTTTTATTCATAGGAAGTATCTGTTTTCACTGGGACCTACAATAGCATTTTGTTTAATGGAAAGTGTTAAAACTAAATTAATATGGAAAATAAAAGATTTTCTAAGTTTCAATATATTTTCTAAATATATGACTGTTTTATTAGTCTTGCTAGATAATAAGTCACTAAAATGTTCTACCTTTTGTTTTGTATCCAAATTTGATGGGATTGCTTTTGGACTACTGACATTTCTAGTCTGTAATTACTGCAGAACTAATCTTACTCTCTTCTAAAATGTTCCTTTTTTATCGATGCAAATTAAAATCTTAAAATACATGGATAAATGATAAATGCTAAACAGTTATAAAATGCCAATGAAAACTCTACTAATTAACTTGAGACCTGATTATGTTTTGGATTCTGTTTAAATTGCAAGGTTTTTACATTACTAGTCAATGAACTTCTTAATTCTTTTTCTAAATTATGGTGTAAGTTAAAACAAACTTTAATTTTCTTATTGAATCATGCCAGCATATTTCCCTCAATGTACAAACACACACGTGTATTTCAACTTAAAAAATTAATTCAGAATTGACAAATTAAAACACATAGATAATAATTTTTCAACCTCCAGATAATTTAGAAAAACATTATCTTAATGTGTGTTATTTTTCCCTGTGATGTGGATCAAACCAAGGTGTTGCATACATTAGGCAATTATCCAACCCTACACTAGCCACAGCCTAGCAATTTGACTTTCTTAAATGTTACAGGTAGAACTCTAGACTTACCATCTGAATTACTTGAACAATGTCAAGATATACAATATCCAACTATTATCTGTATTAGGTACAGTTGGATTGTAACTCAATTTTTATTGACAGATTTGAATATAAAATTTATTATCAATTGTCAATCTAGTTATAAAAAAACCAAGAAATTACATATTCCTTTATTACCAAAACATATACTTTTCAGAACCACAAATATATTTCTTAACATATATTAAAATCTTATTTTGCATAAAATCAATATTTTTCATCTTATGCTGCCTCATTTTTAGTAAAAAAAATGAAAAATTTCACTTAATTGTTACAATAACCTTTCAAGAAGGATAGTGAAAGTATCTTTAAAAGAAAAGGTGAGTAAAGGTTAGTAACTTAAGATCAGATATTCAGAGCTGGCACACTTTCTGAATGTAAAATTTTCATAACTAACAATTTTTAAGGTCAGGGGGTAGAGTTAACAAATATTGGCATATAAAAGTTTAAAAATAAAAATATTATATAAATATATTTTGATTATAAATATATTTATTCTCTTATAAAATTAAATTATTTTTATTCCATCAATGGTTATGTGAAAACTACTCAAGACATCTGGGGATATCACTGTGGTATATTCTGTCATTATTTGCTAGGAAAATAATGGAACCATTGGTGATTGAGTTCCTGATCCTGTCATTAGAAATTTTCTTTGCTCATGTGACAGGTAGACCAAACATTTTTTACCTACTATCATGTGTAAATCAGAAACTAAATCAAATAACATAACATGTTCAACCATCAAAATTTATAAAAGTACTTTATTCACCCATTAACTTGTTTACCAACTATTTCAACAAGTGATTTAGATTATTCATGCAAAAATCTATGAATCAATGGGAGGAAAAATTCCTAAATTTCACATTTCCAATGTCTAATACCGAAGTAATCAGGTAGCATTGGTGAAAGCTGGCCAACGAAACCAACCTCGTGTCTTTGTCTCTAAATTACCTCAATAAACACCTTCCTATTTTTCTTAAAGCTACTGATTATACATAAATGACAATACAAAACTATAAAAAAAACCTCATTCTAAATTGCTAGATTAGATGAGTTAGAATTTTTAAGAAGAAATTAACTATTCCACAACACAAAGTAAATAAAGCAATCTATTTCTCTAGCAAGGAGTAATCTGTTGGACTTCTTGCTACACAGAACAGAAACATAAACCACAAAGAAATATATAATTTGAACAAAGTCATTGCACTGGTTACAAGGAAGTGCATAAACTCAAGCTCTACACCATCTCTCACACTGCCACTTATCGGAATGCTATCTCATTACTCCCTTGCCTACTTAAAAGATTCAGTGTATTTTCCAAAATATATAATTTGTTTTTTATTGTTTAGAGTTACATCGAATAAAAGGAATGAGCAACTCAAATCTAGAAAGCACACACCAATAGTGAAGATCAGTGCAGAAAGCTGTCTCGCTTAGACACATCCTGAAGGAGCTGTGAATCTCAACAGATGCGCAGTTCTCTGCTCCATCTGATTACTGCCATATACAAAAGACAAGACGAACATTGCCAGAATTTGTGATTTTTTTTTTCAGAAAAATCAGAAATTTAAAAATTACATGTGCAACTTCTCTTTTAAAATATTTCCCAATTTCATGTTTTAAAAACTGAAAAAATGTTACCTTGTGGGGACTTAAGAGAAAAGAGGGATTTTGCTCAAGTAAAACGAAGAACCATAATGCTATGGCAATCTGTAGGTATTTGGCTATTAAATTTTAGCATGTACCACAATAATCAGAAAGCTTGCTAGAATAAACATGGTTTGACCCATTGCTCAGTAGGTCTGGATAGGGTTCTGATGATTTGCATTTGCAAAGAGAACTAATATGTGATACAAATACTGCCATTACAGGGGTCTCTGCGAACCATGGATCTACAGGTCTGGTCTTTTCTTGTAATGAGAGGGAACAAACCATGAACGTCCATTAACTTTTTAAAGAACAATTTTATTAAGGACAATTATATACCATCAAATTCTGTTATTGCAAGTATACTACTTAATGATTTTTACTAAACTCATGGAGTTGTGTAATCATCCGTAAATTCAGTTTTAGGATGTTTCATCACTTCTTAACCCTATTGTGTAAAATTCATTCAAACCTGTTTGAAATTAATCCCTCTTTTGACCACCAGCCCAGACAACTTCTGATACATTTTCATCTGCATTTATAACTCTTTTCTGCATATTGTAGGTAAATGTGACATGTAGTATGTGATCTTCCAAATTTTTTCTTTCACTTACTGTAACACTTCTGAACTTCTTCCATGTTATAACACATATGTATTTAGTATCTCTCCTAAACCACTAAGTAAACTGTAGGACTGCAACACATTTTGTTTATGCATTCATCAGGTGATCACGTTTGAAATTTCCCCCAGTTTTGGTTCTTATGAAAAGGGCTGATAAGAATATTTACAAGTATTTCCAGAGCCACACCTTTTTATTTCCCTTGGGTGTATTTCTAGGTGTGTGATTAAATTTTTATAAACTGTTGAACTTATACAGATGTGTAATTTTACCTAAAATTTGGTCAAGTCCTTAGCTATTCTGATCTGTTGCATGCACCACACTGTCCTTTAGGTTCAGTTTAGGAAACTTCCATCCTTTCCTGTTTGCTTGCTACCGAGACAACATTAAATGACACTGCTGCAAGTTGGGGCAGCCAAATCAAGGCTTTCCCCTGCCTCGCTGAGCTGCCATTCTGACCCAACCGGGAAAGGGGTTGATGTTATTATTATGTCTTTGGGTGAACTCTGGAGCAAACACTTGCTGGTTTTTGAATAGATGTCCAGGATTATAATTTTTCTTATGGAAAAGGATTATTTCAGTTCCTTACTTCATGTCATTTGCTGACTTTTGATTGTTTCATATATTATTATCTAAATATAACAGAAGGTTAGAACAATAAGCCGGATCTCATCCAAATGGAAAAACTGGAAAATTGAGACCAGTGTGAAAGTGGAACTGGTCCAGTTTTCACCAAAATGTAGTGACTGAATTGAATTTAAGCAAACTTTCTGATCAACAACAGCATTTCTTTTGTGGCTTTATGCTTCCTAAAGCAACTGGATTTGGAATTGTACTTACTAGTCAATGTGTATTGACTAAAGCATAGAAAATAAACCTTAGTCACAGGAAGCTATGAATGCAGATCAAATGAATATCTTAAATATATATCTTTCCTACATAATAAATTATCTCTCAAAACATATTTGAAAATAAAGTTTTCCTCAGCAGCTATAAATTCTCTAAAAAGCATTTATTTAGACAACACTTTCTTTGACAAGAGGTTTATGGAAACCATCTAAGAAGAGACACTATGTGCTACAATTTCTTTTGTTCATGGAAGTCATTTCAAAATTAGATGATTACATCTCACTAGCAGCTGGTACAAGTCTATCCCATGCACCATCTCCAGATGCAACCTTCTTGCTTGACTGAAAACTAGGTCAGTGATCTATATTGGAGAAATGTTGCCTTTATATAATTCAGTAGCCAGTCTACAATGTAGCTTTTCATACAGTAGGCTCAGGTTTCTGAGCATATTTATGCTAAAATTATACTCCAAATGAGATAAAAAATTTAACATGAATACTTGTATAATAATAGTATCAATACCAATGAAATAATCATAGATGATATTATTTGAAAACAATTTTTATAAATGCATATTTGCAAACAATGATGAGGCATTGGATATCAAACTGCTGCTGCTGTATGTACGAAATATTGTAAGAACTTTGACACAGACACATTGGTGTTTGATTCACAACTGGACTACTTATTAGTTGAGTGGTTTTGTGTAACATAGTCTCTCCCTGTTTTGGAAGCCTCATCTGACTGAGAGACTACAGTATCTTTTGTGTTGTGTTGCTGTGGTGAACACGTTTTATACCACAGAGAATATCAGCCCCTAACATTATAGACCTCAGCCAGTGTTGTCCACTGCTCTGTGTGTCTTAGCTCAGTGTGGAGTCATAGAGACATCATCAAAGAAACTAATAACTTTGAATTATTCAGACTGCCCCTTTAGAAATCTAAGGTTCTCATCTATTTAATGAGAACTAAGAAATTGGCTGTTGAATTTTTATATTTCATTTTATTGGGTTATATTCAAAATATAAATGAGTTTCATATTCTGAGTGGTTTTTTTTAGAAAATACAATAATAGTTTCAATTTAAGTTTTAAAAAATATCCACTACTGTAGGAAAACAACATTACCAATGGAAGGATTTCAGCTGCTTCTCTCCCTGAGTTTAGGTAATTGCTCCAACTTCCTCACTTCAAGCCAACAGAGAAGTAATAGTAAAGCCTATTTCTAGGTGCTAGCTCGGCTCCTGAAATGTCCTGTGTGCCCTGTGCTGTCCCCAAATCATGCATGCCCCTTCAGAAACAGTCCATTACCTAAACCCATCCAGTAGCTCCATCTTGAAAGTGCCATCTGTTCCCTGTTAGACTTGCGAAGACATTAAGGTTATACTGTTCACAATGTGATATAGGACAAAACACATGTTATCTGTGTAATAAATGAAATATTCTTTGTAGTGGGAGAGGGGCATACTAAAATATTTTTAAGCAGTGTGACATGATTTCTCAGACTTTCCTAAAATATTCCACACACAAAAGCATGGCAAGGGAAGAAAACTGATGAGATGCTACTCAGTACTGACCTACAACGTGGCGCTCCATTCTGAGGTTGAGGTGAAGGCTTCCATTACAAAATTTCAGAAGTTTTTAAAATATTGCTTTTAACCTTCCAGTAAGTCATTTTAAATTAATATCTCTGGCTTGTGGCTCTACCATGAATACAAATAGCATGACCATTTCTAATACAAGTAGGTCACTCTGTCTCATTTGTTCATTCTATAGCAATCATCCTGGTAATACTGTTCCCTTTTCAGTTACAAAAAAACTTTTTTTGTACAATGTTCCAAACTTCATTTTCATTGTTCCAGGCAAGCAGAAAGTGCATATGTGACCTTAGTCCCAGATGAAAAAGAAAACACTCTGAGTGGTGCAAGTTAACTCTCCGAGAAAGAAGACTGACTGTTCTGGAAATTATACTCTTGTGCTACATTTCTACGTTGCTTTGAAAAGAGTGTTATCAAGTTGTCTCCATTAAGTAACAAAGAAAAAAAATCATTCTGCCCAAGAAGGAATTCTCTCTTGTTAGATTAATGATTGGGTCCATGTCCTTGGCAGGTCACTTAAGTGACTTGGTTAATGGCCTTTAAATTAGAGACATAAAACTATTGATAGTAGGCAAGATGTGATGAGCCATTCCTATAATGGAGGTAGAGATGGTGACAACTAAATCAGTAGACAAAGTGGCATAGTTTTAATTGTGTCATACAATAATTTTATTATTGGTCTTGAAAATTATTTATTTACTTAACTACTAACTTAATATAATTTCTAGAACTTATTCATGTTAATATAGTTATAACAGCTTCACAAAAATAAATTGTGAAGGAACAAAATCTTATATATAGTTTCAGAAATAGAATTTTTGAGTCATTAAGAAAAATTACTTAGCATGACTTATGTGCTGAAAAACAAGTGCACACTTCAAACAATTAGGAAGACTGAATTTTATCTTATAGTTCACATAACTTCATTTTAACACTTTAAAGTGTATTTAAATATGGCACTCATTCCCAAATTTATTCTGCATTTTATGTTTTAAATAATTTAGAGAACAAAATACACAATTTGGTGAAATTCCATGTGATAGGAAGGCGTGAATAAACACACAGAGGATGCTCATTCCTTTAAAGCGGAGTTTTTAATTTCAGCACACTGGACACAGGAGGCCACTAAATCTCTGAGGGGCTGTGCTGGCTGTGCTGGGTTGGGGTTGCTGCATAGTCACTAACCTTCCCAACCCCAATGATGCCACAACCCAAAACGTTTCCAGACGCTGCCAGACGTCCTCTTACAAGCCAAACCACCTGCACCAAGATCCATTTCTTTTTAAAACAATGCATTTTGTTTTGTAGTGGCCTAAATTTCAATTACTTCCCAAGGACTACAGCTCAAGGCACAGAATCAAAAAAGGAAAGACAAGTTTAAATAAATAACTTTGAGCAATTCATTGTGATAAGAGGCAAGCTCTTTTTCCTGATTAAAAACATTTTCTCAACTAACTAATTTCACGTAATGTGCGTTGAATATGAAGGTATGCAAGAGAATACGGTAATAACCTGATGCTTCACAGTTACGTGAAAAGTCTGGAGAAATGGTAGACACTACATTTCCACTAAATTGTTTTTGATCTTTTCTTCATCTGCAGCGACATTGGAAAAACAATTAATTTTAAATCTTTATACATGGAAAATAGAATTGGGCACACACACACGTGTGTGTGAACACCACTATATATTTTGGTGGGAGAAAATACTGTATTTTTCACTTACTTAGTTCATCTAATTCTCCCATCTTCTTTTATTACTTTCTTATTGTCTTTTTATGTGGAATTAATGTCAAAATGAGGTGTTCTGAGAGCTAGCTGGGCTTATACTTACGCTCTTGCCATTCCTATTAGTAAGAATATGTTCAGTCCATTTATTTAATTTCCAGTGATCTTTATTTCACTCCACATACATTCAGTATTCATTTTAAAGGTATTTTAACATTCCTGTGAATTTGCATTCATATTTGAGATTGATGCCTGGGAGCTTTCTATCATTGCTGCAGCCACATACTTATCCCACTTATATCATCACATTTTGCCTACCATGAACCATGTTATAGCTTTAACTTAAAAGTTTATTAGCCTTAGTTACCTGCCCAAGACATACACCCAATCTTAGAGAGAGAGAGAGAGAGAGAGAGAGAGCCCTACACTTGACCTAAGTTGTTGGTTAGCATCATTCACTGTATAGGAACAGATTTGGCAAAACAATAAACCTAAAAAAATTAAAATGCTGAGTTTTCCTGTATTTTGTGATTATATTCAGTTTTAAGAGCTTTATCTTAAGAGAAACAGTGTACAAGAAGAGTGAAAATAAACATCCAAACCTCTGATAAACTAGCAACTTTCCAAATATTATAACTGGAGAATATACTAAGGTTAATACAGTTAGAATGGTTTTCAATCCAAATTTTCCAGGAATTCTTATATACATTGACCCAATAGGAATCAGTTATTGAAACTTCAAGGAAAGTGTTAGATAACATTTCCATAAAGTATTACAATTTGTTAAGTTTAAGATATGTTGCTGTGACATGAATAATCCCAATTTTCCTTAATGAAATATGATTGTAATAGAGATAAACATGTATAAAATAATTCTTATACAAGTAAGTCAATTACAAGAATCAGTGACAAAATATAACTAAGTAAAACTATTTGTAAAAACAGCAACTTTTATTTAACTTTCAGAGTGGGAAAGTATCAATTCTTGTCATGCAAAAACTCAATAAAAAGCAAATGTTCTAACTAACTATAATCTTTTACTAAGGTGCTAGGGGCTGGCACTTAAAACTTCTTACTACAGGAAAGTGAGAGGGAACTTTTTAGTGTGTGAACCTAGTACTATGTAACTTTAAATGGCCTATTATTATCCAAAAATAGCATCTTTGTATAAAGTGAAAAGAAACATCTTAGTGAAAACAACTTGCAAAACAGAACAAGCTGATGAATTTCAAAAAAATTTCAGCAGTCAGTGTATGCAAAGCTTTTTCCCTTTGTCGTACATAGTTTGTGTTTACTTGCCACGCTACTAATCTGGGAAGCTAATGGGTACAGCATTCTCGTAACAGGCTTTTGCACTGTGATGACACTTGCCTCCACCTTTACAGAACAGTCCATTTTCTCAGACAGTTTTTGCCCTGGTGTAGTCTTCAGTAACCTTTTTATGACCGAGTCATAAATCCCCAAACACAGGGGATGAATCACTGACAGTGCCTTACATATGGTAGTGTGAATGTACTACAGTAATTGGTCTGTAATTACATGGTAATTACTCACCATTTAAGTACATTTAAGAACAGGGTGAGTACTATATAATCAAAGAGCAATTATCTGATTATTTCTGTCTTTGAAACTGCAGGCTTACAAGATATAAAAATTGCAAGTAACATGGGGATTAGTCATTGAACTACATGGTATCTTGAAGTATAATAATGAGGTAATCTGTAGAAAATGTATTTGCATTGTAGTTTGCCTGGACAGTAATTGTAGAATACCTGCATTGTAACACATTCTATGAAATGAGAACAGAATAATCTTCAATACCTTATGCTAATAGAATGAAATATACAAGCAAACAAATTATTCAGAAACATATGAAATATATATATATATATATATATCACAAGAAATATATATATATCACCAGCATGTAAAACAAGAATTACTATGGCTAGCAAATAAAACAGAAGCACCATTGTACCTTTTACTAGCTCTTACAAAATTTATTTGCATATTGTTTTAACGATACAATAGAGATAACTGCTGGATGAGGGATGGAGAAGTAGAATGAACAGTTTGATATCAAGATGTAACTGTTCAGAAATTGGTCAAAGGTACTGTAGTTTAGTAGCTGAACCCAGATCAAGCACATGTGCAGCTGAATCTTGTTAGTAATTGACAGCACCCATGTTAGACTCCTTTACATTCCACCCTGTTTTCTTCCTAAAACGACTACTTGAATAAACACTGTCTGGATAAGTACATAAAACAGTGCGGAAACGCTAAGGATGCTTCCGTAAAATTGTTTTCAAAATTCCTTCTTTAAATTTAAAAAGAAAGGAATAAAGAATTCTTCTCTGAAAATCCATCATCAGATCAATGTAAGGAACTCTACCACCAATGAAGAAATGATGGAATAACTAAGATGAACAGGAAGAGAAGGAGACAGTGTTTCCCAGATGTGTCTGCTATAACAGGCAACTATTTAGTGAGCAGTTTTGTTAAAATGAACAATGTACACAATCTATTCCAGTGGAAGAAACTTCGCTAACATGATTGAAACGTCAGTAATGCAGGGCCTGAATGGAACATGGTGTCGATTGCCTCATGATGTGCTTATGATTATATTTGGTATCTAAAACTAGACTGGAACTCGGAATGTGTTGGTATTCTCGTTCTCCATAAAACACGTAAAATCTTTTGTCTAAGTGTTAAGAATGATTTCACAGTACTCAAAGAAATGATCATACTGCCCAAGTGGAGAACGGTTACTTTCAAATAGTTTCTTATATTTCTCAACATATTTTAATGTCATTATTATATTTTAGTGTTTGTATATGGTCTCTAAAAATTCCACACACTTTCAAGTATATTTGCATGGTTTAGTTTAATTAATCTTTTGCTTATATTCTTTGCTTGCTAAGTTTCTTCTCCATGGAATTCATAATAAATGCAGTCTGATGAAGTACTATCAAATACTGTCTTGTACAATTAGCTTAATACAAATGCATAGTCAAGTGAAAAACTATTACTAGCCACTTATGAACCTAGTAATCTTTTGACTTGAACAGCTACTCCTGAAGTGAAATACAAAATAGACGGGAGTGCATATATTTCACCAGTACTTGTTAATTGATGCATCATTACTGAAGAATTTTCTTTAATTGAGAGAACATTAGATGTCTCTATCTTATATCAAAGTGTCAGAAATCTTCTAAGACTAGAATGTCACTTTATTTATTTATTTATCTATTTAATTTTTTTTGGTACTAGGGATCACACTCATGACCTTGCACTTGCCAGGCAGGCACTTATGTCGCTGAGCTAAAATCCCTGCCCTGTCAGTTTATTAAGGCTGTATTTTCTAATGAAATAACTTAAAAAATTATTTAAGATTATTTTGCAAAAAAATGAATGTTTACACATCTAATTATTAAGTAAGTTTCTATATATAGTTTGTGAATCACAAAAAGCAGAAAGTATGAAGATTATTTTTAAAATACTAATTTTAGCTATCTTGTGGTAAGAAGCTAAAAGTACTTGACATAGCTTTCCATTCTGCATAGAAGACAGTTTATTTCACATTTCTTAGTGTTTATTTTTGTTTAAGACATTTTTAAAGTATTATGATTGACATATACACATCTCTACATATTTCACTTGATTGCCTTTAGCGTGTATGTAACACAATTTAAAATTCTTGCCATCTTCATAGAGAAATGAAAGTCAAACAATAGCATGTATAAAACATAAATACTTTTTGGCAGTATTGGAAATTGAATGGAGGGTGTTTGTATTGAGTTACATCCCCAGAATTTTGTTACTTTTATTTTGTTTTGTTTTGTTCATTTCGTTTCATTTTGAGACAAGGCCTTCCTAAGTTGCTGAGTTGCCTAGGCTGGGTTCAAACTTGTGATCCTCCTGCCTCAGCCTCCTAGAGTGCTGGATTTACTGGAATATACCACATGACACCTGGCAAAAACATGTTATACATTTAAGTCAATTAGTAGCAAAATCTAATATATTAGGTTTCTGAGGAGAAACACGCCATATATAAGACAAGCAGTCTGACCTCTCCACAATCTTGCCACTAATATCTACTCAATTGATATTACACTTACCCTCTCCTCCATTGTCTTTTGTTTGACTACTAACTCACTGATTTTATACAGATGACATGTCTTGCAAAATAAAGGTGTTTGTAGAAAATTTCATGAATATATATAAATTATTTTTTCCAGATCATTTTAGTCTATTTCCTTTATAAAGTGACTTACATAAGTAGAATATAGCCCAGTAATAAAAGTTTAAAGCAAAAAAAGCTATTATATAATGGAGTAAAATGATGCTAACTTTAATCTGATTAACAACATTACTAAGTAGAATTACAAATACGATGTGATTGTTCTGACATTGCTATACTGACAAACACCCAGAAAGAACAGCTGGAGTCTCACACATACTTACCTATTCCTAGAAAAAATGCTAAATCTGAATGGAATGCCCATGCTTCCTGCTTATAGTCCTCATTTCTCTGGAAGTGATAGTTAAAGAAATTGAGAAAATGGTAAATGAGCAATTCAGAAGGAGGAAAAAAGCCTTCTATGTTTTATTTATATACCATGATTATAAATGTGGAAGTCTCATTAAATGAGCCCAACAAAAATTATTAGAACTAGTAAAGGAGATTTTAGGGTCACAATATGCTTAATTAATATAGATAAATCATTGTATTTATTTATACTAGCAATGAAAATCTTAAACTAACATCAATAAAAGAACTTCGTTTACATTAGTTCCTAACTCTAAACTATTCAGGAATGCACTTAAAAAGAGAGTGATAAAAGGAAAGGTATAAAATATTCCTAGGATAACTATAGTTCAAAATGAAATGAAAGATGATTTATATGCATCTATTGGAAAAATGAATATTTCCAAGATAGAGTTTGAGAAAAAAACTCACAAATGTAATGAATTCCTTACCAGGACAGTAGTGTTTTTCAAGAAATTAAATAAACTGACCCTATAATATATGTTGAAAGAGAAAAAACCCAAAGCATTCAAAAGTATTGAGGAGGAAAATAAATACCAAAGATTTGCTCCTCTTTAAAAATTGTCAGAATCAGCACTGAGCTAGCAGTATAGATATAGGCATATAATTCAATGGAGCTAATTTAACATTTATGAAACAAACCCTTGCATTATGTCAATTGATTTTGAAAACAGTATCAATTCAAATAACAAAATAGTTCTTTATAGCAAATGGAAAACAAATATCAATATGCAAAACAGAAAACATGGACATAGACCCTTAAAACTATACACACAATTGCCTTAAATATATCCCTCATCTATATGAGTTGGCTAAGGTTAAAAAACATATAGAAAAAATATAAGGGAAAATGTTCATTATCTTTTGATTGAGTAGTTAATTTTCAATGACAGTTAAATGGAAAATATATATACCTTGGACGGGAGAATAATGTATGCAAGTCACATCTCTGAAAATGGGACTGTGTCCAGAATTTATAAATAACTCCTAAAACCAACATAAGGGACCCAATTTCAAATATGGGCTAAAGATTTGGATAGACAATTTACCAAGAAGAGATATGAATAGTTAATATGCATGTGAATAGATGATTCAACATCTTTAGTGATTAGGAAAACAAAACAAAAAATTGCAGTGGGATGTCAACACAATGCGAACACAATGATATGATAAACACAATACAATGAGAGTTGCTGATTTTGCAGAAAAACTGGAACGTCCATTAATTGCTGGTGAAAATTAAAAATGACAGAACCTCTTTGTGAAAGAGTTTTTCAATGACTTAAAATACTAACTAGGTACTTGAGATCCAGCTCACAAATCCAACTCTTAGGATCTTATCCAAAAGAAGAAAGGAAGAAAGAAAGAAAGAAAGAAAGAAAGAAAGAAAGAAAGAAAGAGAAAAGAAAGGGAGATACATGTACACAAGGTGAAATTATCTGAATTTGGCATTATTTATAGTAGTGCAAACTGGAAATAATATGAATAAAGTTTGATGAAATTATGTATTTTGATATATGTATACAGAGGAACATAATTTAACAATCAAAAACCACATAACATGCTTGGAAAAACTATAATCTATAATGTTTATAAATTTTTTTATATTATTAAACATCAGATGCAGAAGACTTCAAAATGTTTAATTCCATTTATATAACATTTATAGGAAAGATAATCTTACAGAGACAGAAACTATGAAACTGTGACAGGAGGTTAAAGTAGGTATTAAATGAAAAATGAGCTCTAAGAAATGACGACACGCTGACAAGAAATATATTTTAGACTTCATAAATAACATGTGGGTGACTTTCAGAAAAATCACAAATTTACAAATCATACAGAAAATTGTTAAATATCGCAGAGGGAGTATATGAAGAGGAAAGAAACAAAATGTCAAAGACCTACAAAAAAACCAACCATATTAATGATTCATGAATAACCATGAACTCAAACGTGAGTTAAATGATGACTTTGTCGGCTGAATATACAATAAAATCCAGGTATATGCTGTCTATAATTAGACATAAGAAAAAACTACACCCCCAATGAAAGTGAATATGGAGCAACTAAATAAAATATTGGCAAAATAATTTCAAAAATTTAAAATAATCACCCATTGTTACCCAACGATGTTTATACTGGGATCCAATAGTTTTTCAGCAGTTCAAGTCAATCAGCATGACACATATACCACTTTAGCAAAATGAAGAAAACTGTTCTTATGATCATCTCAGAAGTTGCCAAAACAGTAATTAGCAGCTTTCAACACTATTTTATGATTTTAAAAAGACTTCACTGAATTAGGTATAGATTAGGGATAGGATGAACTTATCTCAGCATAAGACTTTTCATATCTGGAGAACTTAAAAATGCAATAATTTTCAACAGTGAAGTACAGGAAGCTGTTCCTTTCAGATCTCAAAGAAGAAAAAGGATGCTCACACAGACCACTTTTATTCAGCACTGTGCTGGAAAGCCTAGCAAGGGAAACAATGAAAAATAAGACTCAAGACATGGGTCATATAAATTAGATATGAAGAAGTAAAGTTAACTCTGTTAACTGATGATATGATTTTTACACAGAAAACACTAGGCTCCATAATAAAAAAATTAAAAATCAAACTGAGTAAAGCTGTAGAATGTATAACCAGTTAAAGGCAACTGTAAACCAATAATGAACTACTAAAAATATAATCAGGGAAATAATTTCGTTTACACAGTATCAAAAAGATTAAAATGCACGAACAAACCTAGCCAAGGAAACAAAAGACTTGGTGACAAAGAACTTGATTTTTTAAAAAAATTAAGAACAACAAATTGAAACCTGTGTGATGATCTTGGGTCGTAAGACTTAGTAGTGTTAAAATTCTGTGTTGTTCAAAAGCAATCTATATATTAAGTGAAATCCTTATGTAAAGCCCAAAGACATTTATAATCAAAAAAGAAATAAACAGTAATATAATTCATATGAAACCTCAAAAGATCACAAACACCCAGAGCAATTTTGAAAACAGGCAGAGAACTCACACTTCTTACAGGCATTAACACCGCATAGTATTAACATAATGACAGGAATACAGACCAAAGGAAAAGAATAGAGAGCCCAGAAGTTAATTCTTAAGTATGAAGGCAACTGGTTGTTGGCAAGGGTGCCAACAATGTGCAACAGAGAAAAGAAAAGTCTCTTTAGCAAACAGTGTTGGGAGAATTGTATGCACAAATGCAAAATGCCAAATACAAATATTAATTCAAAGTGGATTATAGACAAACATAATGTCTAAAATCATAAAGCTGCTAGAAGAAAACACATGGAAATCTTGGTTTTGCTAATATGTAATTTATTGTGTTCTGAAAAGTATAAGGAATGCTTGTAAGTCAGCAGGATAGAACAAACAATAAAAACCACTGATACATGCTTGAGGGTCTGGGTTTGATCCCCAGCACTACAAAAGCTATGGAGGTTGAGGGTATGCAAGGACTTAAGTAGACCTTTCTCTAAAGATAATATAATAGTCAACAGATATGGAAGAAGATAATGCCACTAATCATCAAGGAATCATCAAGGAAATACAAAACAGGATGGCTATAATAAAAAATAATAAGGAAAGATTTGGTGAAGTTTGGGAAACTGGAACTCTTAAATACTGTGGGTGGGAATGTTAAGTGGTGCATCTGCTATGGGAAATATGATCAAGTTCCTCAAAAAAAAAGAAAAACAGAAGTTCCATATGATGCAGCCATGACAATTATGAGTAAATCGCCACAAGAATGCAGATCATAATCTCAGAAATATGTGTCAAACCCAAGTTCACTGCAGTGGTGTTCACAATAGGTATGGAAAAAACTTCAAAGGCCATCACCAGATAAATGGATAAAGAAAATAGGACATCTACATATAATGGAATATTAATTTACCCTTAAAAGGAAGGAAATACAAAAGCATGATGAACTTGGATATTGTACTGGATGAAAAAAGTCAGTCAGAGAAAGACAACTATTGTGTGATTCCTCTATAAGGTGCATCTAGGACAGTCACATGCGCAGAAGCAGCTAATAAAAAGGTACCAACCAGGGACTAAAAGGGTGACGATGCAGGGAGTTGTTCAATGGGAATAAAGTCGCGATTATATAAAATGAGTAAGGTCTAGAGATCTCTGTATAACATTTTGTCTACAGTAAACAATAAGTTATTAATATATAAATTTTTAGGACAGTTAATCTCTTCTTGAATGTTCTCACTACTCAAACCACCAAAAACAAAACAAAGGAATACAAGTAAACTTTTGGAAATGTTTGATAGGTTCATTCTCTGGACTTAATGAAAGAAATCTGAGTGCATATATGCGTTAGAGTTAAGCAACCTGTACAAATGAATAACATGCAGGATCTTTCTTTTGTAAATCAATTACACTTTGATAAAGCTATATAAAAATGAATCAGATCTCCCAATTCCATGTTTTCCTTGAGTATGGTATAAAATAAGATCTTGTATATGAAATATTATGAAGAATAGAATGCTTAATAAATAAGGTGAAACAATTTTTTGAGGATTGTACATTTGCTAAAAATCATTGAACTAGGGGCCAGGGATTTAGCTCAGTGGCATAAGCGCCTGCCTGGCAAGCACAAGGTCATGAGTTCAAAACCTGGTACAAAAAAAAAAATCATTGAACTATATCCTTATAATAGGCTAATAGCATGGCAAGTAAATTGTATTTCCCAAGAAGTATAGTGTTCAAAAAATAATGCTGAGACAAAAATTTGACCAAGTTATGTTGCAACTTTTGTCTTCAATGTTTTAAAAAATTAGTCGTTAATAGTTGCAAAGCTCATGTAACATACTGTCTTCTTGACCGGCATCATAATTCAGTAATAAAAATCATGGTCCTACTGGGTCCACCCAACTCCTCAAACAGTACAGTACAACGGTTTATATTTAGTGCAAGTCCTACATTCACCTTCGCACTGTTGATTGGCCTCGGTATTTAGTCAGGGTCTGGAGGCATCTATTATACTCTAACTGAATGTTCACAGCATTCAGAGAAATTCACCTCAGTATAGCAGCCAAGGGTTTTAACTTTTGATTATATTATACCTTTCTACTTCTGCCTAATAATTTTCAAAATAACTTTGAGTTATATCTCATATCATAAATTTTCATATGACAAGCACAAAAGAGGCATTAAGCATGTCCCTCTCATTTATGTACCACCTATGTGTGCATTTTTCACATAAGTGATTGCATTTTTGTACAGTAGTTATTAGTATGTACAAATCTTGTACTTGATCCTTCAAGGTACAGACAAATGATATTATGCAAGAGATAACAGTATCACTTGATAAGAGAATTTTCCCATACATCAGGTTTGAGAATAATAGTAGTTATTAACCTTGCCATTGTTATAATACTCTGAGCCAATATGTGACATATTTACTATGAAGATGTAATTTTAATGATGCCTTCTATGTGTTGGTCTCTTCCTTGCCTTTGGCGGAAAATAATACTAATTTATTTTGCAAGCATTGTATGACAATTTTTCTGAAATAACTCAATTGGTTTACAAGACAGGTTATTGTGCTTTTCTGAAAATTAAACAAAAGTTCATGACCCAAATTGGCAGAGATGGCTAACTTCAAAAGCTCTGGGGTAAGTTACAAAAATCATTGCTTCAATAAAATCTCATTTTAAAAGATTTTTATCTTTATAATTCCTATCACACTCTTCTGTTTTGTGCATTTATGCAAAACTATCACACTTGGTAATTTGGTTATCTGAGAATATATAGATTTACATTCTACAATTTGTAATATAATTGATTCACTATTTGAGTTACAATTCATGAATGATTTGCTCAGTACCTTCATATTCCATTGACTTATTTTTAGCATTTACCTTATCTATCATGAGCTGTGCATAAGATTCAAAATAATAGCAAAATACCATCTGCATATTTAAAACATACAAGCAATGACACACAAATAATATGAAAATATTAACTGAGAGGAAAGTTAGCACGGTACCCAACATGTGCTAAGGCAAACTGAGCTACACCGACATTTTAGAATTGATATAAACTTCTGAAAGCAATAGTTACTATTAATATAGTGCAATAGTGATGAAAATGGTAACTATCTTAACACTTTAAATTTATGTATGAATGTGAACAAACCCATGTAATTGTAGTTTCAGCTGAAGCCACCAGCTTGTTCACATTTAAAAGATCACAGTCCACAATTAGTTCATGATTTACACTTTGAGAAACCCTTCATTAAGGGAAGTACTTTTTTTTTCCAGATTCACTCATTTGACAAGTGATACGATGTCTAAGGTGTGTAAGATTTTTTCATTTGTGAAATCCAAGAATAAATTGAGGGGCATCTGAGTAGTATGGTGATAATTAGAGATTCTGTGCTAGTGAAAATGAAATGAAAATCATCACAGACCTGTGATATTCTACATACTTTACACGTAAGGCACCAAAATGCTCAGAAACCGTCTGAAAGTATTGTCAATATCTTGTCTCTTATGAAACACATCAAGCGGAACAGGAATGAACAGAGTTCTCTGATGATAAACAAGTAATAAACACATGGTGTATCACTGCAATATGAACACAAATGTATGTTTAGGAGAGCAATTTAAAAAGTTAAACTTGGGACATGGAGGTCTTATTTAGAAACAATAGACTAATTATGTAGTTATTTGTAGACACATACATAGAAATAGTTGTACATTTATTCTCAAAACCCATAACTCTCTTACTCTCCCCTAGTTAATTTTCTTTTACTTTTATAGATTTTTCCTTACCATCATATTAATATGAACGTACTCTCTGATTTGCATTGCTGACACGTTCTTCTATGCTCTAGATTTGCGTTTTCAAAGTGACATCAGGAAAACCAGAGTACTGTGAAGTGTCAGTGCCACAACCATTAACAAAGACCCTCGGTTTTAGTTTTTTTCATTAGCATATTTAGATTTCTATCACTCTCATCCTAATAATCTATTGTTTCATTCTATTAACATACTATTTCATGGAAACTGTGCTAGCCTCCAAATTTCTTATTGACTTCTCTGCTTACATTTTGATCAAATGCAAATAAACTGTCTGGTGTCAGTCAGATTATTCTTTCCTAAATCAGAATGTCTTTCAAATGATTGATTGCTTTGCCAGTTTTTCACCAGATTCCACATGGATGACACTTGAGCATTCACACTTGTTATAATGATACTCAAGGTTCTCCATGGTACACTTTCCCAGCTCTGCTAGAATCATCTGCTTCTCTCCTCTAAGAATCCATGTCAAATTTTAGTGGTTACTCCAGGAGGCCTGTGTTCTCAACTTCAGAGATTTACTCACAATATTCACCCTGTCCAAAAAACACTTGTTTGCTTTATTTTCCTAATTAATAGCTACACTTCCTTAATTTACCCAACAGAAAAAGCTATTGTGTTTAATTGTACTGGCTTTGCATTTCACTACTTTGGCTGGTCACCTGAACAAACCTGTAACTGCCTCAGCCCAAAGTGGTAAAAGAATCCACCATGGGAAGACAGATGCAATGCTTTGGTCAGTCACACAATTAAAGGTTCTACTTTGGGCAGTACTGAGATCGAGTCTTCAGCCAACTCTCCTGTCTCCTGGAAGAGTCAGCTCAGTTACTAATCACAGGCAAAGGACTTCGTAGGGATTTTTATTAATTTTAAGAAAAAGCCTTATCTTTAAAGTCACACTGTCCCCAGATCTTTACCAAGAACCTAGAGAGCTGCATTTCAATGAAATTTGCTGTAATGGTTTAAAAAACAATGAATAGTTTAATTTGGGCCATTTAACAATTTTGAGATGAGGGTGATGATATGTATTTATATATTAACTAGTTGCACATGCTAGTCTGTAACATATTACTTCTCAGTATTATTTTTTCTCCCTAAAAACTATTAGAAGTTGAATGAATTTGTAAATATATAGTGATGAAAACAAGTATTCATCTTATTAATGTTACAGAATGTAAAATAATGTTAATTTAAGGATATTTAATTATAACAGAGTTATAAGACTACCTAAAGGAATGACCAAAACAATAAAAAAGTTTGCATTTTGATATTATCTTCCCAAAGTCAGCTGCATGAACTTGGGGAAATTAACCTCTGTGAACATCAGTTTTGCTTTCCATGGGATGAAATAAGAATAGGAGATTTACTTATAGCCATATGTACAAAAGAGACACCCTTTCTAAAGCATCTAGAACAAATGTAGCTCATTGTATGGTACCAAATTTAAAGACTGTCAGCTCAGAAAAAAAAAATAACTACTTTTAACTCTTAGAGGAAGTTCCACAAATCCTTCCCAGATATTTGCATACACCATAAGGATATGTAACAATAAAATAAAGGAAACATATAAAAATTTTAAAATAGAGTACACTGTGAACACTTAAAAATAATTTAATTATAATAAAATTTGAATAGATTAAAATTTAATTTACACTTATTGTTAAGCATGTTTCTTTTTATTAATTTATTACTTTTATTTCTTTAGAATTTAATCATTAATTTAGAGAATTCAAATACTCATAGGTGATTAAAAATATTTAGTTACACCTATAAGACAATTATTTGTCAGGATAAAAACATATATATTTAGGAAATTTGTGCAGAATTGCAGAAGAAATCTCTGGGAATGATTCCGGTTATAAGGTAAGACAAGAAAAAATTAAAATGTGTTCAATTCCTTGAGAACAAAGTATACACAATCACTAAAAATATGAAGAGAAAAAACCTCAGATGATGTGAATTACAGTGTCAATTTCTATGATTTTGTGTTTGTAATCGCAGCTACAATAACAATGGATTGCATCAACTTGGAAGTTATTTTTGTTGAGAAGTGCATTATTTATAAGATGAAATGAATAAATCTAAAATACAGCCTTAATCAAATAAGCAAATATCCAAATTATAGAAATTGAAAGGTCATTAGCAGATATTTGTAAATTTCCTTATTTTGTATATACAATGTCAATGCCACTTTTACTTTCATAGGTCTTTAATGTTTCACATCTATAATGCAAAATTCTAAAAGAAAGCAATTGTGATTATTATTCTTCAAAAATAATTTCTAAGTTAAATCAGTCATAGTCATAACTGAATGGGTTGTGAACAATTCAGTAGAAAACAGTAATGGTGATAAAATTTGACATGCTGTTTTTTGACAGAGAAATTCTTCTAGGACAGGGTGTTAAATTCCTTAACAATGTTGTTTTCTCTTTTATAAAGTCCATCTTTGCTTTTCAGGCCCGTCATGCTGTGTTTTTGCAGTATAAATCAGTTCTCTTTCTCTGCTTTCTAGGCTTCCTCCCAAGTGTCAATTTTCCTTCTCTTCACTCCCACTTGCATTTTTACTGTCAGATGCTTCTTCATGTCAATGCCAAGATACATTCTTTTTAAAAATCAGTCTTTAAACACTCCCATTTCCCTTATACCTGCTGCTAATTCCTCCTTTTTATCACCACCCTCTTCATTCAGCATCTATTGTAAATGTTTCATCTCTATCAAATTTTTCTAGAATTTTGGTTTCTTTTTCTGTTTCTTTCCATGCATCCAAGCTATGAGACTCATCAGAATAGCTTTCATATGTTTCAGTTTTGCTTTCTCTGGGAACCATCAGAAAATAAAGAGCAGGTATGAAACTTTCTTGCTTGAGAAAAAAATTAAAACAAAATGATCCATGTAATTGCCAGTCAAAACCATAGGGTCTTGGTAACTAATGTCCAATTTTTGGTTCACGAATGAGGATGATTTGCATCAGAATCCTGGTATCATATGCTGGACCCATAGTTAAAGAAAAAATGAATTGTTTTCAACTCACTCTGATTTTAGCAAACTGATGCCTTGCAAGAGGACAACATGATTTTTTAAAAAGTATGTAAAATTTTGATCTAAGATGATAGAATAAGGAAACTATTATTACTGACACTAGGAAAGAAGGTGAATATATATGTTTCATATGAGTGGAACAGAAATATGTTGTGTTCTGAAATATTCTGAGCTCTATGAAGAGTTTAAAAATGGAAGCAGTATACAGTGACTGCCAGTGATAGTGTTCACAAAGATATCCCAAGAAAGAGGTGAGCAAAGAAAAGAACTGGCAAGTCTTTAAGAAGGAACAGAAGAATAAAGATAATTCATGAGGCTGGAAGGAGAAACTTCCCCAGCCCCATACAGTTAAAGATAATGTACAAGCAACTTTAGCTAAAACAAAAGTAGGTTAAAATTGAGCTTTTTAAAAGAACAAAGAGATACAGATGCATATCTTTGTCTAAGACTTTCTATTTATTAAAGTGCCTTAGAGCTACGACACAATCTCTTCTCTAGTTTGAAGTTCTAAATGGTTAAAGTACACTGGGGAGTAACTACATGTATGATGTGACAGACAACTCCCAGTCACAAAAGACAACCATAAGGGGTGGAGAGTAAAATGAAAGTGTCCCACTGGAGTTTGCAAGATCAAATTACTCTCAAACAAAATGAACTGTGGCTGTGGGTATTGGACCATGTTGCAGACTAGATTCCAGCAGAGAAGAAGCCAATAAAGTCTTTAAAACATACTTCCACCGACGAGGAAAGAAGCTGTAAATCTGCAAAAACTGAGATACTACATGGAGTTTTGACTATTTGTGAGCTGCAAATGCACTAAGAAACACTATTTTTCAAGGACATAAGAGCAATGCCTCCATCAGATATGATTGAAGAGAATCATAATACAAAAAAAAAAGAAAGAAGAAAGAAGGAAGGAAGGAAGGAAGGAAGGAAGGAAGGAAGGAAGGAAGGAAGGAAAATTAGACCTAATTAAGGACCTATGAAGAACAATGGAAGATGGAGAATCTGGAGATCATGATAAAGGCTTCACTAGTTTTCACCTTCCATCACACTTCTCAGAGTTGGAACCCTCAAATGTTCTGCTCAGTAAAATTTAGTATTGTCTGCCTTCCAGATTCTCCTGGATGACAACCATTGTTCCTTTGTCTGGGAGCTGTTAGTTTAGTTATCTTTTTTCTGATCCTCCATCACATACTAAAAGAGGAAGAGGAAAGACAACTTTCATTTCTGGTTGCAGTTCTCTAGCTCACAACGGCCAAATGAAGAACAGAGAGACTATGTTTAAGACCTTCTGGGTAAGAGAAAATTACACTCAAATCAGGGAGCATGGAATTTGACAAGGCAGTAGAGAATTAACTGGGGCTTTGTGGTTACCTTTTAAAAAACAAAACATGAACACATTGGCTGTAGGGCAGAGATTAAACAGAATATTTTCTGTTCTAAGACATGAACCATCTCCTGTGAGTCGGCACCATTCTCAGACTGCAAAGGAGGAGAGCAAGAAGTCACTAAGGAGGTAAGACCTTCTGTGAGTCAGTGCCATGTGTAGGCTGACTGGGGTAGAGCCAGATGCCAGCTCCTTCTAGTGCACGGGCAGGGACACCAGAAGAGCCAACTTTCCTCCTACCCGCCTCCCCAAGCAACTGGCTGAGTGAGAGAAACACAGGCAGTGATGATAGCTAATGAGGTAAAATACACTTACTGCTTGTAGTGTCAGTGTTTCACTGACTTTGTAGGCCTAATGCTGGTGATCTGATCATCTATAAAAGGATTACCAGTATGCAGTGTAGCATGTATGGGAATCTCCTTCTGAAGGCGGTGGCCATTATTAATTCCCTATTATCTTCTTTTGAAATCCTGTATCTTTCTCATTGTTTTGTTTAGTTGGGTTTTATTTTATGTTTTATCTTGTTTGATTTTGTTGTATGTGATGGCATGGGCAGCTATTTTGAGGATAACATTCTGGATTTACTATTATCTTCTCTGAAGTCCTATGCTGCATTTATTGTTTTTTTTGTTTTGTTTTGTTTTTATTGGTTCTATTCTGTTTCTGTTTTGTTTGATTTTACTCTGTCTGAAGGTAAGGGCAGCTGTTTTGAAGACAATAAGAGGCATTAATTATGGTAACCATTGTTGATTTCCTACAACCTTATTTTGAAATCCTGTGTCACATTGTCTTGTTTTGATTGACTTTATTCTGTTTTATTTTGCTTGGTTTTATTCTCTCTAAAATAAAAAATTTTTAAAAAGTTGACTCTAGATGAGTGTGGAGATGTTCTAAGCTATAAACTGTGATCAGAAGTAATTTATGTCAGTTTTGGATAGAGGCCTTTAAAAGTTAGTGTTGAATTTATCATCTTCCTATGACTTCAGAATAGTGAAGGGAGTTAGTCCACACAGAGACAGCTTTAGTCAGCTTGGGTTAATGAATCAGTACCCAAGAACAGAATCCCTGTTGGTCTGTAAAGGACACATAACAAATGTTTTTTAAAAAATGATTTTTTTTAACCCCAAAGACTTTAAGACTTCTACCTTACCAAGTTTATCTTGGAAAACACTCATTTCACAAAGTTTCACTCTACTTTTAATCTAGTACTAGTTTTTATACTGTAAAAGTACTTAGAAGTCAAAACTAATAACTCCATTTTATTATAAAACAAGATAGTTCTTTCAGTGGGGTACTTTGGCAAAACTTAGATAATTTGTAAGCTTCTACCTTTCAATTTTTCTGTACTAACAGCTACTCAAAGCACAGTAACACTATAGCTCTGAGTTTGGCTTAATATTTATCACTTATGCCTCCACATCCTCTGAAAATCCACAATAAACCTTATGCCTCTTGTGCCAGTGGGTAGTAATTTAATATGAAGAGATTAGGCTTTCATTTTCAAATTTGTTATGTCTGTAAATACAAGGAAAAGGACAGACATTTACTTCTATCTTTCAAATAGGTATGATAACTGGGATAAAATGAAAATGTATGACAATTATATTATGATAATACGACTAAAGTATTAAGATGAATTGTTAATCATTACTTAGCAAATTACAACTTTTGTATGGGGAAAATAATACCTTACATATATAATGAATAATATTACACTTGGGCTAATATGGTTGTAAGTTAATTATTGACTACACAGCTGATTTAGTTTCATTTACCTAAGGAGCTATTCTGACCCTGCTGCAGATTAATTACATCTTCAGGAATACACTCTCATTTATCACCACCATTTGTGGTGTTATAGCTCCTAGCAAGAGGATAAGACTTTTTTTTAATTGTTAAAAAAAATTACTTTAGTTGTACATTTTGCGAGTTTAGTCATTAAAAGCATACGACAGCTAAAATCAGGTAAGATTAAATTAGCTATGGAACATTAGGAAAGTTCATGTCCCAGAAATTAAATGACTATAAGAAAATAAAGATTCTGCTAAAATTATTCAAGTCAGGCAGAGAACTCTCGTATATTATGGAGTTTTAGGGGAGATTTTTTGCTCTGATATAAATGTTTGAAAAGTTTTTGGTACATTATGAATTCCTTTACATAAACTGGGTAATTTTTAAATGTTTTCACTTTCCAAAATTATTACAAATATCCAAGAGGATAACATAACACATTAATTACATATATGTATCTATGTGTATGTATATATATATATATATATATATATATATATATATATATATAGATATGTGCAGTTTAAATATGGTAAGAAATTTATGACAGTTATTTTTGTGTAAAGAGAGGTTTGGGTTGTTTTATCTATTTATATTTTTCAGTGATGTTGATTAAGTTCAGGGCCTTGCAGTGAGCTGCCTTCTTGGCCACTGATTTTTCAGTTTGATATAAAGTTTTGCTAAGCTACCCAGGCTAACCTTGAACATTCAGTCCTTTTTGCCTCAGCCTCCCAAGTAGGCAGCATATTAATGAGATTTCCTGTTGCTTGGACCACAGCTGGAAGGCCTATCTGGCTGAGGATGGTGAAACAAATCACAAGAAACCAATTTCCTACAAGGCCTTTCTCTCTTAGGTGTTCCAGGGTCTTTCTTTGAAAGCAAAAAATTATACTTTTGAACCCTGGAGCCTGCGATAGATGGGGGCCTTACTGATTCCTGAGACACCCTCCAATCATCTTGCTTCCTGTCCCTGTTAAAGTACTCCATTTCCCTTTAATAGTACTAATTTCTTCAGCAACCATACCTCCTTTGACCTTGACTTTAAACATGGTTCCCTTTGAATCAAAATTTAAGTTTTTCTAATTTTTCTGCTCTGCATTTTGCCCCTAGTATCACTGCAAGTCAGGCTAAAAGTGGCCAGTAGTACCCATGACACTTCCCAAACTTTAGACTGCATCGAAATTTCCTCAGCTAGACCAGTTAATACACTGCTCTTCATCTCTGCTCTCTGCCTATCATCTCAGGACAGGGGCAAAATATGGACAAATTTACCCAGGTGTAACATACAAAGCTTGTACTGAACTTACCAACAGAATTGTCATTCCCACCTAAATCCTCATGAATCTGGACATTACTGTCTATGTTCCTTTTAGCATTCTGTCTTTGGAGTTACGATCAGAATAATTCACTGGGCTCTGTTTTTGGTATTCTAACGCTTTTTTAGCCTGCAACTCCAACTCTTTCAGACTCCTCTTTCTGACCAGTTCCAAGGCTTATAAACAATTTAGTCAGGCACACTCACAGGAATAACTCCTCTCTCAGTACCAATTTTCATTATTATTTAGCTTGTCCATTGATGCGATCAAATAGTTAACACTCACTACTTAAAAGAAGAGAGGTTTGTTTGGGTTATAGTTTCAGGGGATTCAGTCCATGCTGGATGACTAGAAGACAGGAAAATCATGATAGAGGAGGATAGCAGTGCAAAACTTCTCAGTTCATGGTAGCTTGGAAGCAGGGCAAGAGAATAACACCAGAGAGGAAGCAATAAGGATTTGATATTGCACCCAAAATCATATCGCTGTAACCCACAGAGACACATCCAGAAATGTTTTTTTAATCTTTTTGCAACTGTCAAAAAGTAATCTTTTAGACAGTATTAACCAGTAGAGCTGGCATTATAAGCATGTATCACATAACCTCGCTGAGTTCTTAAATATAACCAAAAAATTAGTTAAGAAAATTTGTCTATAGCTTCAAATATAGATAGGGAAATAATCATTTAAAATCATTAACACCTGCTTGAGACCTTCTGCGTCTTTTTCTCTCTCTCTCTTTCTCTGTATATATAGAGTATATATATACATATATATATATACATATATATATATGTATATATATACACACACACGCACACACACATCATGTTATACAGTAATGCTATGTTTTGTGTTTTTGTGTTTAAATGTCCCCTCAAAGCCTCATGCAGTCACAGGGGACAGGTTTTACAGAGGTGGCTGAATCTAGAGTCTATGATTGATTCATTTTCCAAAGGTGGGATTAAGGGTGTGAGTGTACACCTGCCCTAGGGTGGGTAGCCTGCCTACAATATAAGAAGCAGAAAGAGTTCTGCCCCTCTCTCTCCTTCCTTGTTGCTTTTGCTGTCTTCCACCAACATGGACTCTTGTCCTTCTCTCATGTGCTGCCCTGCCTTTGGAGTCAGTTGATTATAGACTGAAAGCTCTACAAACTTTGAGGTAAATAAACCTTTTCTTCTTTAAATTTGGGTCTTGGGTATTTAGTCTCAGCCAGAGAAAAGTAACTAAGACATGAGTGTACTGGAATCATTTGCATTTCTTGATTTTAAGGACCTCAGATTCTAAAGACAAACAAGCAGAACAATGAAAAATAATGTGAAAGATGCAATTCATGTTAAGCAAAGATGTGTAAAAAGCAGTACAGTAGGCCCAACATGACCTTTGAAAGAACCAGGGCCTAAATCAATTGTTCAAAAATGGAGAGGTCTGA
This sequence comes from Hydrochoerus hydrochaeris, assembly GCA_004027455.1. Taxonomy (NCBI): domain Eukaryota; kingdom Metazoa; phylum Chordata; class Mammalia; order Rodentia; family Hydrochaeridae; genus Hydrochoerus; species Hydrochoerus hydrochaeris. The sequence goes on along the minus strand of PVLA01000447.1, from coordinate 259,866 downwards.
GACTTACAATTGAGAAAAGGGGCAGATATATTTGGGGATGCTGAAGGAGGGAAATCGGCATGGTCAGTTTCATGGAGAGTTTATGAAATGAACAAAGGAACAGAGCCAGGACAAAGCACCAGAGAAACTTCAATTTCCAGAGTTCAGACTTTAGCCAAGGCCCAGTAGGAATGCATCCACTTACAAAGACAGATTACCTGAGCCACGACTAATTAGCAGCACCAAGGCTCTGAGGAATCATGACAGGCAGACCAAATGGCCATGGGTGGTTTGGCTACAGTGCTCGTGAAAACTGAAAATCTGAGGTATCTGTGCCCTAAATAAGTAAAAACAAATGATTTGGGGCTAAAACAAAAACAAAATCATCAGTATTCCTTGATTAATTTTGGAGAGTAAATGCAGGAAGAGATCTAGGCAAAGGAGGAGGTGTGCAAAAACCCTAGGAGAAGGAGAAAAGGAAGAGGAGGTCACAAAAACTGTCTTCTGGGTCATCAACAGTAAATGGGTTGACAAAGTGGGAAAATCTCAAAGTCATACTCAGACAGTGATATGGCTAGAAAATTTGAAGTCTTGAGAAGGTACAGGGCTGTGGTAACTCGAGAAAGCATAGAAAAAGAGAAAGTTTAAGAAATACAAACTATTTCAAGGTTAAGTGCTATAAAACTTTCAAAAAATACTCTTGCACTGGTTAATTTAATATCAAGGGAGATAAAAGCCAGAAGGGTTGGGGAACAGATAAAGGAGGCAATCAGTGGAGATGAGCCATTATTTTTAGCTACCACCATTTCATCACACATTTTTTGAGCCAATGAAAAGCTTGAAATCACTCAATTTTTTAAAAAAAAAATTGATACTTTTCTCCTTTTCTTCTCTCTCAAATTAGTCTACATGATTATATTTAAATGTAGTATTTACTATTTATTTTGCTTTAGTGAAATATTTTAAAGTACTTGGGACATTTGAACTTCAGGTGTTCTCTTTAATGATGAAAACACAAGGGCAGATTTTCTCAATTGACAAAATGCATGGAAAAGAAAATCTTAAAAATATATGGAAGCCTGAAAATATTAAAAGTTGAATTGTTATTTGGTAGAAAAGAAGGAATTATTAAAATATTAGGATTGGGTTTCTTGATGATGGAGCAATTTCTGCACACTTATTAATAATATAAAACACTAATGTTTGGGGTTTTAGGGGTAAAATTGAAATACAATATCTGCTACTGGTTTCTACATAATATGTCTCTTTTGAAGGAATACCCATGTCTTCTTTATGTTTAATATTTATGATATCTCTCAATGAGTAAAAATAAGATACTTGCCCTCTTTTGGGTAAATATACCTATACACACAAAGTATCTAATATGACCTAGTAAATAAAATAGAAATAGAATATAACCGTAATGAAAATAGCTGGGATCAAATTTGCAACAAAATTTTGTACATGAAATAAATTTTTTGAGGCAAAATTGTCAAATATTTGAAATTATCATTTTATGATTGACAGCTATTCAAATAATATAAACATTTCTTGAGATAAACCCCCTTCAGAAGCCAGTGTCCTCTGGGAATCTCTGGACAATGATATAAAAACGATTATAGCAGCACAGCTTTAATGTCACTTTAAATTTGTCATAAAATGAGAAAAATTATTCAAGATATTTTATTAATGTTTTGGATATTATAGAAAGATCCATAACTTCAAGTTCTCAAATGTAGAATCCAATAGTACAGTAATTATAAATGAGATCGTTAAATAAAAATCTATTTACCTATAGTAGTGTACTTGTAGTATTGTAGAGAGTATAAAATATTGAGGGACCATGAATGTTTAGCATCCTGTTGTTCCTTAGTATTTTGGTTATAGAACAGTTCACTTACTAGTTCATTCCACTAATTCTCAGTGATTATGTCCCCTAACTCTTGTGTAAATTTTAACAACAGACATGAAGATAAAGTTGGTGCCAGAAACACAAAGAATTTGTTTATTTCTCTTTAAATTATTAACATTTCTGTCTCGCTTTTTATTATAAATATTGTAAAACATTTTTAACTTTCCAAAAATAGATATAATTTTTTAGGGCATGTGTTAGTAGCTAGTGAATTGTTCTGTAATTAGAGCCCTGCACTGAGGTATAATAAACCAAATTTACAAACATCTGTATTATCTTTCAAATTTAATATGTGGAGAATAAAACTTAACACTTATTTGACGCAGCATGTATTAACAATAGTAGCAAGACTTTAGTGTTTTAACCATAATAAATGTTAAAATAATGAAAGTTTTAAGCACATCATTTCTTACTAACACTGATCATCTTTGGGACTGAGGTTGTATTTAATTATATACGATTAAGATTTATGAACTATTGCTCTACCTCCTAGATTTCTTAGGCCAAGTCAGAAAAGTCCAAGGATTATATCCATGGAAATGCTTCCACTAAGATAAACTGTATTTGGCTTCCTCACATCAATAGATATTCAGCCATGGAATAGTGCTCATGTAAGACCATGTTATCCCAATTCTGTTTTCCCTACATAGAGTATTGACTTTGTAGCAGCTGTTAATCATCCCAGTACATTCCAATTTGGACACTCTTCAACACAGAAATCAGCAATGTAAGCAGAAACAGACAAGGCAGTAAGAATCGCAAAGCCTTCTGGAAGGGTCCTCCAGTTTTCGTAGAACATATCCAGCAACAAATTAGTATCACACACTGAAAAAGTGAAAGCCAACATGAAAATGAAAACCTTATCCACACATTTCTTCTGAAATCAGAATCAGGTCTATGCTCACTGTCGAAATATTCTCCAAATATAGAAGAAATCTGACAAAGACAAGTGGACTTTTACTGCACTGTGTATATTACTACTCAAATGTCCTATCAAACAGATATTTGCATGGTCATGATTTACTATCTTTCAGCCTTCGTCAGTCACTAAGAGCCTCTTATTCTGCCAGGGAAGGAAAAATATGACTACTTAATTCTCATAACCATAAATTTCAAGTTGGAGGAGTAGCTACTGATCAGAATTTCTCTCATTATCAGCTCTTACTTATATTACACATTTCTCATACTTTTGCTGAAAGTCTAAAGGAAATGTCTTAACTATAGAATTTTAATAACAATCACAGACTGCTTAAGAAGGTGGAATTCTTTTTGCTTGTTTTGCCTTGAGATTAACAAAACTGGGCTCAATATGATCAAAATATTGTAAATTGTAAAAATAAATATTTTAAAAATCTGTTTAAATGGACCTACACTGAATAAAATTTTGTATAATGATGTTCCTCTTTCCTAGATATGTATTCTTCCTACTGCCACATGGCACGCATTTCTTTGGTAAACAATATACAAAAGGACAGAAAAAATAATATTTAAAATAATTTTATGGGTGGAACCAGTTTTCTTCTCTGTACAGTGGAAAAAATGAATGTATTTTATAGTGAGCTATCATGGAAATATGGATTTTATATCTCTTAAATGTGTGGGCTTTCTACCACTTTTTTATCCAGAAGTGGATTATCTAGCTCAAAGCCACAAGGATAAGAATATGACAAGGCAGGGTGAGTTTTGTTATGGACCAGGAAAGCCACTGCTATCAACAAAACCAGAGGTCTCCAAAATAAAATTAATGAGCCAGTAGATTTAAGGCTAATCAATCGTGAGGGACTTGAGATCTTTGGGATGAATAAATCCTAATCTCTTGAAGGCAGATATTCAAGAAAAAGGTAAATTTTAAGAAGCAAAGGGAAATAACACAATTACTAAACTGTGCCAGTGGAGACTGTCATTATATGGAGTGCAACAAATAATGTAGTACAAGCTAAAACACATTTTGCCTATAGCTTTCAAATAATGACCACATGTAACATGCATTGTGCCACTTTCAGCTTGAAAACTGAATTTGAAAACTCTTGCTGCTATTTGAAATCTACTTGTTTGTTGTCTCACATCTGTGCAAATGTGCAATGAGGGAGAGTGGACTTTGTCTCCAGTACTCTACAGTATTGCTTCCTTTTTACTTTCCAGTGTTTAAAGAGTATCCATCACATAGAATAGTAAATACTCAAGTATATAAGCAAATAAAGTCAAATGGTTGTATAGTTAAATCAAAGGAAAATGAAAAAGAATGCTCGAAATGAGTAAGAATCAGAATAGCAGCCCTAGTTAACTGTAGTCCGATCTAGGCAACGAAAACCACATCAAATTTTGATTCTTTATTAAAGCAACTAACAAGCAATAATGGTTAAGACTAGGTTAACAGTGGACACTTGAATGAGGATTTAAGCATCATGATATGTGTTTACAGACACTTAAATGCATTTGATTAATCCCGTGAACTTTTAAAAATCATCCATTTCCCCACCATATTTTTAAATTATACAGTGTAAGAAGCAAACATTCATTTCTCTCTGCCTCTCCACATGTCAGAGGTGAACTTGGTAACATGTTGGTGTATACATATAATGACTTTTTAATATACCTAATTAGTCTCCAAAACATTACTCTAGTTTATAGGCTTATTACACAATAATAATAGGGCCATCTTAAATACATCACATTAAATGTGTACAATCTTTATAATTTTAATAATTTCAAAGACAAAACATAACAAGTCATTGTATAATTATGCATATTATTGTTAATTAAAAACATTTCATCTTTTATTCATTATTATTTTTCAGACTTGATCTATCATGCCGTAGATGCTTATTTTATAATTAAGAATTTGTTAATTTATTAATCACCTCTTTATTATTTCTGTTGGAAATATTTTTATGATGTGTAAGCTTAAATGAGTCTTAACATAATTTTTTCTCTAAGTTAAGACTAAGAAACCTTAACTCTAACTCCTGTTCCTTTCTGGTTGGCAATTTTCTATTTCCTTAGAACAATTTCTCCTACTACAAAGTGTTAGTAATGTATTTTTTTTATATTGTAATATCTTCTAGTATATGGCTTCCATTTGTATTTTTAATCTAGTTGATATATATTTCACATGATATGAAATAGAAATATGAGTTTATTTTCACTCACATGAATAAAAAATTCTGTCACATAATTTATTATGACTTTCATCCTCACAAGTGATCCGAATTTTCAACATCTACCAAATTTTATATTCTCTGCATATCTGTAATTTGTTTGTTGTTTAGTTTAATTTTACATTCAGCTCTATTTGTGTATTTTTTCTAACACTATTTTAATTTTAGTAACCTGCCAATATTTAGTACTTGAAAAGAGAATGGACAACTGTAGGAGATTATTTCAGAAGATGATAAAAGCATTTTTGTGCAATTGTAAAGTACAATTAATCAAAAGCAACCACTAGTAATCCTATTAGAATTCTCAATAGCAATGGGCTAAATGCATAAATTAATTTGGAAAGGTCTGATCTGCTAATAATATTACATCTTCTCTTAAAGAAATGTGATAAATTCTAAGATGCAAGGCTTATTTATAACTTTGCCTAACGTTGGTTTTCCCCATATAAAATGTGTTTTCTTTTTATTGAAAGTAAATCTTGGCATTGTATAGTTTTCCTGATATTGTTAACTAAATTTGATTCATCATAATAAATCATAATATAAAGGAAGGTTATAGGCTTTAAAAAATTATATCTACCTACTATTCTTCACCATGTATTATTGCTTTACTAGTCTTATTTTTAGTTGATACAATTTACTGTGGCTGTACATCACATTCATATACTAATAACCTTGTCCCATGCTTTTCAATATTTATATACATTCAAAATTTTCCTCATTAAATTAACCCACTTTTTAAAAGTGTTGACTGAACTAATGATAGAAAAGTTTTGTCTTTTTACTGTTTCTGTTTGGAATGCTTCCAGTATGCCACAATAAATGTAACTAGCAAATGATTTATAGAAAATATTGCATGATTTTTCTAATTAGGTTTTAACTACAAAAAATGGCAACTCTGATTATTTAAATTCAGTAACTGTGCTAATATTGACCGATATTGGCTTTCTTTTTTAAAAATTTTATTTAAAGAGAATAAAAAAGCAAAACAGAAAAAAAGGGAAGAAACAATACAGAATTTCAAAGAAAAAGAAAAAAACAGTAAGAAATCACTAGTTGATAAATGACATATTGTCTTCTGGATAATAGTTGTTCAAGTTACAAAATTAAAGCATACAAGGTGAACATTCAAACAGTGAGACTGCGAACAGTTCCGTTCAACAATCCAACAAAAACCCAGCAACATGGTCATCAATCCTACAAACTTAAACATACATGCAGTTATATCCTTTAGAGAGCTTTCTTTTCCTCCTTTGGCTTTTCAAGTCCATTATCTGTTTAGTTATATGGTGTTTCAGCTTGCTCAGTACCTTACTGATCTGTTTTGGTGTTATTTACTTTTTATTTATTTTAATTTTTTATTATTTTGAAGGTAGCAAAATACAACACAACAAGACAGAACAAAGAGAGAGTGCAGTGAAATTGGTACAGAAACCCTTAACAGGTTACTGGCATAACAGTAATAGGTACCATAGTATATCCCATTATCTTCACAACAGTTGTTCTTTTAATAAGGTATAGCCAAATCAAAGGAAAAACATGACATTCTAGAACTTATCAAAATAGAAATTGAATAGAGCAATATCATTAACCAGAACAAAACAAAAGTGATAATGATATTGCCTTCAAAGAGATGATAGAAGGAAATCCCCCCTATTTACTACATTGCATATGGTCAACATCTCAAGAGATGTCTAGATCTCTGGCTCACTTGCTAACGGGGGGAGGGGGAGGGGGTGGTGGTGGGTTGATTCTTAGCCCACTTGCCAGTAGGCTCATGGGAACCGCTGAGTGGTTCTTCTCCTGCCTCGTGCCAGGGGTGCTTACCGAGAGGGCGGGCAAATTGCCTTTCTGTACTGCTCCTTGAGTCCCTCCATGGTCGGAGCTCTGGGGCTGCTGGTTCTCCTCCCAGCTCAGGCCCCATATTGGCTTTCTTGACCCTAGTAGTTCAGCAAGAGTTTGTTCTCAAATACAGTGTTTGAGAATATTTGCTAATTTTTTGTTGGTAATTTTTGCATTTGTATTTACATACAATTTTTCCTTTGGGGAAATATTTTCACAATATTGATACTGAGTTTTGTTAGCTATGTGAACTAAATCAGGAAAACTTTCCATTTTAATACATACTTTGAAAAAAGTTTTTAATTGGAAATTATTTGTACTATGAGGGGTACTTTGAATTACATCACCTTTAGGGGTTTTTTCATTAAATTTTAATTTTGACTTTCAGGTACATACAGGGAATAGCACTTCTTAAATTGTGACAAGACATTAAGCATCTTCATCTGAATGAAAAAATGGGGGTGCTGGCAGACAGCAGTTTGGCACTGCAGCAAATTCTTTGCATCATTCCAATACAAGCTTTTGCTTGAGAACCTCTGACTCAGATATGCTACTCTTGCCTTTTCAGAAAATTTAAGGGTTTTTTATATTTAGATGGAAATCATTCCGCTTCTCTGTATGACAAATTACTGCCAGAAAAAAAACATAATATATTCAAAATTATTTAAATAATTTCCGTAGCTGTGGTTATATCTTTAAATTTAATATGCTATATATTTATTTTTTTCTGCTAAAAATTCTTACCAGAGTTTTCTATAATCTATTTATTTGGAAAAATGAGCTATGGATTTTATATATTACAATTTGGTTGTCTTCAATTACTTTTTTGTCACATTCAAACTAAGGTCTTAATTTTTTAATATTCTTTTTGAATAATTAAGACATTATGGCTAGAAAGTTTTTCTCTGTAATGTTTTGGCCATATGCTACTGCATTTTGATATAAACTCTGCATAGATAGATAGATAAATAGATAGATAGGTGATTTCTATATTATAATTACATAGGTGTTACTGAATATTCTCTCTTTGCTTATATTATCCATAGACCTAACTTCTTCAAATGAATATTAATCTCCTTTTTATAAAAAAGTGAGAAGTTATAAATTTTCCTTTAAAATTTTACAGTATGTTAAAAATAGTAGGAATATATTTCTTATACATTTTGCCAATTTCCTTTGAATTTCTTCCTGGATCCAAGAATTATCCAGGAATCTGTTCTAAAATTCTCAAATGTTAGGATTTCTAGATCAGCTTTTTATTCACTTCCCATATGATGGAATTACTTTGCTTTTAAGATTCCATGGATATACCAAATAACACATGTTCCATGAGGAATGTGTTTTAAATGTGTTGATGTTTTAAAATCTGCTCAGCTGGGAAGAAAGCCCAGTGGCTTTACCCAGACACCTGAGTAAGAAAGTCAACCAGCCTGTTGGTCAGGCTCATAGCTAGTAGTGACCAAACAGTCCAGGAAAAGGAAGGCATCAGTGTTTCCTTCTTCTGCCCGCACAAACACTTAGGACTCCTCAGACCTTGGTGGTTCCCAAGCTTCAGACCTTAAAATCCAACTTTTCACTCAACCCACCTAGGGAGAAATCTCTGCACTTGGTCCTAAGGGCTGCTAACAGCCTCAGTCTGCAGCGTCTCTTTGATTTGGAAGAGGAAGATCAATACTACAAAAAATAGACAAAAGATCTTGCTTTTGTCCCTCTCTTCTAGGAAGCCTCCGAAAATTCCCCAGGAAAAGTCTATACGTATTTTAGGAAATGTGAGCTAATATATAATCTCTGGTACTGCCATTATCTAATACTATTTTTGATGTACTGGTGATTTTTTAACTGTAGAAATGCCTAGCAGTTCTATTAATTTTATTAGCATACAATGTTTTTGCCCTTTACATTTCCATGTAATTTTTTGTTAAAACACCTCATGAAAAAATATATTTTTCTGGCAAAATCTTCATCTATGACACAATTGAGTTTACTGCAGTATCTCTTTGTGCTATACCACATTATGATTTTTGAAAGTTTTGCCATAAAGAAGTAGCAAAAGTTTGAGGAGAAAAAACATGTTAAATGTGATTATACAATGACTACACGTATCAAAAATAACATACCCCTAAAAATTTGTATGTTTCAGTTCCAAACACATTTAGAAAAATATAGTCATTCTTTAAGGATTTATTTGATCACCTCGATTTCTCCAGTTTTAATTATGATTCTACCAAACTTCTTGGTAGCTTTCTATCAGTTTTTATTCTCTTCTTGAAATAACCTTTTCTTTCATCTGCCTAACAACTTAGTCTTCTTATTGTTTTCCTTTCATTTTCCCATTTTTAAAAAATTTTCTTTTAAGGAAAGTTCCTATGTTCTCCTTCCCTTCCAAATGACAGGCATTAGTTTGTTCTAAAATCCAAATTTTTTTTTCATTTCCAATTACCTTTTTAATTTATTCAGTCCAGAATGATATAAATATTTGTTACAGTAGATGAAAAATAATGGATAAACTTTCCTTGCATTTCCATAAATGCATATCCCTTTCCAATATTGACTACCTTCCATCAAGGGGAAAGTTTCACCTGTCTACCACTTATAATGAGTCACATGACTTTCTTTAGCCACGATTAGGACTTTTGAAGCAAATAGAGGCAAGAACATTTGGACATTGGGGTTTAACCTCTTTTGCAACCCAGAATTTTTCTAGCACCACATGGATGAAGTCTTACCTAGACATTAGGTGATGGTAATAACATGTACAGTCAAGATCATCTTCATCTCAGCAGTCAGAACTAACCAGATTAATAAGGTATTTATGAGAAGTACAGGCCAATTTGACCTAGCTAACTTGCCACTGTCGGCAGAACAATCCAGATGGACCACAGACTTGTAAATAGTACTAATAAAAATGCATAGCTCCTGTTGTAAGCTGCTGCCTTTGGGAGGGTGATTTATATGGTGATAAGTCAATAATAAATATGCTTATGAAATCCAAATGACTTCAAACTGAGGGATTCTTCTGAATTCCATACTGAAAAGTAGGCTTGACATTTCTACTAACGTGTGTCACCGTCTTAAAGTATGCTTATAACCTCCACCAAATCTGTTTCAGCCTATCAATGCCATCCCATTAATTGGTTGTTAAAAACAAAACATCAAGATTAATTTTGAAATTTCATTTGCTCTAATATCCTAGAAATTATGAATTATGTCTCAAAAGTTTTCTTAGTTACGTCCAATTCTCTCAGTAGTTAGGACTTTCAGGGTACTTATATATCTTTTGTTTCATGTAAGATCATACAAGTAGGTCTCTATGTTTCTATTCTTATAAATCTCCATGTCATTGTCTAAGTAACAGCCACAATGATTTTTAATATAATTGTTTGTTTAATTAAACTTCCCTCAGTGACCTGGCAAATTGACAAAAGTTTTAACCATAAATCATATTGTATCTAGATTACTTTTGATAGATTATTGTCTGATAAACCCACATATTTTGTATTTTGAGATTTACCACTATGACTCGCTTTTGTTGCTTCCAAATTCTGTTCATGCAAAATTTAGTTTTTACTTACAGAGTTTAATTACACATAAATGGAAAATACAAATATAAGAATCTTTTCTGAAGGAAACAAGTCAAATTGGGAAGATTTTATATAAATGCAATGTTTAGAATTTTGTTCTGCACTTATATATACTAACAATTTTTAATGTTTATCTAGAAGAATTTTACACTCAGATGCTTCTATAGTTTCATTTTTTTGCTCCACTTTAAAGTGAAATTGGAAATCACAGATTTATTATGGAGTGTTTCTTTTTTTTTTTACATGACAGTTGTCGATTTTCAGTAAATGGCCCATATTCAAAGAAAGAACATTGGCTGGACTTACAAGTGTACATTAGCCAATTCAGTTACATTCATAGGTTTAAAAGGAAGTACTTAAAATTGTATGTATCATTTATATGACATTTGTTTTATCAATATTTCAATTAATTTCAAACTATCTCCTCTGCTAGAAGGCTCTCGGGTGTGCATAAACTGGACCACTTCATTCCTTGATTTAATTATTCAGTCTGTACAATTGAAAGTCCAATCTCACATCACAACTTCCAAAAGCACGTCGGACAGGACAGCGGCCAGTTCTGCAGCTGTCTTTCATGTCATTCACCCCACTGTCCCTCTCTGTATTCCAGCTTCACTGGTCTAGCAAATCTTTGAAAACACAAAGCACTTTCTCACCTCCAGCCCTCCACATACAGTTGTATCTGTCGCTTATGTTCTTTTTATACTTTTTAGGTGTCCGGTTCAGTACTCTTCAGATCCCTTCTTTAATGAGTTTTTTAATAGAACCTGTTCCTATCAAATCTAAAGTTGGTGTCCTGAAGTTGGTGTCAGAGTAGATTTTTGTTTTCTGTTATATCAATTATTATTATTATTATCAATTATTATAACTTTTAAAATTTTTGTTTGTTGTATTCCTTTAACAAAAGCTTCTTTCTTTCTTTAAATCCTAGTTTTAATGATTAAATGATGTCTCTACTTCATTGCTATACTCATGAGGCCTAAAAATACATGGTTAATTTTTTGTGTATTAAATAAATGAATGAAGAACTATGAAAATAAAATTAATGACTTGTGAATTTTTTGGTGAGACATTTTTCACAAAGTTTTATTCCTGAATATTTTGATATTATCTATGGTAGACTGAATGAAAAATTCAAAATAAAAGGTTGTCAATAGCAGTTTTGATAATTGCTATAATTTCATATATGGCAATCTTCTCTCACTTTACTGTCACAGAACCTTAGTGAGTATATGGGCATCTTTTATCACGTTCACTGTTGATTCTTCAATAGTATCTGGTACTGCAGTTGCTGTTAACTATACTTCTAGTGATCAACCAGCACAGTGGAGGTATATCTATTTTTATGATTTCACATCATTTTCAATAGTTCTGCTTCAATTTGAACAATACAAAAAAAGAACTGCTAGAGTGTCTAGTTATTTCTAGTTTTCCTTTCCTTCTGGGGAGACAGAAAATTCATTCATTACAATTAGGGACAGGTAGCTTCTTTACAATCAGGGGCAGACAAGTGATTGAGATCTGACCAATGTGTTATGATGTTAATCTAGAAATGATGTTAATCCGTCTTCCAAGTCAGGCTCCTTTAAAAAGGGAGGTAGAGTAAAACATTGCATACTCCAATTTCTTTTGCCATTCATTTTTTAATAGAGAAGATTTTGTGTATCTAAAGGAAGGAAGGGGTGTTGGATCCTATGTCACTGATTGGCACAATGAAGTGGCACTCCTTGTCAAATGTCAACACTTCCTGGTATGCCATGTGAAGGAGAAGTAATTTTAACTCATTACTATTTTAAGTTATTTTAACTCATTATTAGATCACTAATATTTTAGAGTTGCTTTTGCCAGCAGTTAACCTACAACAACACAGGGGATGTCATGGTGATATTCCTAAAATTTTCAGGCAAAATATTCTGTTGATTGTAAAGCATTTTCAGTCAGTATGTGAGGGTGAATATTCTTAGAGGCAACTGCACATAGCAATTATACCCTCACCTCACTCCTACTTATGCCCCTGATAACAAAAAGTTGAGGTGTCCCCTCAACTTCAACTTTACTATTTTTTGTGCTTATGTGTATGACCCACCCGATTCAACTCGTAATGATACCAATTTTGATATTTTCAGAAAAAGTTTGAAATAATCATGAATTTTATATTATTTTTATGTAGATTCACTGACTCAGGAAGTGAAATCTGAGCTGTTGAGTAGAAGGCAAATTTGTTGAGCAACACTTGAAGCACGAAAGCTCTATGGGATCCACTGCTGTGATGGAAACACTGTGCTGTGCATCTCTTTTCTCAGGGCAGCACTGTATACTTTAGGAAGAAAAACTCAACAAAACCCATCTTTTTGTTTGTTTGTTTTATCTTAAAATCATAAATATATTCTATTTCACGTTCCTTTATTAGGTCTTTTTTGGGTCTTTCAAGTTCAATTGTTCACCATAGCCATTATTTACTTATATAATGTAAAGTAGAATTCTAGCAATTTTTTTTCTGCTAGAGGTAGTTTTTCAACATTAGCAACTAGATAATTTGTCATTTTCAGTGGAATTCCAGCCATTCATAAAGGTCCAGTGCTGTCTCTTTCTTATCCATTGATTCATTCAACCATTCTTTCTGTACTATCAGTATAACTATATAATCCACTTGTAGCATATCCAATTTGCTAAAAAACCTTCCCTCCTTTCCTTATTAGTAAAATTGATATGTTCTGAATTATGTGTAACTTACATACATATGACAAAAGAATAAATTTGACATAAAATCCAGCTCTAATCTTAATTATAGAACAGATGTATAATTTGTGTATTATGTCTAACAATCTCATATAAGAATAGAAAATGTCTGTTTACTCTTTTGTGTATTTGCAGAGTTTGAATATTTTCTATGTAGAGACTATATATATATATATATATATATAATTTCTAGATGATTTCCAATTTTGCTTGCTATTATCTTCCTAAATGCTTTGCTTATTGTTAATAGAATGGAATACAAATGAATAAGATTGATTTTACATTTGCCAACTTTGATTCACTACTGTATCGGTCAAAATAATAATACTTTAAAAAGAAAGTATTACTTTTTATTCAATCAGGAGACATATATCATGTTTTTAATTTTTTCACTATGCATTTATTTTGTCTCTTTCACTCTGCTCTTTAATTGTAATTCACTTTGCAAACTGATGGAATTAATTTTGCTATTGGTCTGATAAACATTTTTCAATAAATAATTTTTTTATTTTGCTAATATTTTATATTTTTTCTCTTGTAATCTGCCTTAGTTTTTATTTTTGAACTTTTCTTCTCATTTCTTTAAGCTTTTGCTGTTCTCCATTTCCAGCCCTTTAAGCTTTTGTATTTAAATATAAGTGTTTGATGGTATTGGTATTTGTAAACATCAACAATATTTTATATTTAGAGCTGTGTAGTTCCTTGTCATGTGTTTGAGGAGTTGTTTATGCACTGAGGAGATTTAACTTCTACCCCTCATTGCCAGTAGCAACCTTCTCTTAGTCATAACAGACATAAGGCCTGACATTGCCGAATGTCTTCTGGAAAGAGAGGCAATTACACTCTATTGAGAGCCACAGGCAACTGACTAAAAGCATACAACAAACTGAGAAGTATTCACTCAGAAAGTGCTGCGGCCCCTCATGTAAGAGCACTCACTGGTTATTTATTTATTTAGTTAGTTAGTTATTTTTAGTGTTTCAGCTTTGGACGGTTTCCTTCCTCTCCAGCTCCACCAGAGCTGCAGTTCCATCATGGTGGAAGGTGGGTGGAGGGTGACTAGCAGTGTAAGCCAGAAAATCTGCACTCCCTGGGAGATGTCTGAGATGGTAGTGATCTCAACGGAAATGATCGGGAAAGTCAGTGATACACTGAACTTGATTAACTGATATGGGTGAGCAGCTAACCAACTAGCAAAATCTTAACAGGACATCTTGGGAATGATAATCATAATGGACTGTTACATATCCCTGGCTGACTGGAAGACTCTGTACATGCTCAGCAGAGAGCAAAGAGAGTCTAGTCATCTTCACATCAGTGTTTTCAGAGTGGCTGAAGGCATGAGTAGAAGAAACAAGAGTCAGAGATATTAAAAATAAAAATCGTCTTATAAATGTTTGAATTTTGATTCCCACTGAACACATAGATCCATGCAAAAACAAAGACTTAACAGCCGAAATTGAGCATGGTTTCCAGTAAACCATACAGACACAGGGGGAGTATTTAGGAAACCAGGATCAAAACGAAAAAGGATTTTTAAAAAATCCTCTGAAGCATCAGCATTCACACACCACAGAGGAGAGCCTCACACATTACTTTCAGTACCTGCTGCCACCATGAATAGTTGTCTTGGAACCTGCAATTATGGATTGAAACCTCTACAAACTGTGATCTACATAAACCTTTGCCTGCTTAACTTCAAATGTCTGGTATTTGTCCCAGCAATGAAAGAATAATAACCAAGATAATACCTATAATCTATTAGTACTCAGTCATACATGGAAACGGTATTTGTTTGTTTTGCATGGGTGAACTTCAAAAACATTCTAACTGAAAGAATGGAGATGTAAAAGTTCACACAGTGCATGATTTCTTTTATATTAAATATCTGTAAAACACAAATACTAGATTGAAAGACAGTTTAGCTGTTGTTTAGAGCTAAGGGAAAGAGCTTGAAGTGACTACAACTGGATATTAAAGTTCTTGATTGAGTGATAAAAAGTTCAAACTGGAAAAATTTATAAAATGCACTAAAAATTATACATAAAATAACTGAATTAGGTTGTGTGAAAACTATAGGTTACCAAAGGTTATAAAATACATTTCTATAGTAATATACATAATATGGCTTCTTAAGATAAATACAAATTCCATTATTCCATCTTTAAATAAATAATAATCATCATCATACTATTAATAGCATTGCATATTTAGCCATTATGATCTGTCATTCTTTGAGCCCTTAAAATTTATATTCATATTATTTGTAACTCTGAAAGAGGAAACAATAAGCCAGATGGTACAGGTAAGCATAGACACTTGTGTTAAATAATTTGCACAAGGACTTACTGAGGTAGACTGACTCTGAAATTCATAGACACAACCAATGATTGCTATGGTCTACTAATGTCTGTTTGCAGGTGCATGTGTTTGCATGCATGTGAGAAAGAAATGAGATAGATTTATATGAAGTGAAATAGATTACATGGAATATAGCTCTACAGATAATATACAGTGCTATTGATAGCAAATTAACTCATAATAATTGACTATATATATAATGAATGTTAAAATTATGGATTCCTTAAGGATTAAAATTTAAATGACTTTCCACTGCCAGATGATAGCTTACTTTTATTATACAGTTTATAAAAAGAAATAATGTTGTTATTTGATTTACTAACAACTTGTGAAAAGCAATAACTTTATCATAGATTTCAGTAGGTTGTAATGATACTGTAATATAAATCTAAAAGTAAGATGAAATTTGATACATTTTTCCTTACCCAATGTTTCCCTTTATGCTTTTGAAACTTGTAAGTACCTCGTAAAATATTCTAAACTTCATTTTAGTGTCAGAAATGGTCAAACACAATACCTATAATCTATTAGTACTCATGATAATGATAATGTAGTTTCTTATCTTTTTATAACATATGAAAATGTATCCATTGCTGATACTGACTTTAAATAAATTTATAAGCTTTCTTATTGCTTTAGAAGAAGTTTTTGTTGACACAAAGATAAAAGAAATTATTTATAATCTATTATATTTTTAAATTATAATATTATTTCTATTATAATTTATAGAAATTTTTATAGTATCTGAGTTTTCACAGAGTGATTATCCAGGACAGATTAAAACAAAAGACTTAGTGGAAAACCTTACCACGCCAATGGAAAAGTAGTTGTTGATGATGCTGTAAGGCACTGGGTCTCCTTTCTCATCTTTGTCATTTGGTACAACTTCAAACTTCCATCTGTCCAACATGATTTCTGTGCTGCTTTCAATACCTTTTAGGATTTTCATCAGATTCTCACCTTCATAACCTAATGAAAAGAATTACTATGAGAAAGCAAAGTCAAGCAGCAAAAGTTGCATCACAGTGTTTGAATGCTTATGCATATGCATTATTCCAAGACTAAATAATGCACTTAAAGATAATTCTAATACCATATGAAGAATTAACAACTATGTGATTACATTGGGACCAAGATGTTATTCTTAATTTTGATTTGCAAAGTATATTCCTTGCCTGAGGTACCAATTCACAGTGTAACTAACTGTCAAACGAACATTTCCACTGTATCACCAACAAATTTCATATTCCAGATGGAGATAACTGTGTACTTCCGTCTTTTCTCCCTGTGCACCCTACTTCAGAAACCCACCACCCAGCTGCTGAAGTGCAAAACCTAGACGCCTTGACACACTTTCCATCCCTCTCTGGTGACTGTTTCCCCTCTAGTGACATTTAAAAAAAAAAAAACAACTTTTAATTTATATAAAACGTTCTATGCGTTTTTAGTACTTTGTTTCGTGTTGTTTGTTTTTCTGTCCTGTTCTCATTAGCTAGTTAGTTTCCATATCTTCAGCATGGTTTTAGATTCAATAAGATTTCTGTCTGGAAACTACCCTCCCAAAATGGATAGCTAGCCTTATCTCAGAACTAAGTTCCTCTGGCCAGGAGAGAATGCCTAGTGAATTCTATTTCAATGCAGATCTACTATAGGAAGCAACGTGAGCGGAAAAATAAACCTTCTCTTAATATTATGGTTTCTCTTAATTTATCTGTGAGTATAGAATGCTCTAGGAACACTGACTGGGTCACTTACTCTTTTTGTTTCTTAGCCTCTCTCCACATTAGTTTCTTCCCCTCTGACACTTTGGTTTATTGTGAGGATTAAAGACATAACGTTTTAGTATGTGAGGTCTAAAACACACGTTTTAGAGGCTGCTAATATCAGAATTTAACATGATGTACTGAAGTAAATAATTTCTATCACGTTACACATGCACACACATTTGCACACATATACACATACAAATGCATAGTAGATAATCTCAAAATTTTGTTAAAACAATATTTTCAATAGTTTTTTTTTCCTATGTCCAACTTTTAGTTTGTAACTTAATAATTTAACAAAGAAATGCCAGAGGTTACGATTTCTGAGAACTGCTTACACATATAGTTTTGCAAAAATTCAATGGGATAAAATGAAAAATTGTAGGTATCTCTCATCCAGATAACAAATTCCCTCAAGAAGAATAAATTGCAGTAAAGATCTACTTGTTCAATTACCTATAAGAAGACGAAGCAGCCACCAACCAGAAATACGGGCTTTGCTACTCATCATCTATCACCTCTTAACTTCTACAGATACTAAAAAATAATTATGGATGATGGAATATTTACAAAAGGGTATAATAATAACTACACAGAAAATATGAAATGTCATCTCAAGGAATATCAAAATTTTACCACAGAATTCTAAACCATGAATAATCATAATATGAATGTTACTAAACTCAGTGGCAAATGTTGAATGGCTTAA
Organism: Hydrochoerus hydrochaeris; assembly: GCA_004027455.1. Taxonomy (NCBI): domain Eukaryota; kingdom Metazoa; phylum Chordata; class Mammalia; order Rodentia; family Hydrochaeridae; genus Hydrochoerus; species Hydrochoerus hydrochaeris. The sequence continues at coordinate 241,819 of PVLA01000447.1, read as the reverse complement.
AATGGAAGACTAAAATAAATATGCATTTATATTTGAGATATTTCTTGGCATTCTAACCTTACTTTAATTTTCTTACTGGTTTTTAAGTCTTTTAAGAAATATAAGTCATAGGCAGTAGAATAAAATGTATATAAATATAACATATACATATCAATACATTGATACATACATATGCACACATATAATTTAGCTTCCTGAATTAAATACAGTTAAATATAATCAATTATTTTCCAAATTTTTATCCAGGTGGAGAATAAGCATGATGATTTTCATGTATATATGAATTAATATACTTTGCATGAATAGTGAGTGTGTGTGTGTTCAGCAGAAACGTGACTTAACAATAAGAGTTTGATTCAATTTTAAGGTTATCCTTAACCATGTCTCAGGCTTATGCCAGAATTGTTCAACATAAGACAAGAACAATGTAAGAATAACAGTGTAGGAATGGCTAGGAATGAATTTACTAAAAGTCAATTACCACAGCTAGACTGTAGTAGTGTTACCCAGTTTAAAATATTTGCTGCTGAATTATTTTCAAATATTTTATAGCTAAATATAAAGATACATGACATCAATTAGTTTTCCAGGCAAGTAAAGAAGAAAGAGGCAATAAGTAAATCTATTTTGAGAACTTCAATTTTGTAGGTGAGGGCTAATTCCCAGTACGATTTCCAAATTGTAGTCCTTCATTTAACAAATATTTATGACCTGCACCTTTGCATGTAACTACAATTACACTTGTTATAGAATAATATGTAACCATAAATAGTACTCCAGAACTCAAGGACAGCAAACATTTTAAAATGTCAAAGCAAACCCACTAAATATGAAAACAAAAGATTATTTATAGAAAAGAATGATGGTATTTTACTTTCATTATTTTGATTAAGAGCCTAAAATCATTGTAGGCTTCAGAAATAAAATAGAAATGTGACATTTATTCAATATTTTATGATGCAAATGAACAACTGAATCTACCTGAAAAATCATAATTATTGTTTCAAATGAAATAATATGAGAAAAAGAAATAACAAGTATTCATAGGTGTGTTTCATTTAAAACTATCATTTATCACCTTACCCACACAAACAAACCTTTGCTTTCAATAATCTTCAAGTTTTTTGTTAGACAGATTAATTATTAGTGGAAAATGTCAGAAAATGCTAATTTAGTCATTTTTCAAATTCCCTAAGACATCCAAATTCTTATACTGTTATATTTTCCAAAATATGGAAATACATTCCGGTTAAAACCTGGCTTCATCTGAGAAGTTTCTTCCTTTTTCACCTTCATAATATCTACTGTACATTTTGGATCTTATCTACCCTTCAGTTTTGATTGGGGAAAGAGAAAAAAAGTAGGGAAAAGAAATGGTACCTCCTCACCATCCACCCACAGAGCTCTCTATTATTGAGACTGTGTTAGTCCTGATCTTATTTTGTAACTGTATATATAAATATTTATTGATTTGTTGTCCACATACTCAATGAAAATGTAATCTTCTAAATAATAAGAAACACAATGTATATAATTTGATATAACCTATATCTTGCCTTTGTCCATCAATAGTAACTTTTATGTGGTTTTATATAACTCACTAGACTCTGTAAATCGGATTTCTTTATGGAACCTGAGATTTAATCTACTTGCTAAATTGAAAACAAAATTTATTAATTTCCAAATATCAAATGTTCTTTCTAGAAGAGTATAACAAGATGTCATATATGTATTTCACTTCTTTAAATCAGTGTACATGTATGAAAAGTGGAAAACACCTTACAAATAATGGTTGGAACTTTATCTCTGTAAATTTCATGATATTTAAATCAATTTTGGAAATTTTTCATGTGCTGTAGCTTTTTTTTTTTTTTTTTTTTTTTGTACCAGGGATCGAACTCACGACCACACACTTGCCAGGCAGGCTCTTATGCCACTGAGCTAAATCCCCAGCCTAACTACAGCCTATTCTTATAAAAATTCCAATTATATTATTTACTAAATTTTTAATTTAGCTCTCAATTCCTTGTGTTTAACATGCACACGAGTTGAACAGATAGTCATGAATAGTAGTTTTCAAACTTTCTTGTAAATCAGAGTTACTTTGAGAATTTGTTTAGGAAGAACCACCTACCCAAGTCTCATCCTTAGAGACGTCCATCAGTGTATTTAGGGTAGAGTCAGGTCACCATGTTTTTAACAAGCTCCCTGAGGCCTTCTGATTCACACAGTCTTCATAGACTCAAGCTTCTTTGAAGTATAGATGCTAAAAATATTTAGCAAGGAATTTTTGCTTCTTTAGCAAAATGTGATGCTGCTTAGTAACCTCTGGACCAGTAGTCTATTAGTGAGTCCTCAAAATATTTGCAGGTCTCATTTTGTAATATTCTGTCTGGACACACTCTGTTCCATTTTCAGTTCTCTTAGTGTGCCTAGCACCTTGTCATCCTTGCGTTTTTAAACTTAATGCCCCTCTGCCTCTGAAGTCCATTCTGAGTATACATGGCTGTGTCATGACCTGCTTTTTCCACTATGCGAGTGAAGCCGTTCCTTGTGAATTGGTATCTGTTTACTTGACAGTAGAAAGTTTCAGAGTTTCCAAATGAATTAAAATACCACTAGATTGGATGGTCCTTTTGTTTTCCTCCCCTCTCTTCCATATCTCTGATTACACTGTTTAGCATAAGGTGTGCCTCAAACATTTATTCTTATTTTGTCTTCCTTGGAAAGTGATACAGAAAGTCTTTTCATTTTCTCCTTTATTAGTGATTCAATCACGTATTCATAGATTAAAAATACATGTTCCATGTGAGTATCAACTCTCCATGAAGAATATAATCATTATGTTCTGCAAAGATGTTCTAATGAACAATAAAAAAATTAAAAACCTAAACATTCCCTCAGAGTCATCCACGTTTAACTCATTTTCCAAGCATGAAGAGTCAAAACCAGATACATGAAAACTTGCCTTCACAAAAGGAAACTGCTAAGTCCCCCATGAAAGCCTAATACCCACAGTCTAATTCCCTTTCAGGTAGTTGTTCCTCTACCCCAGATTATGGTTCAGAGTCACACATTCATAACAACTTTGCTAAAACAATATGTCAGCTGTCATGCAGTAAAGAAACACGGGGTGCTTCCCACGGGGCTTGCGCATGCGTGTTGTGTGTGTGCCGTGTCCGGGCTGCTTGCTGGGCAGCTGTTTTACCTCCGCCCCATCGCAGACATCTCGCGAGGTCATTGCCGGTCCCGAGAGGCAGAATGGCCACCGGAGGATGCTTGACTACATTGGCCTTTTCTGTGGAATTGAGAAATTAAAGTAAGCTAATGTTTGAACTCAGAGAGTACAAAAATAATAATAATAAAAAGACCATCTGACATTAAAGGAAAGAATTCCATTAGGTGCTTCTGAACAGAAAAGAAAATTTTGCTTTCATAGATGTATATAATTATAGATTATGATAATTTCATGTATTTATGGCAATTGTGAAACATAAAGTAACGAATTTATTGACAAAGGGAAAGGGATTTGCAAAACTCAGACCTTTAAAAAAATCTGTTAACTCGCTAACAGCTGTGCTTTGTATATGTGTTTTTTCTCCATTAAAATCCTGGATGCAGACAGGTTCCCGTCCCAGGGGCAGGGACCGGACCAGGGTAGATGAGTGGGTCCCTACTGCGTAAAGTCCTTTGGCAACATCACCTTTGGGGACTTTTACTTTAGGGAATAAAATTTCTGAAAGAAGATTTATTCTAAAAGTGAGTAACACTGTCTTTGAATTGTTCCTCCTCAAATCCTGCTTTGTATCCAAGCAGAGGAACAAAACATTAATCCCGGGCAGCCGAGCCCGGCAGGGTTTCCTGGAGGTTGACTGTTAAATCACATAGCTCTAAGGGCTGACAGCAGCATAGATCCCTGTCACTGAAATTTCATATGCTCTTGTTTGAATCATCATAGGCCTTGAGTGAACCTCACAAACATTTATTATTTTATTTTTTTCTCCATCCTTAACCCCTCAAAGTAGGTGTTAAGAACAAACGTACTGGATAATTTAGGAACATGTAAAGAAATGCCGAGATATAGATTTTGGTGCTAAAAAAAAGCCAAAAGTTCCTACTATATTCATTCAAAAATACTCACAAACCCTCACGTTTTTGCTGATGTATTGACTTCAGTTTCTGAACTCTGGTTACTTTTTACACAGAAATATTGATATTATTTCACTTTTTCTTGAAAGGGCAAAAACAGAATTTTCACTGACTATTTTATAAAACATAAGTAGGCTTAAATTGGTAGATTCTTACTAGGATGCCACTGACAATATGTAATTATTTTAAACATGAATGTTTTGTAGTCTATGAAAACTAGCACATTTTTATCTGTTTGACTTAGTAGGAATTTGTTTAATTTATATAGAGAGTACAAAACTTTTTGAATCAATTTTTATTGTGAGAGAGCAAGTTTTTAACAAAGACTTCATCAATTCAGGAAACTAAAAGAAGACTAAAAATAAATATATTTTTTAGATTGATCTCTTCCTAAATGCCAGTTGATGATGTTTTTCTAGCTAGTAATAATTTTTGACAGCTGTCTAGATCTAAAACACTAGATAAACTTTCAGTTAAGTTTATCCAGTGCTTCATGTTCACTTTTTAATTTGAATCACAGATCTCTTTTGTGTACTTATAAACTCCTTAATGTAACCACAGAGCTAACAAAGAAAGTTCATGTGTGGGTTTCAAACACAGCTCTGTCAATTTCAGCTGTAGGATTTATTTCTAACCCCTAAGTTTTTTCATTTTTAAATTCCATTCTTATAATGGAATTGTTAATAGTTTATGCAATAAATTTATGGGTGAATAAAGGACCATACCATCGGTATGATAGTGCATGATAACGAAAAAATAGAAATGACGGTGATGGTGATTGGCAATCATATGTTTGTACAAAAGAGTAAGATATTGAGATTTCACATCCAAGTAAATTCATTGTGTCTATTTGGCAGACACTTTATGCTGATTCCTCCATTCAGGACCAAAACACAGGCAACTTCTTACAGTCAGATTTGAAAAGGGATCTGAAGGTTTAGCAAATACTGTGAGAAATGAATTAGGAATAAGTGTTTCTAAATAATTTTAGATTATTATGTCTATTCAAATTTTGAGGTAAACATTATAAAACCTACCACAGATATTAATGCTGGTGACAGACAGGCAGACAGACAGGCAGACAATCTAAAGCCACCACTCTCACTCAAGCCCGCGGCTGCCCCGTGGCATGGTGTTACCTATGCAGTCCAGGATCCAGCCCACAGTTCCGTCCCCACCACAGGCCAGCACTCTGAAGTCAGGAACGTCACGGAAGAAGTTTAACCTAAAAAGCAAGCAAGTGATGGCACCATTGATATTTTAAAATGAGAACCTGTTCACGTTTTACTCAGCATTTGTCTAGTGAACTATGTATTTTTAAAACAAAAACTGAAATGTATTTCTTTGGCATTTTATGTATAATTCAAGGAAACTTGTAATTATATATTCCAGGTTCTATTCTTTACAACGACTTTGTAACTGCATATTCTAAATTCTACCATGAGTGTGTTTTATACTTATAAACTCTAACATTTGAGAAGTAAAATAATTAATAAATTATAAATTTAATTATCATATTTTTTCCAGATGTATTATCAGTTAACGTAACATAGAATGATGCACTCTATGTATTTTCATTAATAATTTGTACTAATTTCTCCTTTGAATAATCACGTATGTGTAATTGCCAAATAAGTAGACAGTGTGTTTAATATTTTTCTGCTTTCTTCACTACTGGGAGAAGCTAATCAGGCTGCAGATGGGGCTCTAGACAACTGTTCTGGCATTTTCTTTTGAATTAAAATCAGATATAGGAGCCACAGCTCATCTCAACTTTTAACGTGGTCAACAGTGTCTGCCCCTCGGGACCACTCATGCTTAACTGCTGGGTCGCTGTGACAAATTCCACTGCTTCTGCTGCTAATAGTCACAAGACAGGTAATGAGACACATACAGTTATACATGCTTCTTTTATTGCAAGAGAAATTGAAATAGGGCAGAAACTTGTGTCTCTTCCTCTCTTTTGCTTCAGAGATAATCACTGGGAATAATACAATAAGCACCAAAGCAATTTTTCTATACTGCATTATATATATATATATATATATATATATATATATATATATATATAGGCATATGTAATGCTTTATTACTCACACATTTTAACATTGTTAACATGACAGGGATTGTGGTTAGGGTTAGGGTTAGGGTTTACCTATATGTGTATGGATGTTTTAATCTTCAAATGTGCCTAAGAGATCCTTCTGTATTAGCACATACCATGAAAATAAGTATTGTGCCAATATTACTATACCATGATTCGATGTCACAGGATGATACTACTAGACTCCAACATTAAATAAATCACTTTTTAAACAGAATTTTCAAATATTCCTCCTATTTCACAATTATGAAAAGTAGTTTAATCAACAATATTTGAAGCATGTTTCAGGCAACATGTACACATATTCGGGGGCTTCTCTAGAGGAAATACTCTGTGACATCAGCCTCTCTCTCTGAATGTCTCCCACTGTGGAATACACAAGTCCCAAATTCTTTGCAACCCAAAAAAGAGTTTATTTGAACAATTTGGTGAAATTTAGTTAATGAGAAGATATTGCATCATTTTTTGTAACATCGCCCTTCCCCTTTTACTAATGGGCTGAGAATATATTCATAAGTGTCTTGAACTTGTATAATTTCTTATGTGAACTGCATCTTCAAAGTCATGGCCCTCTTTTCAAACAAGTTATCCTGTGATACTGTGTTAATCAACTCTTGACATACAAGTGATATTTTGCATTTAAATTTACATCATTTAAAATATCTTTTCAAGTTACACAAACAGTGCATAAATATAATGACAAATGTATAAGAATCAACTAAAATCCACCATCCTGTAATAATATCCCTGTTTTTTTAAAGTAAGAAATTTTCTTTCACTTTTTAATGTACAGTAGTATGTGTGGATATTTTACCTTTTTAGATATGCTACGAATATTTTCATCTAGTCTGTAACCATTTGGTTTGCTTATATTATGCATACTATAATAGATATCTAGGTACCCATTGCTCCTGCACAAGGTGAAACATTTTCATCAACCTACACATACTTTCCATGCCTACTCACTATACCACTCATCTTCTTCATTCATAAAGGTGACCACCATTGTGAATAGGCCATGTGTGTGCTATAATCACTGGACTGCTTTCTTCTTTTTTCCACTTACCATTGGTACAAACACCCATCAATGTTGAAGCTGAAGTTCTTTACAAGTGTAACTGTACTTTTTCAATTCTACAGTTGTGTAAAATGCCAGTTATATAAATACGCTTTTAAAAATCCATACCAGTGGGTATTTGGGTGGATTAGCTTTATGTTCTTTAAGAAAGGTCTTCTTATATGTACTTACTAGTGGCTTTAGTAGTGGCTTCTTTCAGAGTGAGACATATGCAATTTTATAAGACCATACTGATTTGTTTCTCAAAAAAGTTGTACAAATGTACAGTGGATGCACTTGAAGATTATCCTCTCTAATATTTGCAGTGTCACTCATCTTAATTTCATGTTTTCCTTAGTGTTCTGATCTATTTTCTGCTCCTGTTCATTTCAGTTAGCAAAAATTCTTCACTCATTCTGACTTTGTTCTTTTATGATTTGTAGTTGTAAAATATTTCTTAGAAGTAGAAAAATTTTCCTGTTACTTTCTTGAATGCATATTTAATAAATAAGATTTCAGTTTTTATCTACTCAAATTTATCAGTCTTTTGATAAATGGCTGCCACTTTCAAAGAATATTGTATAAGAAGATCTTCCCTCCTCAGAGGTCAAGATTCCATATATTCTCTTAAAGTTACAGAATAATTTTTGTTGTACAATTTTCTAACTTGTTATGCAATAAAGTAGGCTCTTTTTTTCCTATTTCTTTCATTTATTTCTTCCTCCTTGGTTCCATTATTTCTTCTGTTCCTTCTTCTCTTCCTCTTTTCTTACCATTTTTCCTTTCTTTTGTTGTGGCATGACAACATTTTCTACTTATTTTTAACCAACTTTAACCATTTTTAACCAATATTAACCATTTATTTATTGAATGATTCAGCTTATACCATGAAAACTCAATCATAAATCTAATTTTGTATACATATATATATATATGTTTATAATTGTGTTTTTATTCAGTTTCATTCATGTATTTACATCTTTGCACCAATATCACATTCTTAAATTTCTATAGTTTTCTACTGTCTACATCTCATAGGGTATGGTGAACCATAGCTATTACTTTTCTTTACTTTTTAAATACATTTGAAACTTTTACTCTATAAAAATAAAAATAGATAAAATCAGTCGTGGCTTTGATTGAATTCATACTAAACCAATAGATCAGTTACGTGATAAATGATAACTTCATAGTAAGCTTGTTTATTCCTGAATACAGGATTGGTCAGGTTTGTATATATTCATCTGTATTTTTCAATAAAATTTAAACTTTCTGCTTAAAATGTCACATGTACTTTGTTATATTTGTTTGTGGTTGTTTTATAATTTTATCTAAAATATTTTTGAAGTTATGCTTATTAATATTAATATTAAAGTTTTTGTTGCTAGGTTACTTAAGTTCTATTACTATATACTGATTTTATAAGCTATAATAGTACTCCTATTTCTCAAGTGCCTATATTTTTTGTCTGTAGAAGCATTTGAATTTATATAAAATTGCATCATATGATAACAATAGTATCAGTGGTGTCCAGTGTTGATAATTACTATGCCATACTGTTTCATTATCCTGGTCAGAATTTAACATCACATGTGAAGGTTCATACACAACATCTGATATCTTGTTTCTGAATTTAAATATAATACTTTCAGTATCTGCTTATTTTTTATGATATTTGCGATAGGGAATTTCATGTTTTTTGACTGATCCATTTTATCAGCCTAATAAAGGCTCTCTTCTGCTGTTATAATTTTTTTATTATTTAAAAAGTTAATTTATCACATGTTTTGAATGCTCTCATTCAGTTCTAGTGAGGAAATACAGATTTATGCACATCCACCTTAGGAACAATTCTTACAATCCTTTCACACATCTAAATTGACCAATATTTACTAATATTTTCATAGTAGATTTGGTTTACTAATATTTTCTTTAGAAGCTCTGCAACTATATTCAAGACCACAATACAACTGATTTTTTCTTCTTACCATTTATCTTCTTTTTACAATAAAATTATGGTGCCTCATTGTAAGCTGTGGAATGTATCACCATTTCCCCTTCATGTTGAAAAAAAAAATGTGTACTGTTGAAACTTTCTTCAAAAAACTGATAGCACTTTAATGAAAACTATCCAATTTCTGGTGAGTCTTTTAAATAAAACCTTCTTAATCAATTAAATTCTTTAGTAATTATTAAAAATAATTATAGTTTCTAATTTTTCCTAAGTCAGTTCTTGCCAGTTACATTTCTGTAGTAATTTTGTATATTTCTTAGATTTTTTTTCAAATATTTAGCACTGAAGCTTGAAAAACTTCTTCAAAACATGCCACTAGCAGAAAGCTTTCCCCCAGGGCTGACTGCGTCTGGTAAAAGCCTGACATCCATTGACTCACCATTGTTCTTCTACGCCATGATGAAGTTTCATCTGTTATTCATTCTTGTTTCCTTTTAAAATTGTCACCATTGGTTCTTCAGCAGCATCCTACCCCCAAACATAAACCCATGTGACTGTCAGACCAGCTTACGCTCCGTAAATCGCTTGCTAAAGGGATTGAAAACTGACCTTTCTTTATCTCAGTATCTTAAACTACGCAGTCCATGCAGTTTTTCCTAGAGATTTATCCATGCCTTATTTCATTCATTCATTGAATCAAATCTTTGGAATAGTTTTGTAATCATTCTGAGCCCCAGTTGGCTTATTTTTAAAAACTGAATTAGTGTCACCTGCTTTGTTGGTTTGTTTATACACACTTAAAATGTTTCTGTGTGTTACTATGCATGTGTTATTACTAATTCAACCATCTTCTCCCTTCATAACATATAGGTGTCTTAGGTAAGGGCACAGCGTGTGCGCTTCCCACATCACCCATCTCTAGTGTTCTGACAGGTTAGTCACAGAGTTATTTTTCTAAAAATCAAAACTGGATAGGACAGTGAGAACCCTCCTACCTACAATCTGAACTGGGAGTGAGTGGACAATCGGGAGACCCACGTACAGCCCCGAGGACAGAGGGTGCTCTGGGACTGAGAACAAACAAATGCAAGAGATTTGGCAAGAACCGAAATGCACAGATCTACATGGCACCGGCTCTTCACCCAGGCAGGTGGCCACGACCAGCCGCTGGGGGCTCACTCTTCACTGGTTATTTTCCAGTGAGGAAGAAGGAAGGGATGCAGATCCCGGAAAAAGGACTCCCTGGAGAAAATGCAGTTTCACTGATTACACTTTTCAGCTACCAGTTTCCAACAGTCCACTTGAAGAATCAAATAGTCTCCTTGCCAGTTACATTTCTGTAGTGACTTGTATATTTCTTAGATTTTTTTTCAAATATTTAGCACTGAAGCTTGAAAAAGTTCTTCAAAACATGCCACTAGCAGGAAGCTTTCCCACAGAGTTGACTGCACAATGAAAAAAGTGTGGTTGGCGCTGAAATGTATTTATGCCATTTTTTTGACATTAACAAATTAAAACATCAAATGGTTTATGGAGATTAATAACGAGGAAGTTTTTTTTGTTGGTCATTATGGCGTCCATTCTCTGGCAGAGTTTACCATTTGTCTGCAATGGTTATAGCTGAAAGCATTCTTACATTAATGTGTGGGTTTGTGGTTGGGTGTGAGATGTTCCACATCTTTGTTCCATAGCCACCACAATATTCTAACAGTCCCTAAAAATCCAGTGATACAAGAAAAATAAATTTTGAAAATGTGTTTTAAAACAATTTCTATGGTTTCTATAGTTAACCATATTTTATTGCACACTTAGAAATTATTATTATTTTTTTGTACCGGGGATCAAACTGACAACTGCGCATTTGCCAGGCAGGTGTTTATGCCACCAAGCTAAATCCCCAGCCTAAAGTGGATAAATCTAAGACCATTAAAAACACAAGACCATTTCATCTAAGACTTAGGAGCTTACCATATTCTTAATGTTGGTAAAATAATTGTGGAGACAACATTGATGTAGAAAATTAACAAGTTTTCATTTGTGCCTATCAATTCTAACATTTTAAGAAAAGAAAGAAAATTGCAACACCTATTCCAGAACATGGCAAGTATCTTATAATCAGATTTTTAATTTATATTTTATTTTATTTGCCTTTTAAAGACAGGGTCTCACTATGCAGTTCAGGCTGGCCTTGAGCTCACTTCGTAGCTCAGGCTGGTTTCAACTCACAATCATCCTCCTGCCTCGGCTGCCCAAGTGCTGGGATTACAGGCATGTGCCACCGTGCTCAGCTAATCAGATTTTTAAATAAGAGTATACAGGTAATTTTTCTGACTTCAGTCTGGCAATTTATTGTTCACTTTTAAAAATTTTTTTGTTTTTGTTTTTGTTTTGTTTTTCTGGACCTGAGGATCGAACTCACGACCTCATGCCTGCCAGGCAGGTGCTTGTGCCGCTGAGCTAAATCCCCAGCCCTTGAGCTAAAATCCCTGGCCCTGCATTTTACTGTTTAAAGAAAGAAAGATATTTCCTTTTACATAAATTTATTGCTTAGAAATGATATTAAGCATACAAAATTAAGAAGTGTATGTCTATTGAACAGACTATACATTATATAACAAAATATTATTTAACAATTAGAAAAGGCAGTGTGCTTCATACATACTTTTAGCATACTGATTCATAATAAGTGTTTGTTTTAATTACAAATATTTATACCTTTCTATGTTGAAAAAGGCTGAAACATCAACAATGACTTTACTATATGTCATCAGATCTGCTCTTGTTTAGAAAGATACTTTACTTCAGGAGCTTGATTTAGGAAAGATTTGAACTCTTTAAAACATTTCAAGGTAAAACAAGCATATTTTTCACTTATTATTTTGCTCAATATACATGGAAACTTGCAGATACAGTTATATATTATTCTCAAAGTTACAAGACTGAATGGATTCACAATTGACTCACTAAAATCAAACTTCATTTGTTGACTGAAGGGTTATTGCTGTTTTTTAAAATTGCATTTACAGTCTGGGAAAACAAATTTTAATAACTTCTAATTTGTGTTTAATATCCATGTTGCATCTATACACACCTTGGTATCATTGATATTATTATTGTACTACAGTATTACTTAAAAATACTGGAATGAACCATTTATGTCCCTGAAGATTTATTCTACAGTTTATACCACAAAAATTGCAGCAAAAGGATTCATCAATTGAATTTAATTTATACTAAATACGAAGCTAACTATGAATCTATTTGCTCAACTAATATCATATGGCCTTATTTTAACAATAAAGTATAAATCTGAAATAAACTAGAAAAGGCACTAGTTTCAGCAAAGTCAATTTCTTGAGCTATTGGGTTGAAAGTGAATTTCCACCTTTGGAGGGACATTTTTTTTGTTTGTTTGTTTTGGGGATCAAACTCACAACCTTGCGCTTGCCAGGCAGGCGCTTAAGCCACTGAGCTAAATCCCCAGCCCAGGAGTAGCATTCAATGCAGATAACCTGGAAGTTTGGTTTTTTTTGCCAGGCAGGTGCTTGTGCCTGCTGAGCTAAATCTCCGGCCCTACCTTGAAGTTTTAAAAAAGTAACTTACAGAGAATTTCACAAATGTATATTTCCAGTGAATCATTAATTAAAACATTAACTCCATTATGCTTGGATTTCTCAAAAACATGTGTGCCTATGAGTACTGCAGAAGAGAAGGGAAATGGTAGGAATTACAAAAGAGAAATTAAAACAGAAAATGAGAAAACATCAGCTTATATCCTTAAGTAACTTTCATATTTTCCTGAGTGTAAAATGTGTCAGAAGCAAGAGGATAATGAACAGGTCCTGTAATGTAGTCTAAATATTTTTTCTTTTGTGATTCAAGTGCAAAATTCTGAGAGATTATAGTTAGAGAGAATTATCAAATTTCCTTCAAGTCATTTTAAAATGATTAAAAACAATTAGTAAACATTTCTTGATCTTGTATAAAAATATCCATAATTTCATTACTATTATAAAACACTTTGATCAATATATTTTGTTAAAATATGGACTTGTTCTAGTAGGCAGAAAAGTCACAGTGATTTTTAAGAAAATTTAAAATTGATATGAATATAAATTAAATAAGAATCAAGTAACTGATAGTCTCCAAATATTGAGGATTATTGCTTTGGGCCAAACTACTGCACTATACCCCCAGAGACATACCAAATGAGAATGACAGTATTGTGGTAAGTGCAACGTAATCAAACTGAACTTTGTAATGTTATGTTTTCAAAATAATAAGTAAAACACAGCAATCAAACCGAAGGTCTCCAGTTGACCTGAGCCAGCATGAAAATCAAATCTCTTCTATTTTCTCTCAAGAAATAAAAGTAACTTGGAAATGACCAATTTCCTTTTTACTTATGACAGTTTTCTTTAGTGCTCTTCTCTCTACAAAGCTGACTTTCTCTGCTAAATTCATCAGAACACTCATTCTATTTGGTAGAACTAGATAATGCCCCATTATTGAATAGCAAATAAAAGTCAATAAGATCTTTAAATGTTTTTCTTTTATCTTTTGATACCTAAGAATATAAATATTTTCTCCAACCATTTCTTCTCAATTATATTTGTAAGATTTTCTATATTAAAATGTCAGTAAGTTAATAAAACTCAAATTTACATATTTTACTTAGTGATACAAACATGCAGTGAAGTTTATGATCATGCATAAGTCTCCCACACTGAAAGTATTAAGGAAGATACATGCATTATGTATTTACCAATATACATGTATATTGCTTGAAAATGCAATTTATAATATTTTGGTGACCTATGACTAACATCTAAGTAGAACTAATGACAATTCTGGAATGATTAGTAACAAAGAAGTGAAAAATATGAGTGTTAATTGGACCAAAACTATGCATACTTCTTAATCATCCTGAACTTTCAAAGATGCTAACATGGAAGAACTTATTCCTAATATTTCCAATTTGAAGGCCCAGCAATTCCTTTGTGGTCCAAAGGTCACAGTTTAAAATTAGCCACTGAATAATAGTAGCAAGTGTGATAAGATTTGTCAGATCTGTTTGAAAAATCTATTTAAAACCATTCTGTTATGCTAATGTTTTCTTTGTTAATAATTAAAATTAGTTTTTACTCTGTATGCATTAGATAATTCTGATTTAACTTAGAATATGACAAAAAGTATTTTGAGATAAAATAAAATTAGACTTCTACTTAGAAAGAAAAACACTACATTGCCTAGGATTAACTACTAAAGAATAACTAGAAATGCTTCCAAAAAGAAGATTTAATAGAAAGTCTTTATTGTACTCAGAAACGAGACTTTATAAACATCACACCCACACTCACTGACTTATTTAATATTCATTTATGAGCCATAATCATTCAGCAAGCACTGAATTAGGTTCGACAGATTCTAAAGAAAGCTGAAAATTTTGCCTTCAATGAGTATTTTGTTGGATTAACTGAAAGGACAGACAAAAAATATACACTTCAGACAAGCTCAGGGTGTGGTGTGCCATAATGCACAGTAGTGAAGAAGAAGAGTTTAATAAAAATAGATACATTGGAGTTGAATAAATGTAAGTGAAAGTGAAATAGCACCTCAACTGGTGAGGCAGGAGAGAGGAAGCATCAAGTGAAAAATTGTTAAATAGAAATAAAGATGAACCTAGATACTAGCAGTGATTAGATGAAAAATCTGGAAAGCCTGAAATGATGCATTCATTGTGAGAGGAGATGAGAAAGCCATTCTTTATTAATGGTCTTTCCATTTGTCAAATTAGTAATTAAGGCAGTGGGCAGATTTGCAAAAAAAAAATACAGAAAGTGTCACAGTAGATAAGAAGAATCTATTTTTATGGGGTCCCATACAACATGAGTTTTCATTAGTGCATAATGTTTATACCGAACATTGGACTTCACTCTGAAATTTTCAGATCTGCACGTAGCATACTTTTATCAGATCCGCGACCCCATTGCCTCACATGCCTTTCCATCCTCAGTCCTCTCCTACTCTTCCTCTTGTCTGATTTCTCTAACATTCATGTCTTCTCTTTCCTCCCCTAGATTCCACATGAGAGAGAACATACAATATAAGACATGGGAGATTTGAGATACCTATGGGGGTGTGTTCATAAGAATAGATGCAGGGAATAGAAATTACAGTGACTTCCTTTCCATGTGTCCTGACGATGCATTATTTCAAGCTCTCCAGATGTTTCATGCACTCACGCTACTAAACTACCTAGAGCAGTGTTTTCTGGGGAGAACATACAAGCTTTTATTGCTTCAATGACTCAGTATCTCAGTCTTACTTTTTGTTCTCTCCAGAAAGTTTTTTAGCAGGTATACAGTCAATAACAGACTAAATAATCTGAGAGAGAGAAAGAGAAAGAAAGAGAGAGAGAGATTCAGATTCAGAGAGAGAGAGATTCAGATTCAGAGACAGAGAGACAGAGACAGAGAGACTGAAGGAGGAGAGACAAAGAATTATGGCTTTTATTTTAACTAGTACAATGCTAGTTTCCTGGATATATTTGTGATTTATATGTGTATTTCAACCAATTCAAAATATAGTCTTTGTCTGTGATTCTGACTTCAATAAGAACCATGTGTTTTCCAACATGATGAACTTCTCCAAAATCTGCATTAAAATTATTACAATGGGAACAAATAAATGCATCATTAGTGCTAAAAATTTTACCTGAGTTTATGGTAGTATTATCACTAATATCTGATGTTTCAGCTTCAGGTAAATGAACTTGCAAAATTGTACTTAGGGTCTATATATTGAATGATCTCAAATAATTTTGCAAACTGACTTTCTATTTAAAATAGTTTTGTAATTCTGACATAAAAATGGCATCACTTGGCTTTTAAAAAGTTCTGGAAATGGTGTCAAAATATTAACAACTATCATGTCACTTATTACACTAGGAAAAAAATCCTTCAAAGTTGAAAGTGAAAATTAACAGAATAATTTTTGATCTAAATGAAAAGTCATATTCAACGAATGATATGCAAAAGGATTTACTGCAATTTAAATGATTGCCTTTGAGCAGAGGGTTGATCATTAATTTTGAAGCAGAGGCTAGTATCTCCTCATTATATGCACGTTACTGATTTTCACATGGCTAGTGATATCACTAGAGAGCATGGCTAATGTTAACAAAGATTTTTTGCAATGTATATATACATCACAAACTCTTAAGCAGAAATTCAAAACTCTTTCATTTAAAAGCCATTTTCTGTTTTGAGCTGGGTTTTGTGGAACAGTTTTATGGCAAAATAAAAATGTTGCTAGATTAAATAGCTATAGCTGTTAGCTATATGTGTAATGAAAACTACACCCCAAAGAAAGAAGTACATCATATAGTCTGTACTCTTAATAGAAGGGCTCATTGTTTTTGTTTCACATCCTTCCTGTAAGTAAGGATTTAGTTTAATGTGACTGCAGTTACTGTGAGAGGTACCATCTTGGTGAGTTTCACATGACAGTTTTCCAGCACCTGTAAAGAGCAAATCCACCAGAATGGTGTGTGGAACTTCAAAACTGAACCCTGTTGCCACAAGTACCAAGAGTGTGAAGGAATCTTGATATTGGTTTGAGATAAACCAGGTATATGTCAGCTTAGCTGGTTATGCTTGTCTTGACTATTACATACGTCACTTCTTCCAAATCCTACTGATACACCTGATCTTCCTGCCATCCGGGACTATGTCACTATCCTCAAGTCCCTAATAAATGGCACTCAGAGAAAACCTGACTCATTTTACGTCTTTCTTCAATCTCCCTACATTCTGAGGACACAGAGCCTTGCTATTCAAAAGCAATAGGTGTACACCTAACATTTGATTTTCTACTTTCTGCACCGACACTACTGCCTGGCATATCTGTGCCCTACGTGCCTTTCTGAGGAATTTGAGACCAAAGTGCAATGCGCTAGTAAAATAGGCATAAAGTTCTTCAAAAGATGTTGCTTATCTTGGTGTATGGAAAAGGTTGGGAAAGACATTTTTACAGTCATCTCTCAGATGTAATAATTATATATTAAAGAGAGATCTCTGTTCATTGGGCACATCTCACATATCATTAGAAAACAATATAGCAGAAGCAGGCTTAAGCATTGGGGAATTGTTGAACCAATCCACACCATAGTTCATTGAAGTGCACCAATTACAAGTGATATTTAAATTTTAAAAAATGTAAAATTCTAAGGCAAATGCTTGGGCCAGATTGATACTTTTTCAATACAACAGAAAAATCTTAAACTTCAATGTTACACTCCCAGGGATTGCAGTACTCCATGTGACCCGATCCCTTAGAACCTCTCTTAAGTGCTGCTGCCCTTCATTCTGCTCCAGTCACTTTGGCATTCCCACTAATGTTTCCCAAATATGTACAACATTCTTTCGATATGATTATTTTCCTCTTACTCTTCTGTCTTACATGTTAATCTACGAGGGATTCACATAGCTCATTCTTCCATCTCCTTCTTGTCAATAATCTTGTCCAAACTGTTTCAAAGGGGAATCACAGAACTCTTGCTATCGTGCATGTACACACTTTTTCTACCTTCCCAGCAAATATATATATATATATATATATATATATATATATATATATTGATTATTAGTTTGTGTTTGTTTTACTTCTCTAAAATAAAAGGCGATAAACATAGAGGGTGTAGTCTGTTTTTTTTTTCAAAGTTTTGGAAAGGGTAAGACTTGTTTGAGCATCTGGAAGCTGAGGAATCCACATGTGTTGAATTAATCTATATCAATATTAATTTTGCTGTCATTATCAAGCTATTGTCTTATGCTTTAATAGTTGCTATATTGTTATTCCATTTGAGGATGTACTAAATTGTCCCCTGCTATCTTTTATACTTAAATTATAAGACTACATCACTACACAATCATTCTTTTTTTTTTTTTTTTTTTTGGTACCGGGGATTGAACTCACGACCTCGCGCTTGCTAGGCAGGCGCTTAAGCCACTGAGCTAAATCCCCAGCCCTACACAATCATTCTTATGGATTTTGAGATAATAATCTGATGTGGGCATTTTCTTCTGAATAGTGATCACTTAATCATCTGGAGATGGTGGCAAACCTGCCCCATGGAACTTCACAGGCAGGGATGGCAATAGTAAAATGCAGATATTAACATTAAATGTTTCATTTAATTTACTAGAAACTTTTGTAGAAAAATATCAGAAATCACTTGAAGGCTATTTGTATGCAAAATAATTGGTCATTTGCAACAGCCAATGCAAGAAAATTATTCTATTTTTCATGTAGGATAAGAAAACTTTATTGCTTACAAACTCATAGGTGGGGATAACTTATTATATGGCAATAGAGACACCATGGCTAGTCCATCTTCCTAACACACTCCCGTTTTTGCATATTCTCTTTCATATAAAATGATTTTATAATTGTTATCATATTTAACAATAATTCAGATTCTTGTCATTTGCTTATATTTGATCATAAATATTTCTCTTGCTAAGATTACCGCACAGTTTGCATTTTAATGACTAACATGTAGTTATATAAATATGTCTGATTGTTAAATGACAATTGTTTTTCTTCAAGTTCTGTGGCAATTCAGAGAATTATTGAATTCAATATTCCAACTACCATTAAGTCAACTATTTTTCATTTCTTTGTGAGCTGAGTTATAAAAGTTCAGGTTTTTCAACATCTTTAAAATCTTGATGCATTTGTTAATCTCTATAGAAAGTGATGAGCTATAATATCCCAAATGTAAGCAAACAATTATGTGATTTTAATTATGTCAAAATATTTTTTTATTTTAGTAATATGTGTGTATGCACTTTGGAATCATAAAGCAACGTTAAAGTTCATTCACTGAAGTGACCAAGGCTGAGTCAGAATTATGCTTGCATACTGAACTGAAGAAGGGTTTGTAACATCACCTATATTTTATGATTAATCCAAAGAGAAGGGGAGTTGATTGCTTCATTTTTACACTAGTAAAGTAAGAGCTCTTTCTCGTATTTGGATACTTTCAGTAAGCTGGTTTGAATTTTGAGGAACATTTTCTTTGACTTTTGAGAATTTGATTCATCTCTGTGAAATGATTCCATGAAAGGAGTTATAATACAAAGCAATATGCCCTGATACAGGAAGAATTTTATTTAAATAAAAATATTGTATAAATTTGGTTATATAAAATGGTATTTTAAGTTAAGAATGTAATAAGAATCTGTTATATATATTTTTAATTTGCACCATTGTTTTCCCAGGAGAGTATATTTCAAGTATGTACTTACAGAAATATGCCTGATATTTGGAATATGTAAGTCTGTATGTTGATAGGTAAGTTTTCTTCTTAAAATTTTATATGTTTTGTATTCAGTTAAGGTTGATTAAAATAGATTCTCTAAAATACCTTTCTAAAAAAATCATTATATCTAATTATGACTCAAAATATAGAAAATAGTTACACATTTTAAAAGAATATTTTAATTTATTTTGCTTCATTAAATAATGGATATTTCTTATTTGAAAACTTTAAAGTTAACATGAGAACAAATGATATATTTCATGAAGTTTGGTGTCTGAAGAAAAAAAGTCACAATTATGCAAAAACTTGATGCTGACTTTCCATAAGTTACATTAACATGGAATTTTTATATAATGAGAGATGTGCTTGTTTATTTTTAATGGCATGAAAGAAAAATCATTCTATGAATACAAGTGAGCAACTTATATTTCATATTTAATGTTTTTCAAACAATTTATACCTCTAAATAATCTGTAAGGAAGAAAAATAAGAAAGAAAGAAAGAAAGAAAGAAAGAAAGAAAGAAAGAAAGAAAGAAAGAAAGAAAGGAATGGCAAACTCTAATTTAGAAACCTTAAAACAGAATAATCAGGATAAAAAGTTTTGTATAAGGAGATACAATAGAGATAATGATTTTTGCCATGAAAACAAAGTTAAAAAGAGAGTTTAGGAATTTACTATATGGTTTGCCAGAGTATCATTTTCATGTTAAAGAAAGTAACTTGCATTAAAACAAAGAATAGTAAAAGGAAAATAGTAAAGGTAGGATGAGAGAAGAGAGCAAAAAATCTGAGTGTAGTACAATGAAAAATTGGGAGAAATAAGTTAAAAATAGCAAGTTTGGGGTGACAAAATACACCTTTAAGAGCAAATCTACACAGTAGCATTGGAAAAGGCACACCCCAGAAATAACGATTAAACTAAAATGTACAGGTCGCAGAAGATACTAGATTAATAGAAGGATCTTACAGAAGAGTGCGGTTTACAGAACAAAACACTGAAAGGGAAAAAATGAAAAAGGACCCTTTTTTCAGCAGACCCACGATCAAGGACAGCACCGTGAGAACCAGGGGTGGTGGGAGGCACAGGGGAGCAGGCCAGCAGTGGGGTTCAGGGAGGGGAATATCACAGTCTGGCCAGAGCCCCCAATCAGAGCAACTGGTCCTGGCATTTGGCTCTAGGATAACAGCAGAGAAAAAGTGTCAAAGGCTGTCCTGCAGCTCGTTCCTCTGGAATGCAGTGTGGCCACTGGGATCAGAAAAAAGTGGGACATGATGATAAAAATGAAAGCAGAAATTCAAAAACATGTTCCTTAAATCACTTGAGATGCAAGTGAAAAAAAATCTTTAGACACCATAAATTGGGAAGAGTAAATATCACTAACTCAAGGAAATAACTAGGGAGTGGGAGTGTATAAAACAACCTAGGATAGGAAAGAACAAATAGATCAAAGAAACAAAATAGAGGTCAAAAATGTTCTTGCAAACCTATCACTGTATCTTATATGAAATGTGTCACTTCTGAGTGAAAAAAAAAAACTGGACTAACGAACAGCCTTTGTTGGGTCAACTAGACTTTAATCTGGGAGAAATACATTTAACACCTATATTATCTCTATCTGCCTTTAAGAAAAATGAAATTTTTAAAGATTAATGGCAGCAATTAAAAGCAAAATCTAAAATCACTAAGACAAAACACAATACTTTCATAATCCTGCCTTAAAGATATAATTTTCCTACAGATTATAAAAGATTTTGAAATTGTTTAGTTTAGAATTTCCTGGTAAAATTTTTACATGGCTACATGGAAACATTGTATATATCACAAGATATGTGGGAATCAGAACAGTAAAGACCCTCGCTGCAGGTTTAGTCCTGATATATCCATTGTACCATCTAAATGATACATCACCCAAGTTTCTGGAATGTACAGTAAGATATCTGTCTGATGCCACTTCACCCATGCTAGAACACAGGATCCTGGGGCCAAAACATAGTAAAGCTTAGGTAATGAGAACTCCACATGCAGTTAGTGAACACTGTGAGAGTCAGTTGTAGATGCATATTGCCTAGGTTACAGGGTGCCCACATGTTAAAACAAACATTATTCTGGCTGTTTATGTGAAAATGGTTTCTTAAATGAGATTAACATTTAAATTGGTAGACTAGATAAGGCATCTGGTCTTCTAAAATGCGGGTGCACCACATCCATTGCACTACAGGTCTGAATAGAACAATAATTTGACCTTTTCTTAAGAGACAACTTTCCTCCTGGAAGGATTCAAATGGTGACATGAGCTCTAGAGATTTTGCACTCACCACCTTCACAATCACACAAGTCAATTCTTCTTCTTATATCTTTGTCAACTGGGTGTTGTGTCGTGGTGCCTACCTGCAATCTCATCTCTCTGTAACACTGAGATAAGGATTCAAGTCCAGCCTTGGTAAATTAGAAACTTAGCAAGATCTTGACTCAAGAAAATAAAAAAAATAAAAACAAATGGGCTGGGAATGTGGATCACTGTGAAGATCTTGGCTTCCATTAAAAGCAAGCAAAAAATTACTCTTTCTCTAGAACGTAGATAGGTAGAGGTATATTGGTTCTGCTTCTTTGCAGAGCACGAATGTGAACACCAAGCTTTGAATCCTCTTGATTTTTATGTCTTTTAGTCTATATAGATTTTTAAAGCAAAAAGAGAGGTAAACTTCTTTAAGAGACAATAGAGTTTTCCACTTCAACTTTTGTGTGACTATTTTCAGGCTGTTTGTGTCATTTGGCAACTGGCACAAGGGAAGATCTGTGGGTTATTGGTGTAAAAACTTTGATTCCCTTGGGGAAAACTCTTTAGCAATGTATATAATAGGATGGAAATCCCTGCGGTGTTCTCTACTAACTTTGATTTCATCATTATTTTCTAACTTACAGAGAACAGCGTCCAATCCAATTTACTGCCATAATGTTTCCAAACTTTAGAAAACATTCATTCCTTAGGTAAATAGAAAGCTCTCTGTCTTTACTACATTATCCAGGCTTATGAGTGAGCCAAAATCTGGAATATTATGGGCACTACAGAAAAAGAAAGTAAAGCATGGAAAGTGCCCTTCTTCCCAAGCTTTAAGGAAAGCTATAGGACCACTCTTGACGCCTAGAGGGGAAAGAAGTGTGACAGGATCAGGTGCCTGAGAAGAAACAGGGAAATATTTTTGAAAGCACTAATATTTTCATGTGCCATGTGCTTACCAGTAAAGGTTCATGACACAATAATTTTGTCCCACATCAATATTACTACCAAAGACCTATTAGATAAAAAGTCATATGCCTATGTAAATATTTCTAACCAGATAAAAGATAATAGCAGAAACAGTTTCAGTTCCAGTTAAAACTTTAACGTTGTTGTAAAAACTATAGACATGGCATGTTTTTTCTTTGTATTATTAACCATATCATTTAGTTAAGTCACTGTTTGGTTAAACTTGGAATTTTCTGCCTATCGGTCTGTATACTGAGACTGAATGGATGAAGACAGAAGAGGCATTACAAAGACGTTCCCAGGGAACCAGAACTTGAAGCTGGGTATGATAAGTAGATGAGATTTTGAGTTGTCTGCAACTGAAGGAGTCGGGAGTTTGCTTTCAGCTACATGTGCAGTGATAATAATTTGTTGAGTGTTACAACTTTTTGTTTTTCATCATCTCACGTGTTAAGAAGGGATATTGTTCAGCCCCACTGCTGTAGTGAGGTAGACCCTATTTAATCCTACTCGGAATTCCTCTTTCTGCCTCATTGGCTATAGCAACCTCATTTGCTGAGAGGAGACAACTGATGTACACACTTTGGATAAGGTTTTAAGTCAAGATACCCAATGCCACAAAGGCCATGGCTTTGGCATGACACAGGTGCTTCCCACTGAGATACAAATTTTGAGTAGAGAAAGAACACCGAAAAGAGGTGAAATCAGTTCCACTTGCACAGCAGTGACCAGGAACCATGCCCTTTGATTCTTCTTACTTTGCTTAAATTGCGTTGAGTCCTACATTTTGGAAACTCATTCATTACTGCTCTATCAATTCAATGAAAACTTCATAATTTTCCAGGTTTTTTTTTTGTTTGTTTGTTTGTTTGTTTTTGGCAGCACTGGGGATTGAATCCAGGACCTTCACTCCACACTAAGCCACATTCCCAGGCCATTTCCCCCACTTCGTTTTTGTTATAGGAACTTGTTATATCATTAATTTGCCCAGGCAGAGTTCAAACTTGAAATCCTCTTGCCTCAGCTTTTCAGAGAGTAGGGATTACAAGCATGTGCCAGTACATCTGCTAGTCAGAGATTTCATTCTACTAACCAATTAGAGTGCATTCCTGATGCTTACAGAAAAGCAAATGTCACTGATACTTATGTAACTTTTTAATTGATCAGCAAAATGCAAAGAAAAATGACAAGAATGCATTTTATCTATCAAGTTGAACAAAAAAACACATACTAAAGATAGCCAATTTAAGAGGAGTTATGGAAAATACACATTATATATTGTTGCTGGAACTGTAGAAACATTTTTGGATAGTAATTTGGTAGAACCTGACCAAATTAAAATTAAAAATATTTCCAACCAATAATTGTTTTACCTATAACAATTTATTATATGAAATATTTGAATATGTCTTCAAAAAGAGATAAATGGACAGAAATATTAATCTGGGGGTACTGGTAGTAAACAAAAAACAGACACACCAGCAATAATAGGATAGCCTAGAAAACTTATACAATACTCTATAGTTCCTAGAAAGGACACTACAGAAATGAAAATGCCATCACAAAGAACAAATTGTAGAGCAATAGAAAAATCTATACTCTAAGTTACATAAAATATGTACCTATACAACATATAGGTATATTTGAATATATTAGACATACAGAAAGATAATCCCATATAGTCAAAACTAACCACAATGGTAATCTCTTAAAGAGTGGTAGCTCTTGAAGTAGACTCTGAAATTTGTTTTCTTAATGATATTCATTGTAATAGAGACTTCTTCTACATGTATACAGAAATTTATCTTTTTCAATATATTAAAATAAAATAGATGATGAGATGCCTAACACTGAGAGTGAGAGGAAGTGTGTAACAAATATTTAAAGTATAGTAGCAAAGTGGGAGGGCAGTGCTAAAAAGCATTATTGCAGCATATTTACAGAGAGTTACAAATAACCATGTTACTAGTAATTACTATTTAATATTACAACAAATAGCATTGCCAATAACTAATAATACTGAGAAAATACTATGTGAGAAGCACACAGCTATATGTTCCACACACATCATCCCACTGAACTTCTCATGGACTTCACTGTCCGATTAACTTAGGTGAAAGTGCTCACTTCACAAATAAGACAATGAAAGTACATAGGAATTAAGTTCCAAAGTTCGTAATTAGGAAATCCAGTCCATACTTTATGAAATCAAGATTGGATTTATCTGGTTTGGGGGACCTATAGGGGTCTTGAAATGACTCACTGACCGCAGCCACAATTTCTTATCCTACATAATATAAGCTACTTTTGTGAAGTCCAGAGAGTACTGATTGGCAAAGAGCCATACTAACTTGAGCATCAATGTTAGTATCAAACCACAACATTCACGGGGCCTTTCTGTAGGTGGCCCACCCAGCCATGAGCTGGATCATGAGCCTTGGGGTCCTGGAGTGTGTGGTGAGAGAAAGGCAGCTGAAGTAAGTTTCCCTGGTGAGCCTGATTTCACAGGAAGGGGGTTCTGCACACCACTGCTCACCAGTTAGAAATCTACTCTGGGCGGCAGCAGCAGCAAGGGAGCAGAAGGAAGAAATGAGTACGTTTGTGGGAGACTATGCTAACCATTCATAATTCACTAACATTTATTAACATAAGACATGATGCTACACATTATTTCCTGCACTTTCAGGAGTACAATTTCAGTATTTAGCTTTTAGTTCTTGACAATGACCTAAAAGACTTAGTTTAAATTATATTCATTCTTTAAATAAAGAGCACGTATGCATAAAGCTTACGAGCTTCTGTCTACCTTGTGTTGTCTAATGCTTATTTTCATGCTGATAGAGAGAAAAGAGGTCGATGGAAAAAGATGACATTAATTATTTAACTAGCCAAGTTATTACATTTTATTTCAGTTAATATGTATGACATCAAAAGTGTATGGTTTATATTGAAAAAATAATTTTATTTCACTGCCTCTTACCTATTAACGATGAAGTATAATAGACTGATATTTATTAGATTTTGCAAGTAGTAAATGAAAAAATCGCATTACAATTTCTTTCCCTTGTTAACTACATTTCTCTATACTCTTCAGCAGATTTGTATTTTATATTTAATGAGCAAAAGAAAGGAGAGTAGTTCTTTAAACACATGGTTTAGTAGTTTAAATAGTTGTCTAGTGTGTTTTTCTGTGTTATTATTAGTATTATTGTTAGTATCAATTCTCAATGTTTCAAATAGAAGAAACTACTTAAAATGAATTGTAAGTAAAAGCATCTTTTATGGATTTTCTTATGTAGTTGACAGTCTTTTTAAAATGTATTTACCCGGCTGTTGTATTCAAGCAATGTTATTTCTAGATATGTCACTCTGCTTATTTAAGTAGTTACTATTAACTAAGTTGATGCTAATAACAGTACCCTTGGACTTACCCTGGCATTGGTCCACTTCCAGCAAGACTATAAACCTGCCGCGGATTTAGCAGATACTGGAATTTTCTGTAAATTCTATACAAATGCAAATAAAAAAAATTAGTAATAGCATCTAATAAAAGTAACATGAATTAGAGTTATAAATGTTACTCTCGTATCTTTCCCCTAAATTTAAACCTTAGCGAATTCCTCCTAGTTAATACCATATTATTTCATGAATCTTTTTCCTTCCTTCTCATAGCAAACATCAATTTACATAACAACCATTACAAAAGCAACAAGCAGCTTCTCCAAAACTTGTTTTCATCGATATTTTCTGTTTCTTCCTCAAAAATTTCAATTTCTTTTTCTTATTTTAAATAGGAAAAAACAGAAAAATCAAGAAGCAAGTGAAAAGTCAGAAAAACAAAAAAAGCAAAGTGACAACAATAACAAAATAGTCACATAGGATTTCAAAACAAGATGAGAGGAATTTAGCATTTCCATTTCCTAACAGGTGCACACAGCATTGCACTATACCTTCTTACCTTACTCACCCCTCAGACACACACAGATGTGTCTTAGGTATTTTATCACTAGTATCAAGTGGTGTGTGCCTTAGGGTTGTTTCTGAATGAATGAGTGTGAACGCTTTGGTGTGAGAAACTTTGTGAATATATGACTTCCTGAGCTTTTGCAACTGATGTAGCATTTCAAAGTCAAACCAGCCAAAAGTTTTGGGAAAAAAACACTGTCTAGAAGTCCACTGTGAAAGCTACCTCTTATATGTATGGGAACATTTAAGTTTACATTCATAATATGAGAGGTAGAACTCCTTAAAATCAGATTTACATATTATTTGATATTGAATGTTTCTCATCACTATGTAAAGGAGAAGACACACATGACTGTGCATTAAAAAGTACTAAGAGTTGCCACCTTCTCCTCAGTAAGTTTAATTTCTTTATGACTAAAGTATCTCTGTCTCCCTTTTTTTTTTTAATTTAAAGAAAATACATACTGACTAATGGGGAAATCAAGAAGTAAGCTAAGGGTCACCTTCAAAAGTATCTTAAGTTGAAGAAAGTATATTTTCCTTTGAAAATACATTTTGAATTTTTACTAAAACTTCATTTGCATTCAATGTACAGATTTAGATATAATTCTTATCTAAATTTTGTGATTGCTATCTAATTCTTTGTGAGGAATTTACCTTTTTGTTTTTAAGGTAGCCATGGTATATTTTTGCTTTTATTATCTGTGTTTTTGGGATCTTGTCCAAAAATATCTTCGTCCATTCTCTTTGTCTCTGTCTCTCTCTCTCACTCTCTGTTTCTCTCACTTTTTTCTCTCTCTCTTTCATTTTCTTTCTTTCTCTTTTTCTCTTTCTCTATCTCTTTCTCTTTCTCTCTCTCTCTATCTCTCTCTCCCTCTCTCTCTCTTTGCTGTGAGGGATCAAACTCACAACCTTGTGTTTTAGAGCCAGGCTCTGTGCCACTGAGCTATATCCTCAACTCCTTTTTATCTTCTATAGTTTCATTGTTGAAGGTTCTACATCTTAGCGTTTATTTTATTTTGAGTTAACTTTTATAACCGGCGAGAGATAGAGAGATACTTTTATTATTGGACATACGAGTATTCATTTGTCCCAGCACTATTTATTGAAAAGTCCATCTATTCTCCAATGTATGTACTTAGTATATCTGTCAAAAATTAGTTGGCTATAGAAGGATGAATTTACTTATACACTCTCTATTTTATTTTATTCTGTTTTTCAAAAGTTATAGGAACAAATGCCACACTGCACTAATTACTCCAGCTTTGTAGTTTATTTCAAAGTGTGGCAGTGTAATGCTTCCTGCTTTTTTTTTTCTTCAAGATAGTGTTGTGAATCCAGCATTTTTATGACACAAAATAACTTTATGATGGTCTTTTTCAGTTCTGTAAAGACCACCATTCACATTTTGACAGAAATTGCATTGAATCTATAGATCATTTAGGTAGCATGGGCATTTTAAGAGCATTAATTTCTGCAATCTATGAGCAATCAGGATATAACTCCATTCTCTCTCTCTGTGACTTTTTCAATTTCATTTACCATATATATATATATATATATATATATATATATATATATATATGACAGAGAGAGAGAGAGAGACAGAGAGAGAGAAAGAGAATATTTTAGAGATCTTTGGTTTTATTTATCCCAAGATATTTAAACCATGGGCCTCTTGTAAATGGGATTGTTATCTTGATTTCTATTTTAGAGGATTATTAATTTGGTATCTCAGTTTCTATTTCAGATAATTCACCATTGTAAGGAATCAACAATACTGATGTTTTGTATGTTGACTTTTTGCCTGAAACTTCTGAATTAATTTACTAATTCTAAAAGTTTTTTTGGTGAAATGTTTGGTGTTTTACATCTGTAAGATCACATCATTTCTAAGCAGTGACAATTTGACTTCCTTGGTCCCACCAGGATGCCCTTTATCATTCTTTCTTGCCTGATTACTCTGATTAAGATTTTTCAGTACTTTGGTGAATAAAGTAATGAAACTAGAAATCCTAGTATTTTTCCAAATCTTAAGAAGAAAGTTTTCTGTTTTGCCCTATATAGTATGATGTGGGCTTTTATAGAAAAGTTTCTATTATGTTGAACTATGTTTCTTCCATAACTAATTTGTTCTGGATTTTATCATGAAGGCAAGTTAAATTTTATCAACTTCCTTTTCTGCATGTACATATATTGAAGTGATCATATTGACGAAAGAGAATATATCAAAGTAAAAAGCTTTTGCAGGACAAAAGAAACAATCACACTTCTTAGGTAGATAATCTATAGAATGGAGGAAAATATTTGCAAACTACACATCTTACAAAGCATTGACATCCAGTATATACAACAGAATAAGAAAAACTCAACAGTGAAAAAATAAAAATAAATTAAAAATATAGATCTAGAGAAGACACGAAAGATGGCTGATCAGTGAACAACAAAATACAAAGCCTCCTGGGAGAAACAACTCATATGCCAGAATAAAACATCCTGGGGAGATCCAGACAGAGGGAGTTGGATCCTCTTGACACAGGAAGAAATTAAAACATAAAAAAGCTCGTCAAACACATCGGGACTCCAACTGGAACAGCTGAAAATTATGGGACACAGCATTTTCACTGTGACCTGCCAAGTTTGGGCTGGCCTGAATTTGCACCAGCTTGAATCCACACTGGCCAGCAGAGCCGCCCAAACTCATTCCCACTGCCACTCACAGGAGCCACAGTAGCGCTGAAATCAGGGGTTGGTGAGCCCACAGGAGACTGGAGCCAGCAAAGGGCCCTCCATTAATCCACAGTCAGTGCTGAGAATGGGATACCCCCCCCATGGGAAGGGCATGACCAAATGGGCGACATGCTGGAATCGGGCAGGAGGATCCTGAACTGGGAGCGACAGTGACTTCAGTTGGTTGCTCTCTCCCCAGAACAGATTCGTGGGATTTGCTTGGACTTGGTTGTGCCCCGGACCGGGACCCAGAGAGACATCCCAAATCAATTCCCTGCACCTAGCACACACTAACTTGGTGAAGGCCACTGAAGTTTGGCTGACCTGGTGGGGAGGAGCAGGCATACACAGCCTCTGCTTACATCTTAGTGACAAAAGCAGGCAGGAGAGGGTGGAGGTCCCTTACCAGCATGCTTTGGAGGAACTGTTGCCAGCAGGGAAGGGGGCTGGGACCTGCACTGTACACCTGTGTTGAGGAAGCCAGGACCATGACAGGAGAGAGAGGCAAGAGGAGACCCCCAGCCCAGAACCTTGAGAGCACTGATCCAGGAGAGGGAAAATCAAGGGAGACTGAGGGTGGCAAACACGCAACATCAGACATGGCTTCAATGGAAATTAAGAGATATCTTGGAGCTCAAAACTGAAATGTTAAATCAGGTAAAGCAAGATATGAGTAGAGTAATAAAAGAAATGCTAAGCATCTCTGAGGAAGATACAGATGGAAGAAGGGAGGAACACACAAAAAAGGAGAGAAACATTCGATAAAGAATATAAAGAAAATATAGAATACATGAAGCAGATTCAAAGAGACTACCAGGAAATTAAAAACTCCTTTGAAAGCTGCCAAAACTCCTTAAAAGAAACTAAGGATAGACTATCAAAACTTGAAGACAAGTTTGCAATGTGTGATCATGAAAGGAAAGATCTCTTAAAAACAACAAGAAAACAGGCAGTAACATTACAAAGGCTAGAAGATGACAAGACAGTCTACAATTTAAGAATAAGAAATGTGAACAAAGAAGCAGGAATACAAAGAGGTGAATAACAAAGTCTATTCATGGAAACAATTAAAGAAAACTTCCCAAGCGTGGGAAAAGAAAATGACATTTGGTTATGTGAGGCATACAGAACTCCAACCACCTACAAAACAGATCTACACCCATACATACCAAGATACCAGAAATTCAATATAAAAACAGAATATTAAAAGCCATCAGAGAAAAGAAACAGATTACCTATAAAGGAAAGCCCATCAGAATCACAGGTGACTTTACCTGTACTAGATTTGAGGGCACAGACAGTTATCCCAAAAATAACAGGATATGGCATGGTAATTATCCTTAATTTCCTATTAACTTAATTTAAACCTCTGTAAAACCTACACTGTTTTACCATGACTGGTCATAATCAAATCTGGTTTGTTAGATCGCTGTTTTGTATTGACAGATTGTACTCAAAGCTTTATGATTGATAGTATCAAGTCTGAGAGTATAGGCAGCTACACTTAAGATAACAAGATTCACTAGAATATCCACTATGGTTGGATTATTATCTGCCTTTGAAGTTTTATACTGTCTACAATGTTTTATTTTTACTAATATTGTTATGTACTGCTATATTCAATTATACTGCTATATTGAATTATGCCTGATGATATAGACAATTCTATTGAAGATAATAAGAAACAACATAGTAATCATTTTAGATCACCCTATACTGTGGTTTTATACAACTTTTTGGTTTCATGTTTTTATAGGAATTTGTTTTGTTTTGTCTTGCTATGTTTTGTTTTTCCCTCTAATACAGAAAGGATAGAAATGCAAAGGATAGAAATGCATGAAGAGACTCATGCATGCATAGCTGTTTACACTCTCATTGTTTGGCTATCTACTTTGTATGCTTTAATTTTTTAACTTGAACAACTATTTCTAAGAGGACAATATGTAATTTATCAACTAGTGATTTACTACTGTTTATTTTGTTTTGAAATTATGTATTATTTCTACTCTTTACATGTTTTTGTTTCTCTTTAAATAATAAAAAAAATTTGTATCCAAAATAAAAGTGGAGGTATGCCAATATATATATATATATATATATATATATATATATATATATATAAATTTCTTCAAGAAAATCATACTAATAGTATGTAGTATCTGCAAAAAACCCCCCAAAAAACCCAAACTCCCATTTCCTTACTTCTTAAGGAACTGCAAATTAAAATAATTGGATTTCATTTCACTCCAGTAAAATGATTATTACCAAAAATAAATAAAATAACAAATGTTGACTAGGAGTGGAGGAAAGAAAAGGCTTAGAACTGTTAATAGGAATATAAAATAGTAGAGCTATTATGCAAAACGGCATAAAATTCCTTCAAAACTTAAATCATAAAAGTGCTATAAGACCCAGCAATTCCACTGGGGGTGTTATGAAGGACATGGGTACATGGGGGTGTGGCTCAATAATAGAGGGCTTGCTTAGCAAGACTTGATTTCCAGCCCCACAAAAAAACAGGAAGTGAAATCTATACACAGAAAACAGATCTGCACTCCATTGCTGCACTGTTTATAGCAACCAAGATTTAGAAACCAACCAATTGTCCATTTGTTTATGAATGGTAAAACAAATGTGGTACAGACACACAATGGAATACTATTCAGCCATAAACAATGGAAGATTGTCATTTGTGACAACACCAATAGGACTAGAAATCATTAGGTTAAATGGAAAAAGGCTCAGAAAGACGTGGAATCTAAAAAGGTTGATCTCATAAAAGTCAAGAGTAGACAGTGATTATAAAAACTAGTGTGAGTAGGAGAAGGCAAAAGGGGAAGGTTATTACCAAGTTCTAAGTTATAGTAACAGAGAAGCAAGATGTTCTGGCATGCTATTGTGTGGCTGGATGAGTAGCTAATGATGTAATTTTTAAAATCTAGAAGGAAGGATTTTAAAAGCTTTCAACACAAAGAAATGGCATATGTTTAAGAAAATAGGTGTTTAACTAAATTAAATATTACATAATAAATGCAAGTATCACAATATAACAAAAACCCCATTAATATATGTAACTTGGAGTTTTTATTATCAGCTAAATAGTAAATTGAGTTTGTATAAGAAAATGTCTATGATATATACAGCAAACAGACCACAAGTGGTCAGGAGAAAATAATTTCAGTATTATTACAAAATTACTATTTTATGTCTACAAGAGTGAGGCAACTCTTTTTAACAAAGGGTCATGAAAATTTTAACTGTTAAGCTAGTATTTATTTAGAGTAATTAATATCATGTTTAGAAGAACAAAATGCAACTATATGTTGATGAAAAAAAGGAACAAGCTATTTTTAAATGGAAAACCTAATATTATGTTGACTGAAAAATGAAGACTCTTTGTTTCTTTGGAATAAACTCAGAAGTTTAATGGCAGGAAAGAAATTTACTTCCAAAATTCCCTTATTCGTAGATACATCTGTTCTTTTTTATTTGGTAAACTACGTTTTATTATCATAGCATTTGTGTTAAGGCATCCTGACTGCCTTTAGCAGGTAAAGCTGAATTTTTGTTTTTTACTGTCCCCCTGTAGTAGGACATAACATTTATTTCCAAAGTACTGTTTTCCATATTGTGTCAATTATGATTTAATCATTAGCTCATTACAAAAAAAAACCTTTTATCTCATCAACTGGAAGAGTGAGATACCTGATGATGCAGGTTAATCTCATTTATTTCAACTCTACTCTGCTTCTCCAGAAAATTTGGACTCATGTTCCCCATAGCAATATGTTTTGCCTATAAGCTGGAGATAAATTCTCTTCTGCAATTTCAGGCTGCGATTTACCCAAAGTCTCATTGTTGACTTTTTGGTGAATAAATTTTTATTCCACAGTGTTTATGAAGCCTTACAGTACACCAAGATATTGGCTGGTAGGTGGGGTAGAAAGAATGCAGATAATGAGCTGTGATATTAAAATATTTCTCAAAAACTATTATGAAACATTTTAAATTGTGAAAGAAGAAATCACTATTAGAATACATAGGTGCTAGCATCATATATCTCATGTTAAAATAAGTAAAGAGTGAGGAATAATTTTAAACATTATTATATGAAAATTTTAGTTTATATTATTACACTTGTGATACAGATGTGGCATTTAAAAACATACCTTTCTCCTTGCTTCCCACCACTTTTGGGGTTCACAAAAACTAACAGTGGATGAGTACCAGGAACAGGAGTGATCTAGAAAAAATGTTAGATGTATGGACAAAGCATTAGGCATCTTTCTTTTATTATTTCCATATCACGAAATAGCAATTCACAAATTCAAAGATAGGATTTTTCTTTCCCATGAAGTGTAATAAGAGCACCCCTGTGTGCTGAGGGCCAGGCGTGAGTAATGTTACAATCATTACATTCCCTAAGTGAAGTTGTGTGAAATATTTTTAATTTTTCTCCTCTCACCTAACTAGTTCTCACTCACCTGTATCATTGTATCTGCCTCTGGTTTACTGTTCTTTGGTCAAGAACACAAGGATTCTCCTTTCCTGATTTGCCTCCTAGTTGGCTGGGAGAATAATTAGCTAGAGCAACTTTGGTAGAGGTTTCCTGCATCTTTTCTCCTGAACCAAATGTGCTCAGCCTATTAATGTAGATCAAGTACCAACTGTAATTAAGTCATTGTGCTACTGGCATTTAATGTGTGCCCCTCTCACTTGTTAAAAGCAAAAAGTGAAAAAACACCAAGAAAAATATTATATTCAAAAACCAGTTTTCAATTTCTTTATTTTTCTTCCTTGTGCAAAATTGGAACTCCTAAATTTATCATAGGCAAAAAATAATGGTAACATATGTACATTTCAGTGGATTTTGAGCTTAATTTACATTGTTACCTCTTGTTTTAAAATAGAAGTGAGAACCTTAAGATTTTTTTAACAAAGTATTAAATCTGAACCCAAATACTCACTAGGATGATTTTTCCTTTCCTCCTTAAACTCAACTTTTATCTTGTCATTTGTGTGACATGGTATATAAATTCACATTGAGTTCAATATTTGCAATTACTTTGAAAATATGTTTTGAAATATCTTTCAGAGCTATTTATTAACTAGAATGTTTCAGGGTATAATTACAAGAAAGATGCAAAGTAAAGTTCAGTAAAGATTGTGATATAATTGCATATTATGATGAACAAATAAGTGTCTCACTAAAATAAAGTCTATAGAGTATCTCAAAATAAAATATAAAGTCAAGTAATTTTTTAGAGTAGTTAGATCAGCAATACATCAATGAATCAGAAAAGTAGAAACAAATTAAAACACTTAGAAGAATGATGATTATTAACATTCTTTTAGCAACTGTTTCTTCACATGTCCGCTTACCACACACCAGGCTTACAAAAGGTGACACTATAAAATATAATGTGGCCCTTTTAGTTGACAGTAATTCTATTCTCTCACTTGCATGGGCCCAAACAAGTTGACAACATCCCTGGTCCTTGATTTCTTACCAACTCTGTGCCCCAGCTTTAGCATGTTCCTTTACGTTCTTTCTCTAGACCTTTCTCCACCTCTACAGCTCCTTCCTGGCAAGCCTCCATCAGGTAAGCCCTGCATCACTGTGACACTGTAGATGTCCACTGGACATTCAGTTTTCCAACAATCTAGACCTAGCCAGAGGAAGACTGGTGAGCTGTAATTCTGACCATGTTGTTCCTCTGTTTAACAGAGGCTGAGATGAAGTGAGGCTACATCTCACTCATACCCAAAATTCTCATGCAAGCCTTCCTGGTTTTGAAATATCCCTCCTGGTATTTCTGTATCATACTCTGTGTTATTTATTCTACTCTGACCACAGTGCTCAGTTGCTCCTAGAACTTGCTGGACATACACCTGCCTCGGAGCTTAGAGCCGCTCACTTCCCATAAACACACATGGTCAAATGCACTAAGTGTGTCGCTCACTATCACTTTCTTTGCACACCTCACTCAGCTTTAGGAGTAATCTCTCAGAATTGAGATTACTTTCTTCCTTTCTATTTTCACAAATTGTACCACCTACCACATGTATAGGGAGACAGGGACCAGGTTGAATCTTGACAATTAGAAATAAGATATTAAGGAATAAGAGAATGATAGGGAGAAGCAATTGTATGGAAAGAGACGCAGGTTCAATTTTAGGGACTATGTATAAAGGTCCCCTTTTTTTCTTGAGTCTAGAGCACTACAAACTAGAGTATTACAACCACTGTGGAGGTCAATCTGGAGATTCCTCAAAAAGCTGGGGTTGGAGGTCCCATTTGACCCAGCTATTCCATTCTTAGGCATATTCCCAGAAGATCTGAAAACATCTTACCACAGTGATATATGCGCGCCCATGTTTATAGCAGCACAATTGTAATAGCCAGATCTTGGAAACAACCTAAGTGCCCATCAACCGAGGAATGGATAAAAAAATTGTGGTACTTTTATACAATGGAGCTCTACTCAGCTATAAAGAATGATCACATTGAGATATTTATAAGTAAATGGATGCATCATGAATATATACTCATAAGTGAAATAAATCAAACTCACATGTATAAATACCGTATAGTCTCCCTAGTGTAAGAAATGGTAAGAGTACAGAAGATTTTATGGAAATCATGGTTCACCATTATACTGCTTTGATGTCTTACATCTTCATTCATTGGTTCAAATGGTTTTATTCTGTTTTGTTTGATCTTAATATATGTGATCATATGAATAGTTACTTTGAAGACAAGACAGTATGGTAGCCAGTGTTGATTTAATATCATCTTGCTCTGAAGTCCTATCATGCTTTTGTTTTTCTATTACCATTGGTTCTATCATGTTGTGTCTTATTGGATTTTAATATGTATGATAGTAAAAACAAAGTTTTTATGGAAAATGAGATAATATAGCAGCCATTGTTCATCTTTGGTTATTTGGTTCAGAATGTCTTGGAATACTTCCATTCTCTTGATTATTTATTCTACTTCATTAAGTTTAACATTACTGCATGTAAAGCTAAGCTCAACTATTTCAAAGAAAGAGACATTATGATAGCTACTGTTAACATCTAATTGTCTTGTTGTGAAGTGCTGTGTTGCTTACATTGTTCTGTTCTGATCTGCTTAGATCTGTCCTCTTTTGTTTTATTCTCTTTAAAATAAAAAAAAATTTAAAAAAAATTTTGTATTATTTCTATCCTCTTTTTGTTTCATTTTTTTCTTTAAATAAAAAAAAGAATACAAACTAGAGTATTAGTTCTCCAGTGACATTGTGATTTGGAAATTTCAGAGTATTAGGGTACAAGGTAACGTGACGTCAACACAGAAGAATTCAAAACACTGTTCTGTTTTTCCTTATTTGTTCATGGCGGAGATAATCACCTATACTTCTATAACTCTTGCATGTTAAAAAATTATATTTTCGGTGACATTTGGTCATATGTCTCAAGTGTAAACCTACGGCGTGAGTGATGACAGAGACAGAGTGGCTCACCACTGCTATTTGAAGTCCCCTGGGATTTGGATTAATTAATGAGACTCATCCTAAGGTTATACATGATCTATTACTTCCTCTAATTAGAAATAATAATCCTGATCATTATACTGGTTAGCTGGAAAGAAGAAAGATAGATGTGCTTAACTATGATTAATGGTCTTCTGTAAGCAGCGTAGATCTCTTCTGACATTGAGTTTTATACAAACTGGACTTCAAGTCAATGCTGTTTCACATTTTTAAAACTCAAAAGAAAATTAATTTCCCAATAGATAGTTTTGTTTTCCTGGATGAGGAAAACAAACATTTTATCACTTTAAAATTGATACCCACAACGCAAACTTTTTTCCATTTTACATGAAATATGAATTCAGGAATTTTTTTTTCTCTAAAAGTATGTAAATATCTATGTGTAACTATGAAACAGACTTGTACACATATCTTTTTTTCAAACTTAATAATTATAAATGAAAATTACAGTATTATCTACTTTCCGTTGTTTTCTGGAGGCAGATATCTGCATTTTTCTTACCAAAAACTTCAGCCAGCACAAAAATGTTTCGAGAAGTATGAAAGTTATCATTACAAAGATTCAGACATTCACAGAGCATTGTTGGTGTATGGTTTTTAATATGGTATGTCTGTTTCATGCTTTTAAATAGTCTCTAAGTATCCCTGAGCTTGATTTTGAAAATGAGAAAATTGAGATATGATTATTTAAATCTTAAGAAACTGATAAAACAACTTCTAATAAAAATGGTCCTCATTTCAAAGCCTGGAATGATATAAAAATGCATGAAGATCAAGGAAATCCTAATTTAAGGTATAAACAGACAGATAGCCAAAGAGAGAGTGTTTGGAGGTAAAACCACATGAAATCTGAGCCAGACTTGCCCTCATTCAGTGTGGGGCTTTCCCACTGCCAGCCAGTGCGGACTTAGAGAGACTACTGTTATGAAACTACTGTTTCATAATTGTGTTATGAAACACAATTATGAGAATGTTTAAAATGGTGATAGTAGTGGTGACATTGATCTCATGTGTATTGAGATAATGATACAGGTTAATATGTGTAACAATTTCCTATAGCACTTAAATTCTACAAAATAGTAACAAATTATACATGTTTTCTTTCCAGAATGAAAAATATGTGTCTAGCCATATACACCTGGATTTCACATAAAATACACCTGGATTTCACATTTGGATTTCCTTTCATTAATGTCATTACAGGAACTCAGAGCGACTAACAAATCTACACTAATCAGTACAGTAATTGACACATTACATTTAAGTGATGCATTTTAAAAATAAAAATTATATAAAATGACATAATAATAATTTGGTATTGCTATTTAAATTTTGATTGATTTCATTTTTTTGAGACCTTCAATGACCTTGCTAAACAATTTTCAAAAGTTACATCCTGATTTAGTCTTTAATAAATGCTCAGTGGTAGAGTTCTTGTCTTGCAGGCACAAGGCCCTGGGTTTGACCCACGGTACCACACACACAAAATTCATAAATAAATAAATATTAAAAAATAAACAAAGTATCTACTCTCAAATACAATAATTTTATAACTTGGAATTATGTTTTACATTTGAATTTAACAATCCGTTGAAGTAAATAACTTTACAATTTCATGGATTAGCCAACCTTTTCAATTGCGTACTTTTTGGAGTTGAATAAAAAAGTCATGTTGATATCAGAGATGATAAAGAATAATTTATAGGAATTAAAAGCACTTCAAATGGTTTAAAGGTACTTCAGTCTGTTTAGACTACACATATACAATGGATTTATATTTTTTTAAACTTTTAAAGACCTCAGTAAATTAGAATAAATTCATTATTTTAATGATTTATTAAATAAGAAAAGTATTCACATCACTAGATTTCATTTCCTTTTTTTCGAGACACAATTTCACAATGAAAATATCTCTTCAAAATTCTACCTTACTAATGTGTGTCTATGTGTCTATGTAACTGCATGGTGAGAAAGAGAACATGTATAAATTATCAACCCAAATGTTTATAGTAAGTATGTGTGTTTAGTAGTAATCTGCAAAAACTTTCAGACTGACAAAATACATTTTGCCAACTTCAGTTTAAGTGGAGATAATGTATCAGTGATGATTCTACCCATAATGTCACTCTGTCAATCAACTGCAAGCCTGACATCTTGATAAATGAATAACAATCTTCCCAAAACAGGCTGCTGAGCTGATAAAGGTGTTACACAAACATGTTGGTGCCTGAACATCTGCCCTTCTCAGAACCAAAAAGTCACAACCACAAAAGCCATTAAAATGCTGGTCCCCAGAGCGACACCTGTAGGCCTTGTCCATCCACGGTCACCGAGTTGGCTCTCTGCATGGAGTTCCGGCTGCTCACTTTGCTGGGCTGTTGCTGTGAGGTGCTTTTCTCCTTTTTCACTGTTGCCTGTCTTTCCTGTAATACAAATAACCTTGTAAAAGGCATTCACTAAAATTGAAAACTTACCAGTGAGACAAGAAAATGGCTTACTAAAGGGGGCAATAAATAAGAGTTTCCTTGCTACGAACTCTCCAACTCCGTAACTGGGATTCCTAAAGAATCTCTGCTTTCGATGGCTCAGTGCAGATGATAGTTAAATGATCACAATATCAACTAAATGATGGGAGTGAAAACCAAATTGTAATTATCCCTATGTGCCCAATTATTGCTCTTTATCAAGAGTTATTAAGGATCACACAAGCTGTTATTTTTGTAAACAACGGGACAGATACATAAAATAGAATTATCATTTAAAGAATTTCATAGTATTAAGAACAAGGCTTAGAAATACTTGCAATATTGAAAGTGAAGTCTAATTGTCTGATGGATTTTGAAGCTATCAGAGATGAAATTCAGAAAAAAGACACATCTGGCTGCAGCTTATTCTTTTGTTTCTGAGGGATGTGCGTGTGTGTGTGTGCGTGTGTGTGTGTTAGAAGTTGTCTGCTTCTGCTTTCTATTTTCTCTCTTTTCACTTCTTCAATCCAAACCAGTAAACTCTTATCACCCACTTTTCTTCAGATCTCTGTATACCTTTTCTTTGCCATATTTAATGCCTGGCCTTTGTCTTTCCACCATTCAGCAGTATCTCACAAAACTGATCTTACTTTTTGAAAACTTGGCCCCCTGTGCTTGGAGGACAAGTTCACTTTTCACTTCACTAACTGCTTCCTCATTTTCCTTTTGTATCTTCTTTTTCCAGCTCTGCAATCTGTAAAATGTATCTTCTTCCTTAGACTAAACTCTCAGCCATACTTACTTCCTCCAACATCACCCACCCAATCATCAGTTTCAACTTTTTGAAGTTGTCTGTCATGGCTCAGATCTACAGTGCCCTCCAAAGCTCTCGCGTGCCAGATGTGGTGGATTTGGAAGGTGGCTGGAACACAGGGCACTGTTCTCATCAGTGGATTCACCCCCCGGGGAGCTCAGCAGCTGGGAGTGCAGTAGAAGTGTGGTCTGTTTGGAGGTGGGTCTTTGGTGTGTGACCCGGAAGGGAGCATCTCCAACCTATGCTCTTCCCTTCTCTCTCTGTTTCTTTCCCATTATGATCCGAGCAGATTTCCTCACGGATCCTTCTATCTTGGAGCCTTGGAGCCAGCAACTATGGACTGAATCCTCCAAAAACACAGACCCAACTAAACCTCTTCTTCAAGCTGTATGACTAAGGAAAGCGGCTAAGACACTTCTAAATATATAATTCCTCTTCACATCTCACCTTGGACACTCAGCTTATGAAGGCAGCAGAGGCCTTTTCTATCTTTCCACATGAGTGTCTCAAACTCCTATCCATGCGAGGATTGCTATTCGCCACCTCCATCTCTGCATGACTTCCCTGAGCGTTATCTCTTCCCTGTAGGTTATTATAAGCTCACCATCTGGATCAATCTCTTTTTTTGTCTGACTATTGTTAATCTGCAACAGAATAGCAACACTCACCTCTCTCTACTCCATTCCAGCTACACTGGCCTCTTTGCTATTTCATGATCACAACAGCTTTGCTTTTAGCTCACAACTTTTGAGATCATTCTGCACTCTGCTAGTTAATCTGTCCCTGTATATTTGTTGACATTGGGTCTTTAGGAAAATTCGGAAAGCCTTCTCTATTCTTTAGCCTCTTAAAAATTATTGCAACTTGAAATGTTATTTAATGTTATTAATGCCAGTGTTTCCCATTTTAATTGAAATTCCAGAAAGGAAAGGACTTTCCTAAATAAAAGAACAACAACAGACAGTATTAATACATAAAGAAAAGAACAAAACTTAATATTCAAAAGCCTATTTGTTAAAAAATGCTTAATGCATTGTGTTTAGGACTCTCGAACTATGTCTAAGCTTCATGTGAAAAGTGGTCCTGATTATCAGTGTCTAGTCACGAGTACTTAAAAGTTTGTGCCACATATTTCCTGTCACTTATTCAGATATATATTTTAGTGTTATTGTTGTTAGAATATTATTTCAAATTTCCATAATTTAAGAAGATATTTTAACTAGCTTTAAAATATAACTTTTTCAGATATATTAGGGCTAGCTAGGTAAGAAATCTTTGAGTAAAATAAGTGCTAATTAGTGTAGACAATTTCCTTACTTATCCATGGTGTAAAAAATGCTGGAGGCCAGGGATTTAGCTTAGTGGCTTAAACACCTGCCTGACAAGTGTGAGGTTGTGAGTTCAATCCCTGGTACAAAAAAAAAAAAATACAATGGACACCTCATGTATATGGTTAAAAAATGGGTGGTGTGATATTATTCCTGATGCTCAAATTCTTTAAGATATGATATACTTTTATATAAACATAATTTCTGGCAAACATATTGATACTTTAAACAAAGCAATGTGTAAAAGTGAATTATATGACGAGGTTTGAATTCTACAAACTTGAAGTGAAACACACTTCTCTTACACAAATATTATGTAACCTGGAGACTTTACTCTTAATGCAAAATGGAGATAATGCCATTTGTCTCTGAAATCTGTGTAAGGGTTAGCACAAGTTAAAAAAAAATCAACAAATTCCTAAATGTTGTGTGAGCATTACAGCATGTATTTGATAAATGAAAATTATTTTGAAAAACGTAAAATTAGTTTCCTTTCTTGGATGTTCATTTGTGTTGCCATTATGCAAACTATTTATTTACTTCTAAATGTGTAAGTATGAAAAGTTTCACTAGTTACATCAGGCATATGTTCAAAGAAGCAAAGCTCAGTGCTTGTGCTTGAAAATGCACAGCAGGTATTGAGTCCAAAAACACAGTGCTGTTGGTGAGTATAGAAATAGTCTACTCTCCCATTCTTCAATAAATTATGGGGTCAATATATTGTTAAAAGTCCCCAATAGGAAAGATTACTCTATTATAATTATTCTGGCATATCATCTATTAATTATTACCTAGCATTTTATTATTAAAATGCTTAGGTAAGATATCTTAAAATGTACATTAGATGAGATCAGGTGCATTCAGGGTGATATGGCCATGGACAAAATGTAATTTAGTTAATCACAGCAGATCTGGGTATTTGTAACTATTTATACAAGAAATATTAAAAACTTAAGACATACCATGTAAGTTTATATTTAAACAGGGCAACTAAGGCTTTATTTAGCCTTATTTCATTCTTGACCACACATAGAGTTAGACAATTTCTGTGTGGTAAGAACATCCAACTACCAGAGAGACAACAGATGATAGCAGAGTTCTTGTCCTTTCATGACTATAACCCTTCTGACCAAACCAGGAAAAGACTAAGTAAAAGCTTTAGATTACACAACTGTAAAAAGAACATGAAATTTTAAACCCTAAAATGAATTTTAGACTGATGAGATTTATTTTGAAAATGTAGAATATTCATGGAAGGTTAATGTTTTCAACATGTTCAGGACGTAGAGGAAGCCGCAACAGCACAGCTGAAGACATTCAAAGAAAAGGACTCCAGAATGCTGCAGAAGCTGGCGAGAAGGGTGGGCCGAGTGTGTGTGAAGGGAGAGGGGGGTATTGTGAGGGTTAATGGCACTATGTCCTTAGCTAGAAGATGCTTAAAGAGAATTAAGCATTCACTGTATTCGATCACACTTTATGTGAGAAAAGGATATTTAGTAAATTTAATTTAAAAAAAATCTCAACATGTAAATCTGTATGTATATTTCATCACACAATCTTAACTAATTCTAAAGTGGTCAACATTCATTTAAACAAACGCAGATTTAAC
The DNA here is from genome assembly GCA_004027455.1 of Hydrochoerus hydrochaeris. NCBI lineage: Eukaryota > Metazoa > Chordata > Mammalia > Rodentia > Hydrochaeridae > Hydrochoerus > Hydrochoerus hydrochaeris. Next base: position 198,532 of record PVLA01000447.1, on the reverse strand, counting down.
CAAGTGTTACATCTAAATATACACTATGTCCTAAATGCAAGGTAACCAGCTGATTTCTTTGTTTTGGTGAAAAATGCTACTAGGCAGAGTTTCTGGAAATAATTGGAGCTGAAAATTTTAAAATTGGAAAGATTCATAATAATTTAATTTTTCCAGGGTTTTTGTGTTACCATATTCACTTGTCTCCTGTTTATTTCCAATTTGAATAGAAACATATCTGAGATAGTCACTATATTTTATTTAAACAATATAAACTGACAGGAGGATAGTTAAGTATATTATCCCATATCCATTAAGAAAAATCTTTACTTCTTTTCTTTTCATGTCAGGAATAAGGAAGAGAAATGAATTACATTTGTGAAAAATCTGCTGTCCCCAAAGATTTCACCAGCCTGTTTAGTTGGTTAATTTACCCTGCCTGGCAAAGCTCGATTATATATTTAAAAGAGTTAATTCCCAGTGTTAAAGTTATTTAAAAGTTTCAGAAAAATACTCTCCAATCTTATTTTACATCATCATTCAGAATGCAATTCCTCTGTGAATCACAGGGGCAAGTCACCACTTAACCCTGTTTCTTTTTTAAATTTTAGGCTCTAAACCACCAAATAAATTACATTGTTATAATTAAGGGAAATTTCCTTCTGCCAGATAAATTATCCTAGATGTAAAGAGTTGGGAAATTGTTGCTTTAATCAATAGAAATTATTCAAACACTGAAAGGAACTACTGCAACTAAAAGAATCATGAAAGAATATAGAACATATAACCACAAAATATAAAATACGCTTATTGATATTTGAGCATTTTCAAACATCAGCCATTTGTGTTTGTTATGCAGACACTTTAAATACAGAATGCAATGTTTTGTGATCCCTGGATTCTACAAGTAGTACAACAGATCCTAACTGGGAAATATATTGTATTAGAATTCCAAAAGCATAATCATCATAATAAACAGAGAAGAAAAGCAAAAGAGCCCATTCACAGAAAACAGAAAGATGAAATAAACAAAATAAAAAAAGACCGTACTTTAAACATGTGCTCTAAAAAAATCCTTTTCTACACCATGCTGATTCTCGGAAGTAGAGTTTTGTACATTGCTGAAAAACGCTTCTCCGAACAGTTGTTTACCACAATACTTAAGCCTGCTTCTATCGATCACTCGCAAACTATAAACAGCAAGTGATGATTACCACGACCATGGGATTTTCTCCTTTTTTGTCCAGTCTCAGCATGAGGGACAGACAGCAGCAAAGCACTTGGGTTGGGACAAAGCTACAAAAGCAAATCTTTGCTGCCAGTAGCATCTGTCATTCCAAATCCTGGCACTTGTTCTCAGCCACCACACAACTGGCCAGGGTGCAAACATAGGCCTTTCTGCCCCTTGACCATGTCCACAGGAAACCCCAAGAAAGCACAGATTCTTAACCAAGGTAGCACATGCATGGTCACAGTGTTTGCGGTGTGGTCACAGTGTTTACGGTCTCACTTAAATAGTCATTACAGCTCACAAAAGTGAAGAACTCCAAGACACCAACTTGCAGTTGCAAAGCTATGCATTTACTTAGCATGCACTTTGTTTCAGATTTGAACATTTTACTGTCCAAAGGAAACAAATTTATTTCAAAAATAACAAAAGCTCCAAACCTCAGAGGATATGGCAAAATTGTTAACTAAGTAGCCTTTATTTTAAAAACATATTTTAATTATGCATCACATAAACATAGTAAGGGATACAGTAGAGAGACTTAATTTCTATTTTAAAAAAAATTAAATAAGTTCTTATTAAAACAAAAATAAAATAACTTTGGGCAGAGGCAAAATGTGGCCTTAGAATTCAAATTACAAAATAAATGGTGTCTTTCTACTTTGTAAGTTTGAGCAAGTTATTTGCTATCATTAATTCACTATGTGTTTCACCTGTAGCATGAGAAGATTTGTGGAAGAATTAATTGGGAAAATGTAGATAACAGTTTGGCATGAAATAGGCACTTAGCCAAATGGCAGTATTTTTTAAAATTATAAATATTTATTGCATTGTTAGTAAGCTCATCACTTAGTACTAGATTGTAGTACTAAATGATAAATGCTATAAAAAGGTACTTCATGTGTCATTTGTCCACTACACAGCCATAATTTAGAGGGAACCTTGTATTGACACTGATCCTTTCCTGCCAAGATAAAAAGCAGCAGAGTAAAATGCAATGACACCTTGCCCTACAGAACCTGCCAGTGCTACTGATTTGCTCACTTGAACATATATTATGTGACGCCATCCACACATCCTGGTTCTCACACGTCACCTGTGACGAGCATATTTTCTCCTAGGATAATGTTATTTTGAGCAAAACTACCAAATTTCTGTTAAAGATAACCTGGATGGAGATAATGAAATGTGGGAATGAATCTATGTCAAAATAATTTAATTTTGGATGTGTCCCAGTGCATGGCAGCATAATTCCAGAATAACAGATTTCATATATGTGCATTATGTACAAATAATATTCCATATACATGATTATATTGAGGCAGACTGTAGCCAGCTTCAGCTCTTTTCACACTTAGCATTGTAAAGTGCGTTGTTAGTTGAAGAACAGCAATTTAAAAAGTAGCAGGAAGCTCTCCTGTGTGAGATGCTCACCCTCATCTCTATGAGGTTGCTAAGTGTTCAGCAGAGGGATTTCTGAGTAGTCCCGAATCTGTTTTTGCCAGTTTGACTTGTTATTGTAACTGTGTAATTTAATTATTACACCGTTTAGTTATGAGAAATCATAAATACGTAATAAATGCACAATGAAAGATTAATTGTTACAAAAAACAATCTGTGTGCTTTGGAAAAACACAGTAAGTTTTTTTTTAAAGCCTATGTTCACATGTGTGTGGTATGAATAAAAAGCAGTCAAGTTTAGGTATAATTCTGTGATTTCAAAATTAACAGAAAAATAGGGTTTTTATTGTGCTCAAATGTTTCATAATTTTTTATACTCAAATTGATGCTCAGATGTCCTGGAGACTTTATTATACTTTGAAAAGTATAATAAGAGTGATAACAGTAATAAGGGCAGGAAGGTGAGGTGCCACATCCAACCAGAGAAGGTGTCTTCTCAGAAAGCCTCTTGCACCTGTGTTAAATGTGAAGCCCAGGATCATGCACTTAGCTAGTGTTTAATCTCTTTATGTATCTCTCTCTGTTTTCCCATAGATATTTTCACTGCATTATACGTGAGCCTAGAGAGATTGTACCTGATGATGGAAGTTAATTTTCCTAGCCAGAGTGTGTATACGTGCACAAACACACACTCCCTCGTGCATATATACACACCTGAGCTTAAGAAAATTTTGTACAGTATATGCAAAAAAGTTTGCATAGTAATTTTGAAGAACAGTGGAAAAGTTATATTAACATTAATCAATATATCTTGCCAGAAAATAAGTACTTGTAAAGGCACTTTGGAAAACTGCGTTAGTAAAACTTGCTTTAAAGCATCATAAATACATACACAGCAAGTCTGATGTTTCTTCAATCTAGACGAAATTATACAGTTAAGTATGGGAGATATTTGGAGAGTATCAAAATTTAACAGAAAAATTAATTCACAAAATCAATGCCTGTGTACAGATGATTAGTTGGTAACAGGAGCAAAAATAGCTAAGAAGTTGATGATATGAAAAACAGTATCTCACTCTTAAATAATTAAGCAAATGAAATGTTTCTATATTTCTACTACAAATGTGATTTTAAAAATGTATTTTATAATCATTATGGTATTCACTCATTTAAAGTCACAAAATAAGTTTCTTTTAAAACAGAAAAATTTAACAAGCATATCTCCAAGTACATTTTCAAGTATGTATCTGGACAAAAGTGAAAATTTAATTGTAATGTACTCAGGTAATGTATACTGGTTTGAAAACTAGTTCTTAATGGAGAGGGGAGAGCATCTTACTTTTGGACAATTATACTATTTGTTGATGAAATTCATATCTGAGGTGTACATATAGCATATTTCTGCAAAAAGGTAGGTTCATTTTTAAGGCAAACAGTAGCATTTGGGCATTTCTTATAGAGATAATAACAACTGAATAAGAATATTGTCACAGAACATTGTGGAGGCTTTGCTTCATCAAAGCAGAGGTGAAGTGAGTACTTTACTAAAAATAAGTGTTGTGGCAATGCTTACATTTATTTTCAAAATAGGAGAAATTTATTCTGTGACTATATTTTATTCCAATGATTTTCCATGCAATATGACGTGCAATATGATGTACTCTTCAAATTAACAGACACTTCACAACGAGCAAGATTTTCTCCACATACTATTATTAATATCTACATTTTTGAGACTCTAAGGATTTGAATTGTTTTGAATTTTTCTGCAATATATTAATATTTTAACATAAATATAGAAATGATGCTATTTTATCTACCAATCAAAATTCTTTGCAAAGTAAATTTTTCCCTGTATAATTTTATTTACGTAATGCTTTGTATGTCTACTTCTTGCAACAAATTCAGATTTCAAAATTTTAGTTCTATCACAGTACTGAAAATCTAAAGAAATTAACATATAAATATCAGAATATAGAAAAGTTAAGACATAAAAATTAATATTAGTATGTCAGTCATCCAGCACAACACATATGCAATGACAATACAAGTGTTTTTAATGAACTATAATTGAAAGTGTGAAACTTTTTGTTTGTTTGTCTTGCTTACGCACCTCAGGAACTGAAACTCCTGAAGTGGGCAGATTCTGCTGAAAAAGAGAAGTTCATATTAAATCTGCAAAGATAAATGTCAAGCTGAAAACAAAATATCAAGGAAGTTTGTTGTATTAGTATAATTTTCTGAAATAAATGAATAATTTAAAATGCATTTCCTTGCTCTAATATTCTCTATGGGCTAAATAAATGAATATTATTTCATTCAATAAGAAATACTCAAATGCAGAGTAGGGTTGATTGTGAAATTACTTATCCAAAATACATTTTTTCTAGTAAAAATGTTTACCAGTAAACTTTCCTGGCTAACACAGCTCTCTGAATTCTTAGTGCGTTACATTCACATTTTGGCAGAACTCATTTTCCAGTCTTTTGTGCACAAGTCCCAGTAAATTTTAAATCTTTCTTTTATTGTTTCCACTGTTCCATTTTACAATCTAACTCCCATTCCTTCCCAAACTATTCTGTCTGTTAGATACAATTATAGTGCATAGTGTTTATTTTATTTCATCATACTCAGGAAATGAGAAAAAAAAGTCCATTAGTATTAGTAAAAATGAAATATAACTAGATAAGTATTAAGATTTTAACTTGAGAGTGATTTTGGAAGAAGTGCTGAAATATACTAACCATGATCATCATGCCAGTGTATCTTTAAGTATCTACCACCATCACCCTCTTTCTGAATCTCACTGGAAAGGTAGCGTGTGTGTGTGTATGTATGTGTATGTACTTGCACATGTGCATAAGAAAGGAAAGAAAAGTATGCTAAATTCCAAAAGCCTATATTCAGTGGAAATTAGAACACAAAGCACAATTTTTTAAGAATATTTGATAAATCACACACATAAATCTTGATAAAATTTTCCCATGAGGAAGATGAGCAGAAAGTTGAATGAAAAGTGAGGAACTCCTTAAATATTTGTGTGTCTCTGAATAAAAGAGGGCCACCAGTCGACATTTGCTTCTACAAATGCAAGCTGGTGGAAGAAGGATCCTGGCAGGTGGTAGATCTGGAGATGAGTATGAAGAATCTCAGAACTCAGATATTCTAATCCCTTACCCATTATAATTTAGGAAGACAGCAGGAACCAAAGAATAAATAAAAGACTATCGTATTTGAGGTAGTTACAACCTTATGCAGCCTCACATTTGCACAAGATAGTGAGAGACTTAAAGAATCCAGTGCATTTAAAGTGACACAGAAGGAGAAGTTGCCTCCGGCAGCCCTAGAGATAATTAAGGTGTTCAGGAATATAACTGTTTAAAATGTATCTGTAATGTAATATAACTATACTGCAGCTACAGATTTATAATCCAAAGAAGTGATTATCACATTGACAGGAGAATCCTACAGAAATAATCATTCTTTTGGGAATTATTTTGAAGATGCACTGACAATAGGTTTGTGAAGATTTCATTGAAAAATTTCTGATTCTAGCAAAATACCTGACTTTTCAGTCCAAGTCAGTTCACAGAACAGTTGAGACAATGAATGGTGAGAAAAAATGTGTGTGCTAGTTTCTATCAGGGCTGGTTCAAAGCCATTTGTCAAAATTACTCTCTTCCAGCTCTACTTTGAAGCATAAGGTCTAAATAAATACTGCTTGACATCGATGCAAACCTTCCATCTTTCTCAGCATCTACAAATGTATGCTTCCCTCAAATCTGGATTAAGTGCCTTCTCTTAGGTGTACTTATTTTATACTGGGATGAGAAAACTCTGAGATTCTCAAACAATCAAAAGAAAATTCCTCTCATGCAGCCTCCAGAGCACAAGTGGTAGATGCTTTCTGCTTGGAAGAGTCTCTGCACCTTCTGTGTGTGTCCTAGCGAGCAATTCACTGGAAATTCCAGTGTGAGATCATGGTTGTCTAAGTAGTTCAGAATAACAGCCAATACAATGCAAGCATCTCAGAAAGATCCAGCCTCCCCACCTCCACTTCTTCCAAAAATGTAAATAAAAGTTATGAAAGCATTTTTGAAGCAATTTTGGACATTTAAATACAGAGAGGATAATGATTGACATTACTAAAGTAATGACAGTTTTCTTAGGTGTTAGCATAATAATATCATTGGGTAGGAAATTGTACCCAATCTTAGCAAGATAGCATTGTACTCTACGCAATTAACTTTCAAAAGATTTAACTTAATAAAAAATATAGCAAGTATGTTGACATAGTTAAGTACCTAGGTTGCTTAAGATAGTAGCAGAGATAGAGAATTGTTTTTTTTAAAAAAATATTCTTTAAAAATAATTTCAGATGTGTCTAAAGCCAAACAGACAAGTATTGTATGCTTCCCAATGTGTTCCTCCCTTCCTCTAAATGATGAAAAAACATAGCTAAGTATTTACATTCAAAGAAAGCTCAATGCAGAATCCTACAGGGATCTAGACAATAATAAAAATAAGTGAAACAGGTTTGAGGTCAAAAGGGCAAAGACTATGCTAAACCTCCCAATTGAAAACAACAAAGAGATACTGTGGGATGCAAAAGAAAGCCTGCTGGCATTCTTAACTCCAGGGCACAAAGAATGGATAACTCCTGGATACCCCTGATTGGGAGCTATAGGAACACAGATCAGCAACTGTGAGTGATTTAGAGCGAGCGAGGCGGTGAGATGGAGAAGGTTAAGAGAGTGGCGATTGCTCCCTGCTCCTGTGAGAGTGGGAAGGCAGTTGACTAAGGATGAGAAATAGGAGCAAGTGAAATCCAGGGCTGGGCTGGGGCTAGAAGTTGTCTTGTAAGTGAGGGAACTGCTTTTGTGAGTCCTGAAATTTCATCAGCTTCCCTCGGCCTTCTGAGAGCAACACCAGCAATTCACGGAGGATGAGGTGATCAAACCAATGTATCTATGAGCTCGTAGAATGTTTAGGCAAAGAGTATGTATTAAGTGAATGTGCCCTTGGTAGTTTATTCTTGAGTTACAATAAGACAATCATGGGACCCAGATTTTTAAAAAATGTAATAACATGTTAGAAAATAAATTCAGATATTGTATTCTTTGCGTTAGTCTTCTGTACCTACCTTTCAGCATCAAGTATAAGCAGTGTAAATGTTTTAGTTTTCTGAAAATTATCACAAGCATATAATTCTAAATGTAATATATTTTTAATCAGAATTAACACAGGGACTTTATATTTTTATTTAATCAAAAGGGAGGTGTGACTACAGAAGAATGTGATTGATTTTATTTAATCAGTATCTTTTAATATTAAATGGAATACACAGTAGAGATAATGAGTTTAAAAGATGCATTTGCCTTCAAGGCACTTATTAAGTTCAATCTAGTATCAAATAATTTTTAAAAATTCTATTATTCTTAAGTATTAGAATATTTCTTGTCTTCATATTTTCTCGTGTGTAATCATTTTAAATTGACAATTTAATCCAAATTGTCAGAGGACAAAGAAAAATCTTTGGTGGAGATTATTGAAGCTTTTACTTACTTAAAATATAATAGAAACAGTATTCACATTAAAAGGGTCATCAATTATTTTAAAACCAAAGTAAAATTAACAAATCAGGACTTACAGAGGGTATTCATATTTTTTAAAGTAGTTTTCACATTCTTGGCTTCATGTATCTTTCTACTAAACCAAGATACCATTATCTTCAAATTGAGAAAACACAAACCAAAAAGACTTGCTGACTAGCATCTCGAAATGAAGACAGTGACAGAATATTGCTCCTCAGATTTGTGCCCTATTATTTAAGCAACAGGAGGAATAACAAGACATTTTTCCTAAAACTTAGTTTTGTTAACCAACTTTTCAGTTTTCAGTGACTTAGACAAATGTATTTCAAAATGTTAATGAATATTACAAATATATATGTGTATGTGCCAAAAACAGTTGGCTTATATGTCAATATAGATTAATTTAACACCCTAATTTAGTGCTGTAGTAAACTTAGATTAGTCAGATAAACCTTTTTAAAATAGTTAATTTTCCTTCATATACAATTAAGTATGTATGACATCAAGATAAATGAGAGATAAAGAGAGAAAACCAGAGTAAAAATAATCTTCGTGCAGTGCACCGCTGTTCCAGTTAGAGAGGTGCAATTGTGTTTCCATCACATATGGTAATAAAATATTTAGGGCAACTCTAGGATATAGAAAATCAGTACATTTTTGAATTCCATGAATTTCATTTTTATATTTTAGTTTCATAATTTGTTGAAACTGTAGTATTTTGTGAGTCCTTAAGTGTGTATTTGCATATGCACAAATAGAATACATGTTTTAAAAGACAGGCAGAAGAAAATGATTTTAGGCTACTGTTGTCTTTATTAAAATCTTTAACTGAAGGTTATTTTGATGCCATGTACAGACCTCAATCAAAACATTCATGAATTATTTTTTCTTTTCTCCTGAAACATTAACATATCTAAGTTAAACACAACCGTAAAATCAAAGCCTTTTAGGGTTCATGTATATTATAATCTTATCCGGGGTCTCCTGCCTAACCACTTCTCCCTTGTGTCAAATTTAAAAATTTGTCTTGCAGAAATTTAGTGATAGAAATATTGCCACCTGGGAATATTTCACTACTTTTAAATTATAATTGCTTACCAAATGTTCTATTTCTATGCTCAAACATATGATCATTTATGCATATAGCAGAGTTTTCTTCAGAGGGCGTGGGAGGACAGGGAGTGTGAGTCCTTCCTGCCCCACTACAAAAATGTGTGCCTGTGTGTGTGCTTGCATGTGTGTGAGTGCTTGCCCATTTTTGTCCATAACAGAAATAAACCAACATACAGTGTACATAATGTAAAGATGTTTGAAAACTTCAAGGACCACAAATATTTTCAATGAGAATATTAGAGATACATTCTTAATATCATTTCAAGCAAATATTAAAATCATTTCAAGCATGTATTTCTTTTGCTTTCGTTTTTATTAATATCTATGAGACCTATTAATTTCATTCAGCATGAGGGGTCAATTTCAATACATATCACATTTTGATTTTTGGGTTTTTTTTGTCTTTTCTGAGATAGGATGTCACTACGCTGCTCATGCTGACCTTGGTTAAGTACCTAGGTTGCTCATTTTGTAGCCCAGGTTGGTCTCGAATTCACAACAAGCCTTCTGCCTCTGCCTCCTAAGTACTGGTATGGTGTGCTACCATGCTGGTTCACATTTTGATAATTCTTTACTCCCTCTCAAACATAGATTTCAAATATGAAATCACTTAGAAAAAAACAAGTAAAACTGCTTAATGTGACTGTCTTTCCTACTTGAATCTTCTATTAACAACCTCATCGGTAATGAAAAACAAGCCCAACGTGGGTAGATATGATAAAATCATTGTAAAAGAATATGATTAAAGAAGCAATCTTCAACTTACTTTTGTTGTCCTTTACACAAGAACATTTGTGTATGTATACACTCATAAAGTAATTTTACAAAAATCATTCAATCTATGAGACTCAGTCTCAGATTCTATTCACCCCGTTTCTGTTCGCCTTTACTTGGCTCCACTGCTTTTGTTTAGGTCCTTTGTGTTAAATGCTGGTGTGTGGTGTGTGTCCCCCCAGTGCAGCTCATGCATTACCAGTAGCTGACGATGGAAGCACAGGTATGAGAATGAGTAGTATATGGCTACTGTGTAAAACAAGGATTGTTGCTTTGCACTTGCGAGTGGTGTGGTTTTACACAAATGTCTTAATCTCACTGTACTTCGCCCCCCTCAGCTTTGCTGGGTATCTCATTTCCACCTTCCCATAGGTTTATGCAGATTATTTGTGATATGTGGTACATTTACATTCTCTATCCATTCTTCACTGCATTAGTAACATTAGAACTGAAAAGATTTCTTTAGTTTCTGCTACCTGTTTAAGAACTCAGCAAAAGGGACTTAGAATTTGCTTATCAAAAATAAATGTTACTTATAAAGAGACGAGGACCAACAGATTTATATTTTGTGAATAATGACATCTATGGTGAGGCTTTTAGTGAAAGAATGAATGTGGCAGGAGTGGAGAGAAGAGATCAAAGAGGGAAAGAAAAGGGAATAAAGGAGAGGGGAAGGGAAGTGCAGTTTAGAGGGAGAAAGAACAGAATTCTCACTGCTGCTTTCCTGAGTCCTTGATAACTTCCTTTCCAAATACTGAGCAAAGAAAAAATATTGAAATTGTCCGTCTCCAAAACATGTTTCATTATTGGTGCTTATATCTTAGTTAGCTTTTTAGTTAGCATCTGTGTTTTACATATAATTACTAGGTATAGATTTATGAGTGTGTATATGTATAGTAATGTTTCTGTATGTTTGAGTTAAAGCTTTAATGTACTTAGTGACTAGACCTTCCCAAAAAATCTGCATAAGAGATTACTACCTGGAAGTTTTATATTCTTAAACTACAGACTTTTCTATTGGTTCACACTTTTTTTTTTTACAAAATATGAGCCAGGCATTTATCATTGTGTTGGTAGTGTACTACTCCTGTTCAGAATAAAAAAAGAAACACTGAAGATAATGGAAAATGTTTGATAACAGTATTTATAGCTAAAGCTTATCTCTCCCTTTCATCCTTTTTGGTGAAGACTTTCAATTAAAAACAAAGAGCTTATAACAGGTCTTGCTTTTATACTTTCTCCCTCTAACTACCCACTGATTTCATGCCAAAGAACTTTCTAACCACATTAAAATCCAGTTCTGTACTAACATTAGGTTAAGACTCAATTGAGTTAAACTTTTACACTGACTGCCAGTCAACCTTATCATGAACTTTCATTATGTGGATGTAATTAATTGGGCCCAACGAACAATATCAGTACTGAGTTATAGACTCTTTTCCCCTGACCATGTAATTAGAATATAATTACCCACAGGATATCAGAATGATGCAGAACCTTTCCCTTAAATGCTCTCTCATTAGGAAACAAGTCTCGATGTACACTTATTCAATCAGTGTGAATTAATTAAAATGTTACTGAAATAAGAGGGGAGCAATAAAGGATACCTGACATCTATTAAGAGAGGATTGCTTGAGCTCTGCATGTACAGTTTGCATTTAAGCCCATTTAGCTCAAATAGAAACTTTACCATGTATTGAGCTGTACATCAGTATACTAGGAACTCTGAGTAAATGCATCAATGTGTGTGACTGGATTTGAAAGTTTACAGTGCATGATGTCTACAAAATCTTCAAGAATTCAGTGAGACTCTGGAGGTGCCATTATTTTCTGACAGTTCTATAAAGAAGTTACCATCATATAGAATATATCCTGTGAACAACTCATTTTTTAGTCAAAGTATCTAAGCAATCATTTATTAACCCTATATTTTTATGTTACAGAATTGATATACTTTTTCTGATACAATTTAAGAGTAATTCTGGTAAAAGTTCAGAATTAGTAGTGTGATTTTGTTAAAAAAAATGCCTGCATTTCTTAAGCCAGCTCATTTTATTTCAGTAGTATATTTTCTTCAAGTGGAACTCTTTTAAGCACCTATGATGCCTTCTTTTAAAAGGATGTGCAATATATCACATTGAGATTGTACAAAACTCTGGGGAAACAGTACATGCGTACAGAAACTGGGGGTCATGGGAGGCACATCCCACAGGAAGCTGCTGGTCCACACAGAGGCCTTGCATCGGCAAGCTACTTACCTTTGTTTCTATAGAACCTGGTTAATAGGCATAGTCAATAAATGCATATTGAATAAATAAAGAAATGATCCTTACATAAAGGAATAATCAGTATTGGTGAAGATGATACAATATGCTTTGACATAAAGATTCCAAGCAGCTATATGCAATAAACTGAGATTATATATTGTTTTCAAACTTTCAATGTTATCATATCTTCCTGAGAATTTTACTTAGATTAGGAAATAAGCTTCATGAAACTTCATTCTGATATTCAGAATCTGGGATTCAAAGTTGCAAATAGATATGCACTACTTCATAATGGAAATGTTGTATGAGAAACAAGATGAATTAGGCCACATACAAATTGCTATAGTCATATGTTCGCTAAGAGCAAATTCTAATCAGATTTAAACACTTTTTATACAAGAATCTTGTAGTGTCTCCCTCTATATATATTCATGTATAGGATATATGTATATTAATGTTTATACTATTCTGTATGCATTTTTATTTATGTTCTAGTATAATGTTCCACTCAGTTATTAGACCCATCTAATTTTAGAATGGAAATAAGAGGCGAATCTTTTTAAAGAAGCAGGTAGATTGCCTCAAACAGGTTTGATTTCTTTTTTTAACATAAAAGTTCCTTAGAATTTCTTTAATAAAGAGGTGCTACTATATTTTTTTGTTAAAAATGCTGTGTTTGCACAATATTCACTGAAAAGATACAATAATTAGAGGTAATTATGGCCAATAAAGTCACAAAACTATACACAATGCAACATGAATAATTTAAAAATCCCATTTTGGAATAAAGAACAATTTTCATTGTTAAACTATTGAATAGACATTTATGGTATTTTAAATTAAAGACTATTGCTTTAGCTATATTTTAAAAATCTGATTTTAAATATAATTACTATTAGATGAAAATATTTTGACTCTTAGAAATTTGAAAATACTTCCTTTAAAATCTCTACTTGCAATATCAATTTATTTTAAAAGTGAGACATTTCACACTATTATCTATTTAATATTTTGTATAAATACAAAAATCATAGTAAGCACAAGCTTCAGAATTTTAAATCAAATGCTTCAAGTGCCACCTTAGAAACCACATATGAGATTTATTTCACCCGTAGGAATATCACTTTATCATTTGCTTTCAACTCAGGTTTATTAGTTTGGAACCATAAAATTCAATTAAGAATTATTAATGATTAAAATATGCCACCTTGTCCCATACTTGTCTTAACTTTTACTCCATATTTATGCTACTGGGAAGTTTTCTTCTTGACTCAAGAAAAGGCTGATAACTGATGGAAGTGCAAAGGAGTGGTAGAGGTTATCCATTTACTCAGAAAATACTGGTAAAGCATCTAGTCTCTGTCAGAACTGAAAACTTGATAAATAGCTCAACCCTTCAATGTGGATGGTGGTAATGGTGGTGGTGCATTCAATAGTCAGAAAACACAGTTTCACAGGACACTTTTTTAGTTTCAGATCTTGCTGCATCCACTATAAAGCTCTGTGGACTCTAGAAAGAAATTCATAGCATGAAGCAGATCCTTCAGTTCCAGATGGGTGTAGTGGAAAAAGCTTTCATAGACAGATTCAAAAGTGGCAGTTGAAGTCCTTGAACTGCATAAGATAATTTAGAAAGACCATAGCTAACTGAGATTAGAATGGAAAATGGAAGCCAAACGTATTTCAGAGTGGAATGAAGCCAGGAATTTAACAACACTGATAAAGCATGTCTTGGAGAGGAAAAATGAAAACTGGAAGAAATATAGTGGATGACCATTATGGAACATAGCAGGTGGCCAAAATATGTGGTGAATGTTTGAATTTAAAAATTCATTAGCATAAATAATGTATTGTTATTAATTCCCTATGACACACTTCCCTACACACACACCTCAAACACACTTATCCCATCATTCTTGCCACATTCTTTAGCAGTTCTGGAAGCCCATTTTGTGAGTATCTTTCCTACATTTGATAAAAGCAAAGCTGTCAAGGGCCACGCAACAGAAAGAGGGGCTCATGAAGACACTGTGCTGTGTCCTTATCCATCTTATCCATCAGCTCTGGTTTCCTGTGACATCTGAATCTTCCCTGAAACCAAACAAATATGTAAAGTAAACAATTGATTTAGGACCTTGAGGCAGCTGAGGTCACACAACTAAAGACACTTACAAAATAAGGAGTACCCGAACCACTCCAGAAAGTGGCAGGAATGTGTACAAAGCAAGAGTGTGTTTTCAGAGGAACTAACATTTTCAAGTCTTTTCCTGTCATTTTATTTTGATATTTAAACATTCTCTTTACATAGACCAATCGTCCGTCTATAAGAGAATAGCATTCAGACAGTGTTAAGAACTGCAAAGAATTATGAAAATGAATAATAGAAGTAAATAAAATCAAATCACAGCTTGGATAGGGTCGTCCATAAACCCTGCTAGCCCGAAGCACGTGCTCTGCTAGTTTCCTGCAGCAGATGCTGTGGCTTCTAACTACTGAGAGCTCAGAGCTGTGCCTATTCTCCAAAGACACCTGTTTTGCTTGCAGAAGCAGTGTCATCCAGGAATATCTACTATTCTGAGCAGTCATGGCCAAAGACGGCCTAGGACGATTATACAAGACTGATCCCCTGGTTTAAGTTAAGCATCTCATGGTATGACCTTGGCCCAAAGTCCATCATGTTTCGGGGCAAGACTACACTATCTTTATTACTATTTTCATGTTCGACCTTCGTCCTTTCCTCCTGCTTCTCTCTCTCTCTCTTAACCACTGGTTCTGAAGTCTTTCCTTTCTTTTCCATCACACCAAGCTAAATCCATGCTTCAACACTTCTCCTTGGGAATCCAGTGTAAGACAGGGCAATTGGATTTAGTAAGGATGGCAAGAGCAGATTTGGATGAATTACTGCAAATGGAAGTTAGATTAATGTGGGTCGAGTAGGAAGGAGGAGAAGAATTCATACAGTGAGGCTAGGTACACAACAGCATAATTTTATGGCTATGTGAAGAGTCAGACAAGAATCCAACCCATGAGAAGACACAAGAAATTGTATTGCCATAAGAAAGAATAGTTCTTCCGCTGCTAGAGATTCCATACCACACAGTGAAGAGTAAAAACGATGCTGGCCCAGTGGACACAGGCCATGATATTGTTAAGTGGATCACAACTTGTCTGAACATTTTCTTTAGTAAATTAGAGAATTAACATATTATTAAAGGTCCAACAGGAGCAAAGTAGAATTTTAGATGACAGAAAACAAGGAATGCAAGATTTAAAAAAACCTGGGAGACTATGGGTAATGAGTGATTTGAAAATATTTAGGGAATCATAACCAAACAAAATGATTTGGAAATATTTATAGTTGGAATGAATTAAGAGTCATGTAGAACACAAAGAACATCAGTATAGAGGCATTTTCCTTCAGTATTTGAGTGACTTGGGCATATGTGGCTGAAAATATCAAAGTTTTAGATAGTATTAGGATTAGAATTTAAGTGATAGATTTTACCATCTAAATTGAACAGCAAGGAGTGAACAAGAAGGCCCCCATGGGACTATCATTTTTTTCCTATGTGAAACAGAGTTGGAAGAAGGAAATGAATACGCAATTGAGACAGAGATCATTGTGTAATACTGAACATGGAACCAACATGTACATAAATGAATTTTTCCTCTGGTTTCAAGGAAAAAATAAGAAATAGAGAAGCTATATTTAACACTAAAATGGAAGGTGGCATGTACATAAATACTACATGATCACTATTTCACCAGAAATCATTAAAGTCACAGGTTACTTTTATAAGGCAACATGTATCCTTAAATGTTTAAAGAGGGATAGGGGAGGTGTAGTTTAGATTGCATTTAACTAATCAAAATTAACAGATGAGAATAACATAAAACATTTAGTTCTATCTGGACACTTTCCTGCTACTTCCTTAGTCTTCCTTTGAAGGATGCCAACAGAATCTTGTTTCTAGAATCTTTAATCAGTGGCAATTTAGTCTCACTCGTGTTTAACAAAAGTAGTCGACTTTACTTTTTTTTTTTTTTTGGCCAATACTGGGTTTTGTTCTTGTTTAAAAATTTGCACCATTTGTCAGAAAAAATAAATATCAATTTTTAAAATATTTTTTGATTACTTATAATTTCCATGTAACTCTTACATTATTACTGCAATACTGCTGAGGTGACTACACAGTATTGTATTGAAGCAATCAATTTTAGGTTTCAGTTACAAAAAAAAAAACAAAAAAATTTTTTCCTCTAAAACATTATTATCAAACATGCTTTTGTTTTCTTTTTTCCTTTATTTTTTGCTAAGCTACTATGAAACTTAAGGGGAAAATGCAAACCACTATTGTCAGATTTTTATGGCTTCATGATATGGATTTTTATGTTGTAGCTTAATTTTAGGATGAATTTGCAGTATTTTATTTTGCTTTATATTGTCTGTTTAAATAAGCTACTTTGTATATCACTTTCAATAATTTGTATAATGACTAAATCGTCATTTTTTAATCAAAGGCATATTTATGAGATATATTTTGCTTGAATCTATGTAAAATTTTTAATTTTTAACATTTTAGGTTGTGTTTTGCCAGAGCTTATGTGCAAGGAAATATTTTAGATTCTCAACAGATTTTTTTCTCCACCGGACTTCTAAATTACATTATGGGCCATTACTTTTGGCTCTTTTATATATCACAACAAAACTGACATAGCACAAAGTTGTCTCCTTAAAAAAAAAAAAATCACTTGCCCTAAGAACCTCAATATTTTTGACAGGAAATATCACAGAAAGTTGTGGGAACATTTTTATGGCTCTATTAAAAATAAGAATGCAAAATTTAAATTTTACCATTTTTATTTGGGTAGAGAAAATATACGTTGGCCACAACACATGACTTACAGACATATTTATATATTCTACATAATATGGACCAAATAAGCATAAAAATGTGTTCCTCAGAACCAAAAAAGCCAATCTGACTATGACAGTGTGACAGATAAATGATTCATTCCTCCAGCATAGTGATGATTATATTCTTGTCTCCCCTTTCTTACTCCCTGTTCTTTAAAGTATATATACATGAAAAATAGGTCAAATGAAAAATAATGTAGATTTGCAGTGTATCATAAAAATATAGCGCTGTAGTGCTTGAGTGGGAGCATCACTTAGTTCTATACTTTTTTTAAAGTACATAAATAAAAGGAGCTCTCTGAGCTATTCCTTGTGAATAATACCCTGAAATTGAGTCTGAGTTCGATTTTCAAACATGAGAAAAAAGTAAGGTTTCTCGCTGCCTATCATTACTACGATGACAATTATGAATTATCTATAATGAATATTAATTAAATGAATATTAAGTAATGACATTGATGAAACATTTAGTGAAAACTGACAGCCTATTCTACCCCTACGCTTTCAACATAAGAAGAAAATTGCACAGGTACAAACCTTTGGTAGATTACTTAAAGAATTTCAAGGAAATAGATAGAAACTACAGTTAAAGGTTACAGAGGTGAATGGAAAAGAAGAGTGAAGCAGACAAAATGATATAAAAACAAGCGCAGTGCGCCAAGATTCATCCTCAGTCAGGCTTTCACTCCTCCTCCCCACACTCCATTTCTGGAAGTTCTATAACCATCCCAGGGAACACAGTTGCAGGGAATTCAAAATCCAAATTTCAGAATCACAGACTTCACATGTCTCCTTCCTCCTTTAACTGGCTGCAGTATAGCATGAGCTTCATGCTAGGAAATCTGGGTAAGGATAAGTGAAAGATGGGGGGGGGAACCCCAGAAAGATCCCATAACACTGGGGCTGCGAAGAAGAGACACCATACCTAACTCTCCAACAACTTCTGACGCTCCAAGGAGAAATGACTTGGTGTAACACATGCTCCGGGGAAAGATTGCACATACTCTATGCTATTTAAGACTTAATCACCATATTTACAATATATAATTTAGAAATCTTAAAATCGTGGAAGAGCAAGCGAGGGCGGAAGAGGAGAAGTTAATGCGGCATATGGTTCCCGGAGGGTGTTATACTTAGGGAACCCTCTACTGCTGCTGCAGTCACACCCCAACTTGGCCCAGCTGCACACAGCGAAGACGGGAAGAGATGTAGACTTGGGACCATTGGATTCAAACCTAAAAAATGGTTTTAGAGCTTATATTTTCAAATAGTTTTATCTACTCTGTGAACTAATAAGCTTCATTATTATCGCACTGGTACTTTTTCTTAATCTCTTCATTCTTGAAGAGTAATAATTGACTATAACATGAGAGTATATTCCAGGAAGAACCTGGCCCCCAAAACACATAGGGCTCAATGTACTTATTGCTTTACATCAAAAAACTTCCTGCTACTGAATACCAGTTTTATTGGATAGTCTGATGATATGATTTTTTATCAAAATGAGTTCTAATTATCACCTAAAGTTAACCATAAAATTTGTATTGTCAATTGTTTATTTCTTATCAAATTTACAGTTGAAGAATACATTTCAATCACTGGTTTTCTGATGCTGAAATGCATTTATGCTTTGTCATATCTTTTTGTTACCAAATGAAAGATGCTACAGAAAGATCTGAAAACTCATAAAATCTGACTCTGTTACAAAAAATAATAGTCCAGCATGGGAAGTATGATTGGAGGGAAAATAGAGGAAGTTATTCTTCATGCAGATATTCACTAAGGCATTCCTGATAATAAAATAAAGAATTGGGAGGATAATAAACACAGTCTTTCAACACTATTGTTTACTCATGTTCTCATTAATAGTGGTGTTCCATAGTATATGAAACCATAAACATTTATTTATATTAAGTGTTAAAATACATGTTCTATTCAGTGTAATTACAAAAATAAGAACATATTAAACTCAAAGAGCTAATTTTAGTAAGATCTTATTTATAAATATTTTTAAAATATAACCATACAAATACTAAATATTTTCTTTTGTATATTTTAAAATTTTATTTTATGAGCAAGTAATTACTTTTTAAGAGATTCAAGTGACATTTTAAATTCCAGCATAGTGCTTAAAACAGATGATATTGACTGAATACTTCCAATACACTAGACATAAATGTAAAGCAAATGTTCATAAATGAATGCATTGCATTTCACTTTTAAAACAAAATGTAAGAAAATAATGTTAATAATTTGCATCATGTAAAATTAATGATGACGCTAGAAATCATATATTTGATGTAAACTGTCAAGCAGCACTTGAACCAAATCACTCTCCCACCTGCAATAAGTGAACACCTCTTTCCTTCTTAACACTGCCCAGTCACTTTCCTTTCCTTAATTATTTGGATGGCTGTGAAACATCATATGATATAATTACTGCCAAAGTGAGTACTATTATATGATATTACAATGAACATTTTACTGGTGAGTAAAGAAGTGAGTATAAATTCATTTGCTTATTATTTGTGTGTGTATATTTAAAATCCTATTTAGTTCTTTTTTAAATTGGGTTGTTGTATTATTGTTGTATTATTGATGTATATAATTTCTTTTTATATTTTAGACAAAAATCAATTGTCAGCATTCTAGAACTACTTGATGGAAGAGACTTATCCAGAGTTTGTGTTAAAACTCTAGTGTCCAATCGTCTATCCCTCCTGGTTAATATTATTCCACTTTTATTTCATTCTCTTTAGTCTTCTTCATCTCACCTTTTTTCTAAGACTTTTCACCGAGTTGTCTGGAACTACTTACTGTCTATCCTAAATTATACTTTTCCTCTCTAAATCATTTCCACTTACAAACCATGCTCTTTAAATAGACAATGCTTGTTTTCTCTTTTTATTACTGATTATATATCTCTAAGGGAAACATTGTAGATTTCTACTGAAATCATCATTCCTTCATCCCTCAGATTAAAAAAACAATCTCTCAACACTGGAGACTCATGAAAGCTATGTTATTCCCTCCACCTTTATTCATTACAGTCACATACTCACAATTTTATCAGACCCTGCAGTTATCTTGGATGGTATTAAGATTACCTCCAATAAACCACTCTCACAGTTCCTCATTTTTTAACATCTAATGAATTTCTCTGGGAGATCAATGGCTGTGTAGCAGATCTTACTATTTTATGGAAATTATCTATTCTGTAATAAAATCAAACCCTAATATTCTAGGTTTTTTATGATCTAGATTTTCTTTGCCCTTTCATATCTCACACTAATGCTCTCATAATTTCTTTTGCTCCACATTTCAAATGAATTTATTTTTCATCACTCTGATACCAAAGTTGTCTTTCCATAGCACAAAGTTAGCAAAGTGGCCTCATATTTATTTTTGATAAAGACTAACTCCCTAATAAGGCAGCACAATGTTCTCACTAGTGCAAATTCTGGCTTATCTATCTATTCAGCCTCGCCTTTATATATAAGCACTATAAGATGTTTTGGGGTTGGGGGTTTAACTCAGCGGCATAAGTGCCTGCTTGGAAAGCACAAGGTTATGAGTTTGATCCTTGGTACTATATGGAACTTCAAAACATCTTAGGTTGGGATAGATACAGGTATAGATATAGATATAGAATGTTTTGAAGTTGCATGATTACACAATTAGTTCTCTTACTGCTCTTGTCATTGGAAAGAAAGAATAAAAATAGAATGAGAGAGATAAAGAGATAGGAAGGCAGGAAAGAAGGAAGGAATTAAAAGCAGAAGGAAACTAGCACTGCACCAATTGTATGCATTATGTATCAATAGTGATATTAAAGCCATAGTAATAGCAATTAATGCAGGAACAGTGCACACTTGTCTGGCAAATGACATCAAATCTAAATAGCATGTTAACATTATATTATTCCTATGATGCAAATTATCAACCCTAAAATATTAATATTAAAAATATTACATTGTTAACAACTTCCTTTTAGAGAGTAAAAACTGTGCTTTTAAGTGGTAATAAAATAATAATTTTATACATGGTTAAATCTAAATTAAATCATGGAGCTAAATATAAACATTAGTGTTTTTTTGTTTGTTTGTTTGTTTGTTTGTTTTTGTACCAGGGATCAAACTCATGACCTAGCACTTGCCAGACAGGTGCTTATGCTGCTGAGCCAAATCCAAGCCCTGGAGCTAAATATATTGTAAAATATTTAGCTGCATCATGTAACTCTTCAAAAAATAGTTTAAAATGTGATTTCCACCTGAGACATTTCAATTTTTTTTTTGACAGAGGATGGAAGAATTAATAAACTAAACCATCAACCAAGGAATCATTGAAAAAGCATATGCACTTCTATAGAACTAATTTCTCTAAAAAAACACATAAAACTTAAGAGTGGCTGTAAGAATTAACTATAGATTTAGAGTTGATGAGATTTATATCTATGAGATTAATTTAAGGATCTATATAGCCTACTTTATTGAATTCTATGACCACATAAATATGTGTAATATAAAAAATCATTTAAGAAGTTTTGAGACCATGTGAGTAGGCAACATTATAATAAAGAGATTAGATAGTAATAAATAATAGGTTAGAACATATGAAGGGTAAAATAACAACATTCCTGCTTGTCTGAAGTTAGATGTACAATTTAGAATTCAACACAGTAGACAGCCTTCACGTGCTGAAGTGTACATTTTCCAAATGAGACTATTAATTGCTTGCAATATCACTTTATATGAGATTAGATAGCTGAGATTTTAGGATGGGGTCCATAGCAGGAACCAAAAGTGCATTTTATTGGATTAATTAAAAGCAGAACATCTGTTTTGACAATCAGTTGTGATGAGTTAATGGCTTTTTATAAAGTTGCTTATCAAGAATTTTTTTATCATGAATTTTACCTGATTCAGTTTACATTTTCTCCTTAAAAAAGAAAGACTGAAAGAACTCTATCTTTTTACATAGCTCTGAATTCTCCTCCATATATCAGTAATGGACTGTAAGTATAATTTTCGTTGGTAAACTTTTCTATGTACCAATTGCAACTGAAGAAGAGAGTGGTTAAATAGGATGTCTGGATGCATTGGTAACATTTTTTTCCCATGTGATAATGATTTTAGTTTCAGAATAGTGGATTTAGACTCATTTTTTATGGCAACAGACATTATTACAATTACTAATCTATAGAAACTATAGAGCATACTTCTCCAAAAGCCTGCCATGTGTGAGGAGAATATGCTAATAACCATACTGATGCGTGTGTATCTATAGAACAAGAACCTTAAAGCAAATAACGAGCATTGGGGGAAGGACAGGGATCTGAGAGCAGTGGTGTAACTTTTTTTAAATCTGATAACTAGAACATCACTAGACTATTGCCATGGACCTTGACCTTTCGGCATGCTGCTATGACACAAGGTTATGTGAGCCTCAGTCAGTAATTAGGGCCTACACTGAGTTTGTATAGCTCACAGAGTAAGTAACCCCAGAGCCTAGAGTCAAAAGCTAAGAAAAAATTTCATAAGCAGGATATCATAATTTCTTTCTTTGAAAAGTTTTAGAATGTAAGGATGATCCTGCGGTCACTGTAATAACCAAATCTGAATCTCTCCTGGTCTTCTAGAGAGCATTAACCTAAGACACTAGGACAAATAATTTTAAAGAGGGAAAGCAGTATTTAATAATTTAGAAACCTAAAAGTTATCATGTTATCTTATGGAGTTTTACTTGGACAAAATTATAACACTTTACAGTAGGTAACAAATTGTGGGCATTTTTTGGGAATTAATGAGAATTCACAGATGAAAAATCTTCAGTGCTCATAAGTGTGAGCAACTTAGGCATAATAACTTCGTTAATCTGTTTAAAGTATGAGTATTTAAGACAGTTAATTGGTGTAATCATAGATGTATTTATTCAAGTATAAGAAAATAATCTTTAATACTTATTTAGAAAAATAAGGAATTTTTTTAAATGAAGTGATGATAGCTGATTTATTAACACATATGGGACTCAAAGGGTCAACAAAACAGGCACATTCAGAAAACTACAAGTATTTCAATTATCCCTGATTTCTGGTAAAGTAGTTTATGAGAGACTGGGCATGTTGATCCTGTAAAGCACCTTGTTTACCATGCTAGAAAGTTGGGAATTTAAATAAGGAATCACTGGAAATCTTTTATGCATGAAAAAACATACCATATTTACCTTTTAGAATGTGCACCCAAAACCTAGTTGGGGATGTAGGGAAAGGTGAGAATTCAGCATGGCTGCTAATAGGATGCACTTAGGTAGAAAATTGTTCAGTGTGGTGCATGAGGAAGTTGGAATTAGACAAAGAAGCAAGATTAAGAACATTCGAACAGGATACCTAGTGCTTAATTTGAGAAGGAAGATGAAGAATGCAAAATAATTTTTAGGTTTTTGCTTTGGGAAATTTGGAGTATGCAGTTTCTAGTCCCTGAGATAAGACAACAGGGATTTGGCAAAAGAGTGGGAAAAATAATCTTGCATATGGCTCTGGAGTGATAAGATTTGGTCTCTGTGTTGGTCAATTTTACTGCCACTAGGACACAGCCCTTGATGCCCACAATTTTAAGGAGCAGAGGTTTGATTTAATTTACAATTTGAGGAGGTTTAGTCCAGGGTTCTTTGGCTCCAAGAAAGGAGCATTTTGATGGGAGGAACTGGCAAAGCAAAGACATTTAGTTTGTAGTGACCGTGAAGCAAAGCAGGGGATTAACACCAGAAAGGAAGGGACAGGAAGCCAGTAGGGATCTCAGCAAAATGCGCTCTGCCAATCCTCTGGGAGGCTGCTCCCTACACAATCAAGTTTACACAATCAAGCTAACTGTTACAGATTGCAATTCTGGGTTGCTATTTATTAGCATGTGACATTAGAGAACTTATTTATTCCTTTTATTTCCTCATATGTTAAACCTATACTAATTATAGAGTTTACTATGAGAATTAAATGAACTAATATATATCATCACTAACTGCAACCCCTTCAGAATCTCTGTTTGTGTTTCACTTAGTGTTACAGTTTGATGCCGTTAAGCTGAGCTCCAATCATCTTTGACTGCACTGTAGTCTCCAGTCCATTGTTCCTACCACACACTTTGTGTCTTTGCATTCCTAATTTCTTAGATTAAATTTCACTCCCAGTTCTTATAGTAGCTACTGTACATACATCCTTACCTCCCCGGCTTCTCTCTGCTCATCATATTTGGAAAAAAAAGCAGTATAACTTCTCTCCAGTTCTCAAATTCCTTACAAATCTTACACTAGCCTCACTTTCAGCCAATGATCCAACTCCCCGTGTCACCGAGAAAATGGAAGTGTTTTATCTTCTTTCAGTTTTTGAATGCTCACAAAACACGTTGTTGCTTTCAAAATACAAGTCGATCATTTCCTCTTTCATCAAAATCCTTTAAAAACTTCCTACTGATTCAGAATAAATAGTAAATGTCTTGCAATAGCCTATATTGCTTTATATGATATGAAAATCTCATAACAACTTTGATAGTCTTTTCAAGATTTTTTTTTCCAGTACTCAGGTCCAGACACTAATCTCAATGGCCTTCAAGATGGTTATGCACCTGTTTCAGAATCAAGTCCTGTCTGGCTCATGTGTCTGTGAAACTCTGTCACTAGAGATCCACATGGTGACTCCTTCCAACCCCCAATTCTTTGGATAACTATCTTTTCAGTGACCTCTCTTGATTGTCTTTTATTATAATTGCAGTCCCAGGATTTCTTTTTACTTGCCTTAGTTGAAAATACAATTAGCATATCTAAGTGTTATACAGATAAGTGTTTTATATATATATATATATATATATATATATAAAACACTTAGATATTGTTTAAAGAATGAGAGTCCATTACTCTGGACTAAACTCCTATTGTAGGTCCCACTGATGAAACCCAATCAAGATTGGAGTTACTCATGTGATAAATGCCACATAACCAAGCAGTAGATCCCAGAACAGATCCTTTTACTTGAAAAGAGGAGATTCTAGTCTGTGTGTGTCGGTAAAATAAACATGTTCCTTTGGATATACCACTCACAATAGTTACTTTACAAGTAACCTGGTATTAAGAATGGTCCAATCATCTTTTGTTTTTGTTTTCCATTTGCTTGTTCCAGTCTTACAAAATTCACAATTCTGCCATTGCTGATTTGAAACTGTCCTGGTATTCTGCAGCATAAAGGCAGCCTTGAGTCACAAATAACAATAAACTCCAATTAGATCTAAAACCAAACTCATGATCTTATTTGACAATATACATATACAAGGAGGAATAGTTACTACAAATTAATATGTTCATTTCCTTACAAAATTCACTCCTGAATGCATGTATGTATGTGTGTGTGTGTGTATGAATACATGCCTCTCTCTCTCTCTCTCTCTCTCTCTCTCTCTCTCTCTATATATATATATATATATATATATATATATATATATATATATATATATATGTATGTATATATCCTCTGTCTGTGTGTGTGATCACTGCACCTGATATCTAATCTTTTGACAAATTTCCAATATTAACCAATGTAATCATCCTATATTCTTATGTGTTATATCTCTGTACTTACTCATTCTACACAAATGTAGCTTTGCACACTTTGACTAGGATCTTGCCTTTCTCCAACTCTTGTTACTTTTTACATTTTTGTTTATTTATTTATTTTTTTATTTTGGTACCGGGGATCGAACTCATGGCCTCGTGCTTGCCAGGCAGGGGCTTATGCAGTTGAGCTAAATCCCCAGCCTCTCTCCTCGTTAATCTTTACTACAGTCTTTGTTTCTTTTTTTTTTTAAATAAGAAGGTACTAAGTGATATATTCATTTGTATTATTTATTTGTATTATTGTCTATTTCTCCTCATTGGAGAAAGAAAGCTCTACAAAGGCAAATATTTAATTTTGCTTCTTACAGTTTTATTACTACCCATAATAGTGTGTGGCAAATACTAGGCATTCAATAAAAAATTAATTAATTAATTAATCAATTAATATTCTTGGCATAGTTCCTGGAAAAATTTATGTGGTCAATGAATAAGAGTCCTGATTATTACATCACTAAATAATACTATATTGGCTATGTTGCACTTAAAATAAGATGGGGCAGGTTTGTACATTAGAGATTCAGAAGAGAAACATGATCTGAACATAAATTAACATGGTAATAAAACCAACTAAACAAACCAGATTCCCTGGGAAAAACATCTTACATAAAACTTACAACACAAGGAAGGTAGAACACAGAGAAGCAAAACTATAGGCAGGGTGGCATTATACCCAGAGAAGACGGGGCGGGGAGGGTACTGAGGGAAACAGGAAAAGGACTGGCAGAGTGCAATACCATGAAAGGCCCTGAAAAGTAGGCATTTGAGGAGGGTGAAATAATCCACAGGAGTCAAATACTTCAGAGTGGAGAATACTCCTGTCCCGCAAACTGGCAATGTTGAAATATAACTCTTGATAAGCACTAAAGAAATATTTAGTGATTAAAAATAAATCTTGAGATTCACAAGTGTGGATAAATGACACTGTAAAGTTTTTAAAGATTATTAGAAGACTATTCAAATAGACCTTTTCCTTTGATTTTCTCAAAGAAAGGAGCAATAGGATAATAAGAAGAATCCATCTCATATTTGACTACAAGAGTGACCAAAAGGATTGGTTCCCCAGTGGTGGGATTATTCATCAGCAGTGTGGTAGTAAGATGATGTAACAAAATGTTTTCAAATGTTAAAATGTGAGATCAAAGATGCATCTAAACCAGTACAATTACGATATTTTAAGAGAAGAATGAATTATTGTAAAAATTCTAGAGGTCCTTTGTCTTTAAGCTAACACTTTAAGTGAATAAAAATGATACCAAATTAACTGAAAATGTAAGTAAGTTTTACATGACATGTTATTTTTAATTAATTTCATTTACTAAAGACTGCCTAATAAATCTTAGATGAAGAAATCTAGAATTAGGAATGACTATGCTAGCAATATCAAGTTATATTCTTTCCTTCTATTTATGTGACCTGAGAAAATGAAAAGTTCTTAATATTTTTTAAATTAAGGCATTTAAAAATACAGCCAGTATTTTACAGATAATTACAAAATGAATCATAAGTGGATACAAACTGAGTAATTTTATTAATTTCTAAGTTGACCTTTACAAAAGTATTTATCTAAAATCTTAGTTGCTATATTTTTATCATAACAAACCAAAGTTCTAGCCACTCAGTTTCCATATTATTTTTTAAAAGTAGTGCATACTGAATATAAAATAGTTTGTTTTGTAAAATAATTTTCCTTTAGAAACAATTTGGTTTTTGAAAATGGATATTTTCTTTGAATAGACCTGCTTCTCTTCCTATCAAGGATTGTGGTTTTTGTAGTTACTTTCCTCATGTGTATTTCATTTCTGTATTTATTGGATTAAGTAATTACTTTGTAGATAGATTTATTGTCCAATAATTTTTATTTTAAAAAGATAGTGAATGGCAGTGCATAACTTTTCCAAGGTTTGTGTCATCAGTTTTGGTAGCCTCTGACCTAAATGAGAGACCTCAACATTGCAGATATATAATGTGCATCCCCAGCAAAATCACCCGTAAGAATAACTTCATTATTCTGGGAAGTTAGATCTATAAAATATGGAAACTGCAGAAGTGTTCTGCCTATACAATTTCTGGTAAGTGCTGTGTGACTAAGTGATAAAGCCTGAGTCAGCTTCAGTTCGAGCACGCCTTACTAAAAAGTGTACTGTGAAATGAAGGATGGATAAAGGAAATCCAATGAACAAATGTGTTCTGCTTTGAAGCAGTGAGGTATTTCAGATCAGCATAGCTCTGTCTTGATTAATGGAAATTAGCTCAAGCCGAATTCAATGGTGTCGTGTACCAGTTAGTCATAGTATTCCCAGGTTCCACCAGAATGATACAGAAAAACTCACCAGTACCACTGGACAGATTGCTGTGGGTGGTAAAATATGGTCCTTCAGGGGTCCACAGTCACATTCAGGTTTCAGATGAGAAGCACACTTATTGTGCAGCTAGAAAAGGAGAAATAGGGATAGTATCAAATTCTACACGATGAGAGCAAACATAGGACAGATTAGATTTCTACTGAGATACAGTAAATACATTGGAAGCACATTAAAAATTGCAAGAGCAAATAAACAGAAATAAAAGGGTTTCACATTTCACTTGCTCTCGTGTATTTTTCCTTAAACAATTCAGCAACTTCATGACTCGCCCTATATATTTTCTAATTCTCAGAAAATTTTATATGAAAAATGTGCTTTAACTTTCACACCAAAGAAGCCTAATTTCTCTGACAAATAAATTGTCACCCATTACCAGCCTTCCTTGGCTTATTTGTTAGCATGATCTTGAAACCTCCATACATCGTGAAAGCTGGTTTTTTTTTTTTTGACCCTCCTGTTTTCTCAAAGTCATTCCAAAGTGCACAGCTCAGTATGGGGCATAATTGATCCCATCATTAGTTTTAACTTTGTAATTCAATATGTAAATGTAGCCAGAGATTCATCTCAGTAGGAGCAGGATATAAATACAAGACGATGATTACAATTATAAAAATTTAACTTTATATTGTATTTATAAGCTCAACATTACTTTAGTGTGTCCCTATATGGTGCATATTTATTTTACAATATGTATGAACCCAAACCCTTATTTTTTTAACAACTTTGATAGCAAATTTAAATTAAGGCACTACATTATAAAAAATACTGATGTTTTTATTTAGTTTTAAATTTGTGTTTGTTTTTTGAGACAGAGTTTCACTGGATAGCCCAGGCTGGCCTCAAACTTGAGCAATCCTCCTGCCTCAGCTCCCAGAGTGCTAGGATTATAAGTGTGCACCACGGTGCCTGGCTAAATACTGATATTTTAAAATAAACGTGATACTTTTTATTGGAATAACACAGATTTGGTAGAATTGTCTTTGTTTAAAATCATTTAGGAATTTCTCCCTTCTCTGTCCAATATCAATTGGACATGAAATACTCTACTTTAGAAAAATGACTTATTTTAATCATATAGGATGTGTTAAGCCAAAAGAGAGAGAGAGAGAGAGAGAGAGAGAGAGAGAGAGAGAGAGAGAGAGAGAGAGCTATTCTTTACTTAGTTTTGCACTAAAGGTTACCCCAGTTAAGCCTTAGCTACACTACATCACTTTGGGAAGGAGTTAATTAGCAAATCCTAAGACACTTGTGAGAGCTGATTTATACTGACAATGGGTGTGTACTGAGGAGTATTTCCTTGGTCCTGGAATACATTTGTCTCAATAATTCATTGCCTCAGAGTTCAGGCTGTGTGTACGATAATTAGTGCACATTCGGATGTATTGCATGAAATAAAAGTATCTTTGCACATTTATGCATAATTAGCAGCTCTGCTTCACAGCAGCACATAAACTTCTGTATAAAAAAAAAAGATTTTCAGTCTTTTTATTAGGCAATGCTGGTCTTTGTCAAGAGAAAAGAAGAGTTGAAAATATAGAAGCACTTGAATCTTCATGCACAATAGAACAAAATAAACTCACACTCTGAATAGGCCATGAAAATGTGTAATTTTCTTACAAATGGCTTAAATACATTGTTAGTTTATGGGGCTTATTGTCACAAAATAAATCATGGCCCTGGATAGTTGGGTTCAGAGGTAACAGGTTATCAAGTGTCGTGGAATGAATGTTTGTATCCCAAAAAGATGTGCCCAAGCCCTAAGTCCTGGTACCTATGAACATGAATTTTTATTTGGAATAAACCTTTGTAGTTTGATGTATTCAAGCGAAAATGCAATAATATTTGATTAGATCTGAGCCTAATCCAATAACTGACTGATATCCACATAAGAAGAGAAAAATATGGGCAGAGAGCTCTAGACACTGAGGCAACAGGGCCATGTGACCACTGAGTAGAGGACTGAGTAACACGGCTACACATAGAGGAAGGCCGAGGATCACTAACCTAAGTTAGGCAGAGGCCAAGAGATCCTCCCTAGACCTTCAGAGACAGCACGGACTCCCTGGAGGTTCCATTTTAGATCTGTAGCCTCCAGAACCATGAGAGAATACATTTCTATTGTTTTAAACCACTTACATCATGGCATTTTGGAAGAGTAGCACCAGGAAATTAATACACAACGCCCTGCGAATAGTGAACAATGACCAAAGGGAGAATATGCCACTTACAGCTCTCCTGTACCATGCTCGGCACAGAGAGGGAGCTTTCGCTCTTTGATTTGGACACAAATTCTTCAAAGCTGAAAATGCAGATTCTAGGACCCCTCCACAAACAGCGAAATACCAGTTGACAATGGCTGCCTGTAGAATGGCAAAGGGTTGGATTTGTCTCTGAACAGCACAGTAAGTTACACAGGTGAAGGTCAGGGCAAGGAAGCTCGGAGAGTCCTGCGGCCTGCTGCCCTACAATCTGCAAACCTCAGCCTTGTCTACGTCTACATCCCTGGGTTTCCAATTGGAATAACGAGTTATCTCAGTGACTTTGGCATTTAGGATCAGAAGGGAAGTGCTAAGGGCACAGAATCATGCTGCAGAGGAGGTGACCAGTGTGAGTGAAGGTAGGACACTTATTGGGGTTTGAGAGTTTCCGAGTGTAGGAACTGGCAGTTGGACCCAGGAAGTACTGCCCCTCTAGAGCTGAAGGAAGCCAATATGGAATTCTCCGGCGTGATCACCTCCGTGGCCTGTGTCCCAGAGCTCCTTGTGAGTACCCGTGAGACACAGTCCTGCAGAAGTGCCAGCACAGAGCAGGATCTATAAGATCAGGTACCATACTGTCATCACTGAGACAGGGACACACAGTGCAAGGATAATTTCATAGCTGAGTCTGTACCACGTGGTCCTATGAATGACAGCCGCATGCTTTTGCTAAGAACGGAATCTAGCACTGACATATATACCTGGATGGTCACTCACTTCATGACATTGGTTGTAACAGGAAGCATCAAAACTGAGGACTTCATGTTAGAAGTACTGATCATTTTAGGAGCTATTGAGTTAAGTTTGCATGTCAGGTCTGATTTATGTGTTCAGTTATTCAGACATACTTGACAAAAGATATATGAAAGCCAAAGAGATAATCCTAGTACTACTCCGGGAGCCTGAGGCAGGAGAATGCTACATTTAAGCCTAGGTTGGACAATTTAGTGACTTAGCCAAAATATGTTCCCCCCTAAAAAAGAGGGTGGGGGATATATTTCAGTAGGAAGACCCCAAGTTCAATCTGAAGCAGTGAAAGATAAAGTCAATGAGAAAAGTCCTATATTGTGGGATTATGTTTTCAAGCATAAAAATATCATTTTTGCTGTGAACCCAAAAGTGCTCTAAAATATAAAGTCTATTTAAAAAAAACAATTTTTAACAAAACAAATCACATAATGGAATACAAATACAAAATAGTTTTTTAAGGTTACTGGTAATAATCTGTTCTCTGACCAGATACTGTTTACATGGGATGTTCACTTGGACAAAATCATTAAATTTTACCCTTTGAATATAGATACTTTTCTATATGTACATTATCTTTTGTTAAAAAGTGAAAATAGGAACAGAGGTGAATATCCTTGACAACAGCAATTGGTACTATGGGTTTAATGTGTACCTCAGAACTTCATGCAGTAGAAATCTGTATGATGACGGTTTTTCAGGTAGGAGCTATGGGAGATATTTAGGCTTAGATGAGGTACAGATCGTGAGGATCCATGATGAAATTAGTGGCTTTTTTAACAGAGAAAGGGAAACATGTGCTTGGACAAGTCCTCTGGCTTGCCAAGCAGGACCTTCTGCCGCATTGTGATGTAGCAAGAAGGGCTTCTAGAGGTGTGTCACCTGGACCTGGAAATTTTCAGCCTCCATGAAAGAATCAGATTTCTTTTCTTTGTAAATTATTCAGTCTGCACTGTTTTGTTCTAGCAGCAAAAAACACACTAAGATGCCTTGTTGCCATATAATTTCATGAATAAGAATAAAAGAAACAAGTACAACTGAGTCTTTCTCAGTGTCTATGAGACCATGAAGACTGATAATTGCTTGTTAACCCGAGTCAAAATCAGTGAAATACTAAACAGAGATCCTTAAGAATAGAAAGAAAGCAGGGCATAGACATATATTCTTGTGAGCAAAATAAGCAGTGTGTACAACAGAAAAGAAATTGCTGCTTGGTTTTCAAGTTAAAAAATATGTTCATGGTTCTCTGTCTGTTTTGAAGATAAGACGGAATATTCAGATCATTATTTTAATATGTCCAGAAATGCCTATTCTTGTTAAGAAATTTAGCCCCATTATTCCTGCAATATGAACCAGTTTTTCCTGCAAATGAGTAAACCCTTGAAAATAATTCCAAAATGTATGACAGTAACACCTAACTTAAAGCCGGCTCTATGTTGTTTATTGGAAAAAGAAAAATTTGGAGAAACGTTTGGAAGAAAAAGAACGTGTGTGTGTGTATGTGTGTGTGTGTTCATAAGACTGGAAGCTAGAAAACAGGAGATGTGCAGAACAAAGAAGAAAATAGTGAAACAGTTCAATGGATACACAAGTAATTTTTCCATAACAATTTAGATGTTAATGAAAAAGAGACGTAAATCACTCTTATAAAGAAATACTCAGTGGCCTGAGTTAGAGGAATATATTTGTTACTTGCTACTTTTCTTTGGCTCTAATATTTTGCATATAAAGGTGCAGAGTGCTACCTTGCTGCTGTTATTCTGTAAAAGTAAGATTTTCTATGGCTTTGTGAGTTCTTAGAGATTATTGTTCAAAATGTCATATTTTAATAAAAGAAGTATACTTATATGATACCAAATGTTAGTAATGTGTACTTACAAACTAGACATTCTTTTGTAAAGCCCAAATAAAACATACTAAACTATCCTGGTGAGTTCTGTCAGACCAGGAATAATCAGGTAGAATAGGAACAATTCACAGTGTGATCTGAGCAGAATGTCCTGGGGAAATGCCATCAGCAGAAACAAGCAGGTATAAGCAGTGGCATCTTAAAACCGGCAGACGGTAGCCAAGAAAGGAAAGAGAGGATCAAGGTACAAAGACGAAAGCACAGAAAATGAGTTGGCTAAGTTTGGAACCTGCTTTCCCACTCTTTTTACTTAGGCCGTTTCTGCTTTTATTTTTTAAATGCTTACATTTACCAAAGGAGGTAGGACTTTAAGAGCTTCACTGTGTGTCTGTTGGCAAACTAGTACCAAGACATCATGTGCACTGACTGATAAATGAGTGTGAAAACAAATTTTTACCTTTAAAAATTTCCTAATATTTTAACATCTTATCTGTCAGATATTGACTGGAATATTGCAGAATGGTACCTGAAAACAACATTTATATGTTATGTGTGTTTGGAATTCAGTATTTAGTGGTGAGAAGAACATTATTTGTGTCATTGAAGTAAATATATTGAGGACTTTATCTAAATGCGATGCTGCATCAAGAATTTCAATTGATTAAGAAAAAAAACATGTAACACGCATGAGCCAGTATGGACAAGTTTATCACACAGATCTGAAACTCCTAGAGAACAATGTAGTTTTTCCTTTTGGTGTGGAGTAAAGGTAAAGAAAATATTAAGGAAAAGGAAATACTTTCAAAAAAAAATTCAAGGAAGGTATGGAATTTGGTTCCTGAGTTATAGTAAAAATAGAGTACATTGAAGACAAAATAAAATAACAGGCCAGGAAAAATGGTCTTCCCAAGGAATTACCAACCAACACTCATAACTACTACAGAGGGAATACATACGGGATAATTCCATTGCATGCTTAGATTTGGGTCTGAGTTTTGAGGAAGTGAAAACCAAGCTGACTTTGGAGGCGTTGAGGTGAGCAGAGTTATTATATGTTGCTAAAGGAGGCACACGATCACAAATCAGTATTTTTGGAAGCTCTTCCCCGAGGTGGTACGTAGGCCGCCATAGAGAGAAGTACCTTCTGTCGGGGCGCTAAGCCAGGAGATTCTGACTCGAATCTAGACAAGAGGTGCTAAGAGCTTGTACCAGGGTTGTGAATGCGGAGACAAAAAACTCAACTTTGAAGGAGATATTTTAAGGAAGAAAAGTCAAGGCTCAGTAATGGTTGTAAAAATGAGATAAAACTAAAATAGAAGAGTGAAAGAATTTTACTCGTAATTCTATCTCCAGTGACTGGAGGCACGATCTACCATGTCTGCTAAGCTGTGCTCCAGAAGCACTCTAAGCACAGGGCAGGGCCACAGGACTCGCACCATTCTGAATGCTTTCAGGGAACGCAGGTGCTCAGAATGGACCAGAGGAGACAGACAGCAGCATTCACGGAGTGTCCTCTGGATGACGGGGTGGGTTTGAATGGCACCTATGAGATGTTTCACCCCACTCTGGCTGTGTGGATTGTCACTTACTGAGCACTCACTACATATGAAGTCTTTTCATTAACCCAGTTACATGGATTTATTTTTTCTGACATTGAGTCTTTACAATACTCCTGTACCAAAGGGATTGTTAGCTCCATTTTACAAAGTAAAAGATCAGAGAAAACCAGTCACACATATGACCCAAAATGGTGCAATTAGTAAGTGACTGAGAGTAATTTAAGAAAAGTGATTTCCAAAAGTCAAAAGAATGTAAAGACTTTTGGAAATACCTTGAAATGGACATAACTTTCCTACTTTCTGTTTTCCTCTACAGTGACGGGGCTTGGAGCCCAACCTACAGGCCTTCCTAAAGCTCTATTTCAACAGCGCCTGGCCGGTCCCTCTCATAATGGCTCTTTACATTATGGCACTCTCTGCAAGCACTAATGCAAGTGAATTTAATTGTTCAGAAGAAACCAGAAGTAGGTAGATATTACTCAAGTGTAGGTCAGCTTTATACTAACATTTTCAAATAATAGCTCAATCAAAAATTGTTATGAACACTTTTAAATACACAAGCGTTCTGAAATAAATATATTGTGTTAACTAGCCTAGAAAATCATTAAATTAATAAAAGTATCTTGCAATTCATTAAAATTAAAATTCTGAAAATGCACAAGTCTGAAGAAGTCTTATCAGAAGGCTATATATTCTTCCACATATATTTTTAAAATAGTGTAATTCTTGCCTAACAAGAGAAAATACTGGGGCCCACGGGAACCCTGGAATTCCTGATATTCAGCTGAAATAAACCAAAAACCTCAGGACTTGGGAGAGGTTGATAAGAGGGGAGTTATTATATTTTTTTCCTAACTCTAAATTAATCCTTTTGGACCTCCCAGAAGGGTTTTAAATCCCAAATAAAATTCAGTCATTGATTGATTTAGAGCTTGGATTTAAAGATGTTGACAATTTGCATTGTGCTGGTATAGTGACAACGGGAATCGTCTTTATGCATTTAACTTTACTGTAAAAAATAAGATGTTAGTAATATATTGACTGAACTGATTTAGGGCATGAAATTCATATATTTCAAAAGTGCAGTTTAGTCAAAGTAGCATCTTTTGTGTAGTGAATAAAAAGATAAGACAAGCATTGACCAAAGATAAATGTAAAATTTGTGAATGGCAGGGCTAGACGAAGATTATGAAATCACAGATAAAAACTACCATGAAAACAAATAAGAAAGAAAGAATAAGGGAAATAATTGGCATATAAATAAGAAAAACTTTTAAAATGCATACAGAACAAGTAGGATACTACTGGGGATGGGAATTTTGAGGAGGACAGATCCTATGAAATGGAAGGGGAACGAGATAACTCATGGAGACTAAATAGAGAAAGAGGATCAAACAAAAAATCCCAAAACCTTTAGAAGTTTTTGCATTTGCAGTGGCAACAATGCACATTTTACTGTTCACATTTTTCATAAATTTGAAATATTGCTTTTTTGTAAGAAATTAAGAAAAAATAGAAATTATAAAATTAAAGTATCATAAAAATTTATTTTTAGAAAGTAAGTTGAAATATTGTCATAAAATTTATGCTGACATTCTCTAATTAAAGTTTAGGTTAACACTAAGATTCTGGGAAAAACAAGAACAGTCTATTATAAGATCTAAAACAAAATTTTGTATGTCTTATAAATATTTAGCAAAAATGAATAATTTTAATGTACTTTTTAAAAAAAATGAAACTGTGTCTTCTTAAAAGTGAGAATTCAGTACAAGTGATTCATGTGAGTAATTTCAATCATCATTAGGTATTTTATTAAAATAACCAACATTTCAAAAAAGAAAAGTGTCTTTTATAGAAATTTCATAAAAATAAATGTGATGTAACTGGGTAATAGCTAACAATGATTGAAGAAAGTATGTTCATTTTTAAAACACATGTACTTAATTGTATTTTTGAAATGTAAGCCATAGGTTATTTTTCTCATTCTGCCCTGTGTGTGTATGTGTGTGTATGTGTGTGTGTGTGTGTCCTTATACGAATGCTGTTCAACCAGTGTTTGGGGACTACAAGTTGAACACTGTGGAGAAATTTACTTGCTTAACTGACTCAGTTTCCCTCACTGTTTTATTTTGACAAAATAAAAGTATTAGTCCTATGAAAGGAATATTCAAACACCATCCTGGTGGATAAAACTAGAAAACATTCAGTCTCACAGGTATTTTGCACCCAATTAAGAAAAACAATAATTCTAGAAAATTTAAATTCCAGGAACTAAGCAAAAAACATCAAAGGATTAATATTTCGTTTTTATTCCAAAATTGGTTTTGACAATCATCAAAACCAGGTAGAGTCCCAAAGTTTCTCAAAAAGACAAAATTTTCTAAATTGTAAATGCTACTAATGATTAGCATTAACATCTAAATGTCTTTTCCTCCAATTTAAGAGCCAGCTGAATGAGCAAGGCTACAACATGCTGGGAATCAGGGTAAAAAATGAGTTCTTAGAAGCAGCAAGACCTAAAAGATGGACTTTCCCCCTTTTACCTCACCATGTAGCCAAGAATAATTTGCTTTACTTTATTTATTCTTAATTGTACTATGTAATAAAATGTTTGCAATACCTTGTTCATTTTTTCTACCCCTTTTATACTCATAGAACCTAATTTAAAATAAATTTACAATATGTAGAAAAGAAAGCACTTATAAAATACAGTTGTTAAATAGAGGCAAGGTCGAGCTCTACCCAGTAAGTATCTATTCTCATGTCTGCCTCTATCCATCGTCTCTGTTTGCTTTCCTAGGAATCCCTAGGGTTCCATGGGACACAGTTTGAAAAACATATAATAACATGAGCTCCAAGAGTGTGATCGCTTCTAAAATTCTGGATTCTTTGAAGACAAATCTGACCTAGACTCTATCCCTTTGGAAGCCTAAAGCAGTAAGAAATTTCCATGGTTTTATGTTAAAGAAACACTTCCAGGTAGAACTATCAAATAAGGTTGGATGTTCAGCCTCGTCTGTGAGTGAAAGCTTGAATTTGACATAATTACTCACTGTAATCTGACACCAAACACAGTGCAGTCCTGTCAGGCCCTGGTAACATTTTACGGTTTTGTGGCACTTGTCACACTTGGCTGGGCAGTTACCTTCAACCCAGTAATGGTGCATGACCTAGAACAGAACACAGCATCAAGGTAAGAGAAAGTATCCACATTCGCCACCCACAGCAAGAGAGCACCATCGCAAACTTACGTCCGTGTTCTTTTTGGACTTCACATAGGTCTTGATGCAAGAGGGTGGTGCTCTAGCCACGCATCGCTCGTGGACTGTGTACTTGCAGACTGAAAGAAAACAGGTACACAAATTCAGAGCTAATCCTGGTCCTGATTGCAATTTTATAGGGAAAGAATGACATTAACGGATCCTCATTTCATATCCACTGCTCTCTAATCAATCCAATCAGCCACATCAAGGAAAAGTCCAAGGCGACTGTTTCTACCATGGAGTACAAAAGGCCAATTAGTACAGGAAATATTATGCATGTGAAAAACCAAGACTCCTCTGTCATGGCATAGCAGGAAATGCTTAATTAAATCAGTCCTCACTTGAATTTTTCACAATAATTTCCAGATGACAAAAATATTAAAGACAAATTGATGACTGCCAAATGGCTTGGTGTCATGCGAGAAGGAAGAGATCTATATTTTACAAAGCATAGGCGTGACAGCAGCTGCTGAGCACTGACTGGGATGAAAGCCTACGAGTTTATACTATTTTGTCTATTGATTTATCTAAACCTTAAATGACTGATTATTCTATTTCTAGAGAAGAGATTTCATCCTTTATTCTCGGCCTTTAGTAAAAATCCATTCCTTAATTGACCTCAGAAGATTGTGCAAAAAAAAAAAAAAAAATTTACTAGGCAGCATAAGGAATACATGAACAAATTTTTTACTTACATGCAAACATGTATATATAAACATAGACAAGCAAATATATATATATATATTTATATATGTCTATTTGTATAATGTGTCATAAGTCTAACATACACAATTTTGGCATCTTTACATAGGAATTGAATCTGAGTAAAATTAGAGTAAGATGCATGCATTCTTTTGACAAAATTCTCATTCTAAATGAATTCTAAATTCTCATTCTAAATGAGTTCTAATGCATAAATTTGTAAAATACAAAAAAAAAAACCAAAAAAACGGTAGTCCATACAATAAAAATGGAAAAAAAAAACTAACCACTTCCTGAAAATCAGTAAATCCACATAATATTTATTCAGTAAAACTCTTCCAAAATGTTGACATTTGTGATTTTTATTGGCACAACTGAGGAAAACAACACGAATTTTAACTCTACGAGCAATAATTTTACAAGTATTGTCTATACTGTGCTAGCAAGTAAAAATACTGTGAGAAAAATTTGTAGTAACTACAACTCACCTTGAGAGACTTGCATATGCTCCTATCAATAGGATTTACTGTAAAACATATGATTTAAAAAAAATACAAATTTCAAAAGAAAGCATTTTCTTGGTGTGTGTAGAGTACTCTGGTGTAACTAAGGATCATGAGAATCTGTCTTACAATGTAGCAAGTTTTAGGAAACTTTATTCAGATCCCAAAACACTTAAGAAGTTATAGGAAAATATTATATTACAATATACTTTTTAATGTCAAACTATATCTGAAGGTAAATCCCCAAATATAGTGCTAAAGAAGCATTAGTATGAAACATCTGTAAATCTTGCATAGAAGTCAGGTTTAAAAATTAGAGTTAATTACATACACAGAAATTTTATATGTTTGATAGACTTGAGAACTGCAGTAACTTCAAACCTAGAAGAAAGGGGCCTGAGTAGTAAATTGCTGTATCAAGGACAATTTCAGCCTTAAGTGAAGATAGAATGATACCTACTCTGAATTAATAGGAATGTCAGGGAATATAAAATCTTCTCAGCTAAATCTACAGTAGATTTAAAAATACATAGGTGATTTTATAAATCAACTGTCTTGTACTCTCTTAGAAAATTCTAGTTGGCAGAAGTGAATTCACAGAATAAAATAAAACTTGAAAAGATAAGTAAAATGAAACTAAGTCAGTGCACACAACCCATGAAACAGCAGTGCTTTGGATTCCAATATCCATCATTGTGTATTTTCTTTCTGACAACATGAAAATAACATACCTGAGATGTTAAATTTCTTAATTTGAATGCAAATTTATTTTTAATCAATTATTGCAACTTTTTACTAAGGGCAGAAGGAACTGGCCCATTTCATAAGAATAAAGTGGCTAATTTAGAAAAAAAAAAGAAATAGCTATGAATAAGATATGTGTGCAAAATTAGTGGACATTTCTGAAATATCCCAGAAAGAAAGGGAATCAAAATAAATTAAACTATCCTGAAAAGAAAATAACTGAAGAACTGGAAAATGTCCTTAGTTCTTTTTTCAATGGCAGACTTTCCCAAATTAAAGAAATATAAAATTCAAGTTAATTAAACAGTCAGAAAAAAAAAAAACACCCTGAAAATACCAGTCTGGATTATTTCCTGGGTCTCCATCTATAAATAGGACCGGTCCACGAAATCAGCCTTTGCGCAAGTGAGCTGCAGACGCCCAAGCAGAGCGAACGTACTCACAGGAGCAGCAGAGGCCTTGCTTCCCCACGCCAATCAGCACGTTCAGGCAGAGGTTGCAGTAGGCAGGTTTGTTAAAGTGCTTGAGTCGCCACACGTGCTGTCCGTCATCCTTCACATTCTGCACGGGGCAGGGAAGACACAGATTTCACTTAATGAAATAAACCGTAGAGTATGTAGGTGCCAATAAAATTCAGAGCTGGACTGAAGCATTTGAAGCAATCTGTTATTTCACCTCTGACTTTCTCCAAGATCGCCACGGAGTCCTCAGAAAAACACATGTGCTCTTGTGGCATGAGATACTGCTAACAAATCTCCGATGCTACAGCAACCCTCAAATTCTTGCTGGTGTCAACAGTTCAGCAGCACACTCAAAACCCATCATGAGGACCTGCCACGTGGAGCACTCCCTGAGAACAAGCACATGCCGGTGTTGCCTTTCAATGTTTTACCCTTAGCACAATTCCACAAACTAGTAAACGAGGGAGAGAGGGAAAATATTCTTGATTGCAAGGGCCCGAGAAATGGAAACTTGAAAACATTCTGTGAACCTCTGATTGGTAGTAGGTTATGATGGTGGTTATTCTTATAAGACAGAAGAAGAATGAGTGAAATCCAATGGGAAAAGCAACACAGGTGAGATATGGGGATATTCTGGGACTTCAGCTGTGGATTCCTAAGGTACTACAGTTCAGTATAATATATTCTATGTCTCAATAAAACTTAATAGACAGACATTTTAAGGCTCTAATTACATTATCATTTTGTTTATTCCTTTTTTTTGTAAAATAGGAATGATTGTACTCTTACAGAAAAATGGTAAAATATTGAAACTGCATTAATATAGTTAAAACAATCACTAGAATTTTGCCACAAATTAAATCTTGAGCTTATATTAGTTTGTACTTTTAACAAAGATATTATAATTACTGTTTAAGATACTAAATAAATACTATAAAGTACTCTAGATACTTCTCTAATCAGTTTAATGGTAGCAGCATTGCTCAAGATAAAAATGACATGGAATAATACTATGCTAATGAAACTTGAACTCCTCACAAGAAAGTTGAAATATTGTATGAAGTTACTATATGTTATTACTTCTGCTAATATCATTTTTAATTAAAATATACTCTTTACTCCATTTAATTTGTTTGACACTAACATTAACTTCAGATGTCACTTATTGACATCATTATAGCATATATATTTTTTTTGGTTAAGAAACTGTAATATTTCTTAGACTACATTCACCAAATACTAGTTGATCACCTACTATGTGCTGGGAAGTTACTACTAATTATGTAGCAATAGAATGATATAAACGTTCCCAGATCATTTTGTTTCTCTTGATAAAAAATATTAATAATAATGCCCCAACCACATTTTTCTATTCTCAGTCAAGAAATAAGCTACTAGATTTGAAATAGCAGAGAAAATTCATAATAACTAATTCTTCCATTGGAATCAGAAATGTCAAATTTGCATCATAATATGAAACATTAATGAAAATGCTTCCTGGGAGACAGTTCTCCATGGGTATCTTGAATTTCTGCTAGCACTTTTTTCAGAAAATCTCTTGAATATGCTTGAATAATACACAGCCTTGGACAATAAAGATATGTCTCCCCCAAGAGGAAAGGGCAGGTTTATTAATTGTCCAGGCTTTTAAAGGATAATCTCTCACCTCGAAAAGAAAGGTTCAACAGTTTCTGTTTAGCATATTAAGAGATTTAGTTTCTCTGAGTTCTGATGCTATGCATTGCAGTAACTTGGATCCTACAATATTATTCCCATCTTAGTTACTCTTCTCATTGCTGAGACAAAATACATGATTCCTCAGGTTAAAGGAGAAAAAGTTTATTCTTCTCACAGTTTGTAGAGGTTTCAGTCCATAGTTGGTTCCAAGGGAGGGTGGCCTTTAACAGAGGGGCAACTGTACATTACAGCAGAAGACAGCAAAAGCAGCAAGAAAGCTTGGCAGCATCGTTCTGCCCCTTTTATATTTAGACTGCAGTGATTAGGGTGGTGTCAAACCAATCAGTGGACTGATTTACTAATCACACAACTCCAATCCCAGAATCACACACTCTATATTCAGCCATCTCTGAAAAAGCCTAAGACTGCTTGAGGCTTTGGGGGGATATCCAGACACAAACCATAACAATCCCCAAGAGACTCAGGGAAAAAAGCGAGCTAACTCAAATAAGCATGAGTGAGATGAATGAAATGCAAATTCACCTCATTGTCTCTGACCCAAGAATCTTCTTTTTCTGGTAGTCAGGAAACCATGGCAAACTAACATATACCCCAATAAGTAAGGTGAATCTCAGACGTTTTAAAACTATTAAAAGTATTCATAGTTATTTTTGTGATGAGAGTCTAATAAGATTTCAATAAAAATGTTGATGCTAAAGGTTTCATGGAAAGACTTTAATATATAGCTGGTTCAATTTTCTTCCAAAATTTAAGAAAACAGGCTTTGTAGTAATATCTGAATTCATTTCAGTTTGAATGAGTCATAAATTTCCTAGAAGCTATACAACATAAATAGAATATGTTTTAACATTGCTATGCTTTACAAATATTTTGCAGTTTCATATTTTTATTACACTAAAATACTAAGTATCTAATGGAAAAAGTTAAAATATAGGCCCCTTATTTTTTTTACAAATGAACTAATGACCATTAAAGAGAATGGTTAAATGTTTTAAAATTTTTAAATAAAAGGAGAAATGAAAAATAATTCTAATTTTTCTCTGTGTTACTGTTCTGATAGTCCCTGTCATTTCTTTTTTAAATAATTGTCCATTCCCTGTGAATAAGCCTCATCCTGTTGCAGCTCACATATGGACTAAGTTAGCTGGCATTTTCCTTATCAAAAATAAGCAAGTCTGAACGTGGGTGTCCTGTCAATCAGCACACTTAGCCATGTTACAGGCTGCAACTGATGTACAAAGCCATTACCCAGACATAAAATGCTTTACCAAAACACAAATTAAATAGCTTTATAGCTCTTAGCCGGATGCATTGCCAAAATATGCAAGGGATGAAATATGTATGTGACTTCTTCAGAAGAAATTGAAACCAGGAGCCAACTACTTCTCAGCAGTGCAAATCACACTCCAACTCTGTATTTTCATGTCTGGTCTTGTTTGTCTTAAGTCGATTGTAAACTTAGTAGGAAAGAGAGAGAATCTGTCTCTTTCTATATTCTATCAGCCAGTAGAGCATATTTCTATTAGTACTTCTGTTGCAAAATAAATATTTATTGCCAAGAAAGGAATTCACTTTTATTATTAAAAAATAAAAATGAACAGCGAATCTAGGGGTTTGATTCCTGGCTTAGGATGAAACATTTGCATAAGCTACTTTCTTTCTCTCCTTATTTTCCTCTCTAATAAAATGCAAGTGCTCACTACCTTTCCCCAGATCACAGTGTGAGGTTTCATTATAAAATATCTGTGAAGTTAATTTAGCTCCTCGGCAGACAGGCATTTATATAAATAGCAAATATTATTACCAAGACTGAGTTGAGTTGAGTAACATCCCAAAGTTTCAGTCAAAGGAATTCAGAAAGATATATGTAGATTCACTCTACTTTTACATAACATTTTTCTTTTTGATGTGTCTTTGTCAGACAAAACACCCTGTAATGACACAGCTCGATTTGGCTGATGAGGGCAGGAAAAGCAGAGTGAATCCTGGACTCCTGCATGCTAAGGAGCAGCCTTAAGGTCCTTTTCTGTTCTCATTTCCCCGAAAGCCAAAAGGACGTTTCAGTGGGAAAAATGCATGATGGGACTTACTGAAACTGTTTTACTATCTGAGCAATTTGTAAAGATTTAGATTGCTCCTAAATATTTTCAAGATCAAATTCAATGTTCAAGTGAACTGGAGCTAATATAAAGACTATTTCTCTCAAAAACTTCAAGGAGAAATGAGGCTCATCTCCCCACCAAGTGCTAACAGACCAGCATCCAGCCCTGTTCCGGCTGACTTAACATGGGACGTAGAGTAGCTAATGTAAATTTCTCCAACTCATTGAATAAGCTCCTTATTATTTTGTTGAAGGTCTTAAAAAATACATGTCAGTATAAAATAAACCATTCTTTTAGAAAAAAAAAAAGAATCTCTTTTGAAACCAGGCAATTTAGAGAGAACTATTAACATTCAAG
This sequence comes from Hydrochoerus hydrochaeris, assembly GCA_004027455.1. Taxonomy (NCBI): domain Eukaryota; kingdom Metazoa; phylum Chordata; class Mammalia; order Rodentia; family Hydrochaeridae; genus Hydrochoerus; species Hydrochoerus hydrochaeris. The sequence continues at coordinate 153,994 of PVLA01000447.1, read as the reverse complement.
GTTGGTTTGCAATCAACTGGTAATTTTCAGACTGTACTTTCTGCCTTCAGGATGGGTCCCTGTGATTCCTATGCTTCAAATGTAAACACAAAGTGCAAAACACCACACATTGTTTTTCTGAATAACCTAATGGAAATCTTGAGAGTTATCACATCTTTTTTTTTAATTTTATTTAAAGAGAAAAAAAAGCAAAACAGAAAAAGGGGTAGAAACAATACAGAATCTTAGGAAAAAAAGCAGTAAGAAATCACTAGCTGATAAATTACATACTGTCTTCTTAGACCTAGTTGTGAAAGTTACAAAATTAAAGCATACAAAGTGGACATTCAAACAGTGAGACAGCAAAGAAGTTCAATGATCCAGTAACAACTTAGCAACATGGTTATCAATCCTACACACTCAAACATACAGGAAGCCATATCCTCCAGAGCACTTTCTTTTCTTCTTTTTACTTTTTAAGTCCATTACCTGCTTAGTTGTATCCTGTGTCAGGTTGCTCAGTACCTTACTGACTTGTTTTGTTGTTGTTATATACTTTTAATCACCTTATATAATTCTGTTGCCTTGTTTTTGAGTTTCTCCTCATCCATGATCCATGGATCAGCTTTGGTAGAGTTGGGAAATTTTTGGAGGTATTTTGTTACTTTCTTGTCTACTTTTTTTTTTTTTTTTGAAGGTAGCAAAATACAGCAGAACAAAACAGAACAAATCCAGCGACTGCACTGCAATAAAACTACCACAGAACCTCAGAGCAGGTCACCAGGACATGAGCAATGGGCTCAATAGTACAGCCCATTTTGTTCACATTAGCTGTTCTTTCAATCAAATAGAGGAAAATAGAAGGAAATATCGAACTTTTAAAAACAGAATATTGAATAAAGCAGTACCATTAATCAAAACTGAGCAAAACAGTGATAAAAATATTTGCCTTCAAAGAGATGGTAGAAGGAAATCCCCCTTACTTGCCATGCTGTATACATTCATCCTCCAAAGAGTTATCACATCTTTCTTGTTCTGTAAACCTATTTTGATTAACTAATGTTTAGAGAACAGAACAAAAACTCATAATCCGATTAAAATTTTAAAAATTGGAGTATGAAATATCAGTTTTCTAATTTAGTTAATTAAAAAAATACATCATCATCTAAACCCTACCCCTCAGATATTTGACAAGAGAACACAAAATATTGTCCTTTTTGAAATCCAGTAAAAAAGTAAACAAATAAAAGGTGTCTTAAATCAACTCAAAGGCAAAGTTTGTAGTACATATAAGAACTGAAGACTGAGATACCTTTGTACGCATGGTGTGAAATGCAAGCATCCCATTCAAATCAGTGCAGGTTCCATGAAAACTTCCAATCCCCAATCAGGAAGTTAGGGTACCCTCACTTCAAGGATACCATAAAGTGTGCAGTTTTTAAATCAATTCCATATGTGCAATACCTAAATATGTGCTCCTATTTTTATGATAGTATGAGTTCAGAATTTTTCCTGGAACAAATTAGTGAAGACTTGAGATTATACATTTCAGGGAGTGAAGCACTATTTATTATTTACTCATTTGGAAAAAGGAATGTTAGAATTAAAAGAGTATTGGAAAGGAAAACAGGCACTTGGCTCTGTGTGTGTGTGCACGCGTGCGCGCGCGAGCACATGTGCGTGCACGCGTGTAAAGAGTAGCTCTTTGGCACAGTATAACCAAGCTACCTAGCACTTCAGTCTGATGAGGTATATTGCTTCTCTGCATTCGCTCCATCAGTCCCCATTTCTGGTTGTGGTTTCTGCCTGCTAAGAGGTGTCACATTCCTTTTACCTGAATGAACCAAAATGAATTAAAACTATTTCTGTTTGTAATATGACAAACTAGTGATAGAACAGATCAGCAACTGCCAAAATGGGGCACTGGGTCAAATCTTTCTAGTAACCTGTTTTGGCAGATACAATTTTATTAGACCATAGCTTTGATAGCTTATTTGTACAATATCTGAGAGAGCTTTGTGCTATAAGCAGCAAATCTGAGTATTGTGACAGAGACCTTATGACTCCAAAGCCTAAAGTCCTTAATATCTGTCCCTTTATAGATGCCGATCACTATCACAGATAATTACTAACAAAGAAAAACGATCTTCATTCATTGATATCTTTTAAAAATCGTTCAGTGACATGAACGCTGAAGAATGGTGGAACAGTCTCAGGTATCAGGTTTTGATAGTGGTAATCAAAATCTGAAAACTAGCCAGACTCTGTAGTATTTTGTACTACATTTGGGAAGAAGCATCATGCATCCTTCATAAAATACTACCATGATTTCTTCTGACTTTAAGATTTTGTATGATTTCTGACCACTTTATTTTGTGAAGTTTGCACAAACCTTTTGAGAGAAGTAAAATAATTCTTGCTTCTCCTCTCTGGCATAGAATCAGGTCCAAATGAACTACATTTCTGAGTGTTGGTGGCAAAACCTAGTATTTAAAGTAAAGTAGTATTTAGGATTCTAGTGATGGAGAAAAATAAACTACAATGAAACCATAACTGTTAGAATCGAGGCTCGTCCTCCCGGGGAGTCTTTCCTAAGTGTGTAATTTGCTTAACACTCGGCAGTCCTTCCAAATACACTGTGGTGTTTAACATTCACTCTCAATTATAATCTACTCCCCAGGCTCATAAATGACAACAGACAAGAATATATAGGACAACATAACAAGGCAGGCTTCACAATTAATGGCTAACTTCAAGCTGAAGCTTCTAGAATTCCATTTAATAAGCAAAAAAGTGTGATGAGAGGTGGGAGGCATAGTACCATGGATCAAATTACAAGTAATAACATAACACATTAGCCATGTACTGAAAGGATATAAATCTCAATTAGTAAAAAAAGACTGTCATCACTCAACTGTCTTAGTGTCACTCTGGCTATTTAAAATATGTGCCATGCCTTAGAATTAAAAAGCTATTTCTAGCAAATACATGTTGCTTTATGATCATTACACGTGATTATAGGATTTATGTATTTTACTAAAAGAACATTTTTAACCATAGTTACTTTATTTTATTTTTTTGAAAGATGTAAAAGAAAAAAAAAGTTTTCTTCCAGAGTTCCTTACATGCAAAAAAATACATTAATTGCTCTCGGATGTTAGACAATGTAGCCCTGCCATCTAGTGGTCAAAACAGGAAACTCAGTTCTGGGACACTACAAACCTTAAACTGATTTCTCTTGTTATAAATTTTGATCTTTTTGCACTAAAAACACAGCATATTAAGTTACAAGAAAAACTTAAATTAAATTATGTATAATTAACCCAATTAAAATTAAAGGCAAGGATTTTCACTTGATTAATCTTATCATTACATTAGAAATTAATGAAGTATGTATTATATTTGTTTAAAATAGTTTGAACTAAATTCATATAGATTTGTGGGCTGTATTAGCCATGAATTCTAAACAACAATACCCAAGTAAAAATATCATTTCAACACACATGTGCTTTCTAATACACAGGTGACGTTCTACCTTTTCACCCCTGTCTGGCTTTCTTTCAACTAGGAAAAAATTTTCTCTACTCATTCCTGCACCTCCGGTCCTTTAGTCATAAGATAATTTGTGAAGATCCAGAGAATACACAAGTTCTTGCTTTAAAATATAAAATTCTCCCATAGGGAATCATTAGTGGACTCTCCTGAATGGAGCCACTTGACTATTTTGGCCACGCAGAATACACCAAATTCAAAATGTTGCCGTTTGTCAGTTTTTCTTTTGTGTCCCCCTAGTCATCTGATTTTCATGGGATTTTCCTCAGAAGGTATACTAAACAAGTAGATATTTATAATGTAGAAATATAGATTGTTATTATAAAAGATACTACATTATATTAGCATACAAATATAACATCAAGTTTTATTTCATTATCAAAGTATAAAGTATGAATTTATGACCAAGAAGATCTATGTTTATTATGTTTTAATTTTTATGTGGTGCCTACTAGCAGTATTTATTTTCTTCGCTTTAACCATGACTAAAATCTCTTGGGTCTCACAAAAAGTAAGATGAAAGTAACATTAAAATATTTCAAGCACCATATACAAAAGAAAAAATGCTGATGTCCACTAAAATATAAAATAATTTCCTGAAGCTCATTAAATACTATATTCAAATATATTTCTGAGCTCTAAGTTCACGTGTACATTACAAAATCCATATGCTGTAACATATTTGTACACATGCTCAGGTCTCTTACGTATGCAGACTATAAGATGTCTTGAGGGCGGACTTACAAGGAATTTGTGCATTGAATAACTGCAGTATAGTCTCCAATCAAAAATTTTGTTTTGCCAGTAACAGAAAGCATGAAAACTGTTGAGGTCAACAGCAAAGTGGTGAACACTATATTTTTGTCTGTAAAAACTTTAAAAATTATAAATTTTTTATAGAGTCTTTCACCACTAGTATTCTGTGAGTCTAAGTAAACATGTTGCTATGAACATACGATAGTTAAGTCTGACTCAATAGTTGATGCTGAATACAAAATGTAGCATCCACTGTTAATGTCAAGAGATTTTTAATTTAATTACTGAAATTGACTTCTAGGATAGGTCATCGTGATTTGCTTTCAAAGTCATTATTGTACCACATCATGATTCTAGATTGATCTGTTTTATTCCCCTAAATTAGTATTTCTTTGCCAATGCAATTGGCACTGGACTCATACACACACACACACACACACACACACACACACACACACATAACTACAGAAAAAATATCGTCTCAACTGCTCAGACACCTAATTCCTTCTTTCATTACTGGGCATCAAGAACATAGGTGACACCGATGGAATGTGAATATGGAGTGAGATCGTAAGAACCATATAATACAATAAAATTGGTGAGTGTCTTGCATTATATGACTTATGAGTAGGTCAATAGTTTTCCAAAACTAAACTGCACTTTAAGGAGAAAAAAAAAAGGAAAGGAAATATATAGGCAAACCTCAGGTGTTACTTTAAATGAGTCAATATGTTTGTGGCAGTTATTATCACGCAAGGACTTACTATTGAACTGCACCTTGGTAGACTTCACAGAAGATCCAGGCACTGACTACATGCTTAGTGGTAGAAAATGGTCACATCAATTTATAATCAAAAGGTGTATCAAGTGCTTACATTTTCTAAGCCCAGAAGTACAAGAAGTGGGATTGTTGTCATGCCTCCTTGAATCCATTCCTCCAAAGACACTGTTCCATCATGATCGTAGTCGATTTCTTCCATCATTTCATGAAGGATCTGGAGAAAAGAAAATGAGGGGAAAGTTGCAAAGACTCAATAAAATAAATCCTGTTTAACACAACAAAACATTCCATGGAACTGGGTATGGCGATGGTGACCAGTAGCTAAACGGAGAGTTTCCATACACAATTTGGTTACCTAACACAACATTTAATGCTATTATTGAGAAGATAGTGAGTGTTACAACTTCTAGAACTTGGATACCAACACCAATCAACTTGCAAAAATAAGCGCTTACAATTTTTTTTTTCCAATGAATAGCACAGTTAAAATAAGAAAGTAACTTCAAGGGTGAAAGTGGCCTTTAATTACTTTCTTGAGGTTTTTTTAAAGGCTCATATATATGCCAGAAAATGTCTGAACAAATTAACTTCATGGCAAAGAGCTCAAATAACTCTGCTAAGTAGAAAGGAGTGAGGGAATTAAGTTGCCTTTAATTGCCTATCAGAACTTAATAAAGCCAAAAAGTTAAATGAGCTAATCATATTTGATTAGACTTCCTTTCTGAAGATGATTTGCACATAATATTCCAGAATGTTCTCCATGGTGTCGTAACACTTTTCCTTCTGTGGTTTGATGATAATCTCAGTACTTACTTCAAAGGCCTGTCATGAGAATTAAACGAGTTGAGCTTTTATAAATAGAAGACAGGCTGGCATATATAGTACATAGATAGAACATACAAAGTACATAGAAAGTTTCTGCATACATATATAGTACCTAGAAAGTGCTGTCTGTGTTATTATTAATGAAGATAATACAAGCATTCCAACCACCTAATCTTTGGCTGCTGAAAACAGGAAAAAAATTTCCTATCAAGAATGGCACTATTAAATTGTCAACTTCGGTAAGAACTCCAAGAAGAAAAGGAATTAATTGTTTTTAGAAAAAAGGGAAATTGTCAGCAGTCAAAAAGAAGGAAACAGGATTTGTGGAAATGTGAAAAGTTTCAATAAAATAAATACATTGTTTCCTGGTAGTACCATTTCCCCCCTAAATATTTCTGTGCTTGGTCATTTACTGTCTTTCCTCACTAAGTATTTGAAAAATAGATTACTGTATAACATAACAACGTACAGATCTACAAGTACTGGAATAAGAACAGTTAGGGATAAAATGATGCTGGAGTAACCGTTGCATTGTTAAATAAAAGGAAGTATTTAGAATTTCATAAAATGGCATAAGACCCAGTTAAAATGCCCTGCCTCTTGAGGACATGCTGATGAATTAGTGGAGAATGAATGAATGAGATGAAAATTAAAAACACAGAACACCTGTTGTGGGCAGCTGATGCCTTCATTTTATCCCTTATGAAGCTAATGTCACAGTCTGGATGAGTTTGATAAAATCTCCTTCGAAAGACATTTTGTCTTTTCCTAATACTTGAGATCAGTATCAAATACTTACTCATCCCTAATATAGAGTGAATAAGAGTCTGTAAATGTGTACATTTGTCTCAGAAGAAGAGAGCTCTTGAGGCATTTGGTGAAGTGAGGCAGCTATTGCAGACACTGTGTTCAAGGTAAGCTTTTATCTTCATTTCCCTCAATTTAAACTGCCCAGGTGGGAGGTGGAAATGAATATATCAGGAACATGCATGACAAATAATGCGACAGGCACTGTTTGTGTTCACCAGAAGGTACTTGTCATTTCTGGGCTGTCCAGACATCATGTTTTGGTTTTGTTTTTCTGGCATCTACATCTCATTTTTCGCATATGTTCATTTCTTTGTGAACAAAAGTAATTTTTGCCAGGAGGTCATAGGAATCATTTAGGCTTTAAAAGCTGATAGGAAAAAAAAAATCTGCCCTCTTTCTTCGCTGCCATGTGAACAAGCAGGCTTGACTAACAGGTGGAAAACTTCCTCAGACAATAACTGAGTTGGGAAGAGAGAGCTGGTCTTCATGCGGGTAAGCAGAAAGGGCAACAAAATGTTAAGAAATCCCTTGATTTCAGTGAGAAGAGGGCGCTGGTGAATCAAATACAATCACCAGTGGGTTTATTATTCCATAGACATGTGACCACCTGTTAATGGTAGCTGCCACTCTCTGTGGCACAGCAGGTATTTTTCCACATCAAAACAAACAAAAGCCCAAAACAGGGTGGAGTTAAAACTGGAAAAATCTTAACCCTTGTAGGAATGGTGCCCCTTTGAAGCACAACATCTACTTTATTTCCTTTAGCTTAGAAACAATGAGAAACGAGATCAGCGCCTGAATAGCATAATCCTGGCATCTTTACACCATCAACCGCATACGTGTGAACACTGGTTTACAAACAGCCTTCTGGAATTCATACACCATGCAAAGAAAAATTTGATCCGTCTTTGCTCTATTCATGTATATTTGGCTAAACTTAACTGGCTTCAAAAATAAACTAAAACCAGTATCTCTGATAAATTTCTCAGATTACCTGTGGCTGAAGTCAAAAGTTCTGTACAAGTACATTACAAATACATTGAAATGGTACTGGAAGTTTTCTCTAAATCTGTTTAAAATCAGAAGTCTTTATATTTTTACACATACTTTTGGATGCCACTTCTTTGAAGAACTTAATTAAAAGTTCCTGGCTTTAACTTTAACCGGGTCGAAGAGCACTAGGCAAAGATTTTTCAAACTACCACCCACCCCTGTGAGTCTCACGGTCCAAGTTCATGGCCTCAGCTGTTCGCGGATTTTTCCTTAAAACCTAACCAATAATTGTTGGGGAAAACTTTCGCAATATTTCGCAAGAACCACAAACTTCCTCTGCATTTTTTTTTTTTTTTTTTTTTAGTGTTGTTGATTTTGTTTGTTTTGTTTTTGGCAGGAGGTTTGCAAGAAGCCAATGGGAGAGCGTTATCCAGGTCTCCTTGCCGCTGATTGGCTACTGCCTGGTACTCCATCTCTAGCGGACGCGCCAGCTCGCCCACCTCCTAACAGTTTGCTGTGCTGTGTAGCTACCTCCAGTGTTCTCAGTTTTGTTCTTAAAACTTAAAATCTTTAAGACGCTGCCAAAAGGCACTGTGTCTTCTAAGGCTTTATTAAGACAGAATTTTATTAAATTAAATTACATAACTGCCGCAGATATACCATATTTAAACTTTTTTTAATGGGCCTTTACAGGTACTCTTCTGACCATATGAGAAATTCGCCCTGCTTTAAGAACATAACCCCCTCGAATTTCGGGGTCCACTGTATTTGGGTCTCAATCCACGAAATGAAGAAAACGATGCGTCTGAGAGCTGTAAGCATCCACGAACATACACACATGCAATAACAAAATGAACTGTGCCCAGAACTATTTCATCATGATCTTTTCATGAAATGCTCGAAAAGCTTTCTGTTTACCTCCGTGTGTGATAAGTGGAGCATTCAGAACAATTTCAGTGCAGAAGAAAGCCAGGGTTACTGCTAAAAGCATTATGTCATCACATGTACATGGTTGTCATATTCAAAATTCACTTTGATTTCTGATTAGAAATGGTAACACAGTTATCCAAAGACAAAATCGAATTTTAGGAAGGTCTTTGAAAAGATAACAAGCAGAGGGACCATCTCGAATACGGTAAACAGCTAAATCACTCATCTACCTACTGGATTAAGTTCGGTGACATCCCATTCAAGGTACTCTGCGACATGCATCATCTGACTGATGATATTTTCCAGCTCCTGGAGAACAGGGACAGGGGGAAGAGGAAAAATTTTGTTCAAGAAGCAGCTCAAATATTGGAAATCTAGAATCATTTACCTTTGCACAAAATGTTTTTTTAGTATCGTGCCGCCAAAGAGAGCACACTCAGAATCCTTTTCAAAGATCTGACTAACTACACAGAAAGAGGAGTTTAAATATAAATTTGTCTTGTGCTTTGCCTAGACATTTTCACCAAGAGAGGGCACAAGGATACCAAGAAATATTTTCTTCTGGAAAGCAGTACCTCATGAGAGCAGGAACCAATGTGTATTTTCACAGGAGGGAATTTTTTAAAGTCACGGAATGGCCTGACCCTTTGGCTTGAAAACAGATGTTTCAGGGTGGAAGGAAGGATTTGAGAGCGACTGAAAGGTTTATTTTTATTTTGATACTCTGAGAACATCTATTGATGGTGCTAGTCATTTATTGGGATAATTCACTCGCAACGGGGTGTTCCGGGTCAGATTTTGGAGGCTAAGTGTATGTAGAGTTTATTTTGTGAGTGGATGGAATTTTAGTTTGGATTTTCATATTATTCTGCTTAATTGTAAACCCTTTGAAGAACTTCTAGGTGATATACATGGCTTGACTTAGTAAATTAAAAAATTTTTGATACATATACATTTAATACTTTAAATTTTTCATTGCTATATACTGAAAAAATTAAATATGATTTTTAAAGACAATCATAGTTTTAAATATAGATACAATGTAGCTTAAATTTGGTGTTTCATAGTATAATTTAAAATGTTAGGAGTATAAAAGTATGAAACTTGAAAGTATGCCAATCAAATATTAGTTTACACAAATCCCTCATGTAATATGTGTGGTCAGTGTTTACTGGAGAGAAAAGACATATTTTAAAAAGTGTCTGTTTAGGAATTACAGAGTCTCCCTAAGAAACTATTGAAAGCTATACTCTTTATTTCCAAAAATTGATAAATGTTATTTATGTAAGACAATTTGTCCTGGAATTAATACAAATACAAAAGTATTTTTTAGAAAAATAATTATGCTAACATTGTGTGTGTGTGTGTGTGTGTGTGTGGTTTGTGCGTGTGTGTTACTAATCTCTCACCTACTACTGTATCTTTGTTTACATCCAGTTTAATAGTTTGGGTGAGCTAATGAGAGCTGGGATTATTTTTTCAGAGCAGAAACTATTTTTCACAGACTTTAACATGACATTGCATAAGTTATCTAACATCATGCTCAGTTTTGTCATCGGTAAAGTGGATACTCTCACTTTTTCTAGCTCATAAACTTACCTCAAAGTTCTTCTATGGAGTACATTAATCTTATTGCTTGACATATTACAAATGAAGAGTACAAATAAGTCTTATTGTGAGACATAGTTAGAATTTTTAAATTATCAATTTTCTCCCTATTTTGCTTCCAAAAATTTAACTGCTACACATTTAAAATATTAACACAAATGACTTTAGAAGATAGGATTTAAAGATGATGTTGAGGGAGATTATTGATATAGTAGACTGGAGCAAATCCTAAATATTAAATCCAAGTATTTTAATACAAATAAGAAAGAAATATAGAAAAAAGACTAATCATAAATATTAAATTTATTCCCAATCCATTGTTTAATATTGGAAACACATTTATAAACAATGCAAGAGAGAACTACCATATCAGAAAATGGCAAGAGAACAAAAATATTGTTTTTGACTGAATTTATAGACCACCTTCCCATGGATAAATGACTAATAAAGAAATATCACTTAAGTTTAATTAAAAAGAAACAAGAAATAAAACAAATCAGCATTAAAATACAATTGGCATTAGTGTAGCCATTAGTATGACCATGAGGATAGTGAAATATGTAGGAAGAAAATTCACAAATTCCTAGTTGTGCCACAGCACCAGAAAATGAGGAAATTCATTATGTACCTTACTATTCCAAAAAGGAAAAGGGAATATCAGTAAACATTTAAAAGGAGTACCATAGGAAAAAATGCTGAGACCTAAACAGAAGAAATCCTGTACCAACAGCAGCTAGCACTTTCCTGGGGTAGGAATTATACATTTTTATTTCTTTCTGGAGAAGCTAATATGCCATTTATCCCATTCAGTGGTACACAAACCTGTCTGAAAACTCCTCACTTTTCTGTTATTCATTTTTTATTCTATACCATTATTGCTTTATTACCATCTCTTTTTCATGAGAGAATGGGAAACAATATTGCACAAAAAATATGTAATCAGCAAATATACACTATATTATTGGGTGAAACCTGAGATAGACTTTCACTAAATACTGGTGCATGCGGCTGATTTCTACTTCTCAGGAACTATTGATAGTTTTCATATTTTACAAATACAACGACATTTAATAGTTCTTTCTAGCTAATCATACAGAAATGGTATTTCTCTCCCATGTTATATTATTTAAACTATAGTGTGTCAGCGTCTATAAAATTGGATGAGAGAGTTTTAAAAGGCAGTTTGTCAAGTCAGTCTGTAAATACACTTACTTCAACAGCATGCATGACAAAAATACTTTTTAAAAATGACAATAAAAACTTAAATTGACTTTATAGTTCTTTTAGGTTCTACTTGCACTCTCAATATTTTCTTTGGTGTCAGATCTCACAAGTAGTTTTTCTTTCTTTCGAGATCAATGGTCTCAACATTACCTTATGTTTTATTCAGTCAATGTTGGAATCTTCCTTTTTCATCTAAGTTCAGCACAGAAAAAAAGTCATGCTTTGGTAACAAAACTTCAATAAAAGAATCATAATCCTGCCTCCTCAGACCACTTTCTCTCCTAAGTGTCAAATGATAAAAATGTCACATAAGTGTTTGTAAGTGAGTATTATATCTTCCTTCTGTGGTGATAGCTATACATTTATTCACTGCCTTTTTTTCAGAAGAAATTTCTTTAAAATTTTCACTGAAAATTCGAATTGAAAAATTACCGAGCTGTCCAGGAAGCCATTCCCATCCGTGTCATAAAGGCGAAACATAACTGGAATAAAAGAGGCATTGAAAAAGACTATAAGTGAACAGGGTCAAGGTTAGTTTAAGGCATATTCTTTAAAATTTAGTTTCTGTTGAAAGTATGTACTAAAATCCTTCTCCACTCAAGCAGTTATTTCATGAGATCATTTACCAAATCATGTTAAAAATGAATAAATCAATCAACCAATAAAATACTGGATATTAGATTTAATGTCTATCAAATTTTGTTTGTATAAAAGAAACACAGAAATGTAATAGTTTTATCTCAAACTTTTTATTATTAGATATAAACTTAAATAAAGCAGAAGTTGAAACGTTCAGAATCTGAATAAGAAAAAAACTGACTTGGAAATTTAGAAGTAAATCATAATTTAGAATCCTCTATTCCATGAGTTTTGTGCAACATTGTTTTCTTACTTATGACATGAAAATGGTCTTCTTACCACGAGACACATCTTTGTAGTGATAGTTAAGTGAGTTGGTATGCACATGTGCATGCCACCCAACCGGAACAGTGCAAATCAAGGGATCATATTTTGATGAAGGAGACAAGCACATGGGTGCAGTGTTAGCATTGCTATAGTGGTTCACATGCTTAGATCTGTGGTGGAGCTTCATTAAGGTAACTAATCTTCCATCTAAGGAAGTGGAGAGTTTTGGCTGTCTGCTAGTGATCTCAGGAAAGCAGGATAAACCCCCTGACCAGCCTACAGTTCCCTTGTATAATCTACAGACCACTGGGACACCATGGAAGATGCTGCAGGTGGTGTTTTGGGATAAATAGTGAAGAATGATCCAGCTGTAAAAACAGAAGAGTGGAAATAAAGGTTTGTGTTGGATTGGTATCACTTCCTGGAGGATCTTGATATCTGAGGTGTACATTATTAATATACAAACAGTAATAACAAAAAGGTCTAATTATGCAGTGACCTTAATCATCAACTGTAATTATTGTTCTTATATTTAATGATTGTTACATTTCATTATTCTAAAATATGATTATTTATTAGATACGAAATTAGTCTCTATGCCACTAAAAATGCTGCCAACTTAACATTCTATTTTTTTTTGCAAAAGGCACACAATATTAATAATTTTAAGTGTAAAAGAAATGTGTACACTGAATTAAGGTAAATAAATATTAGACCAGCTCAATGACTTAAATTTTATTCTCAAACCACAGGATCATTCTCTTTCATATTTCAATAAATGAAAATAAAATGCAGGAGTAAAATATATCTATTTCAATGTGCATACTAACCATGATGTTCTAGTCCAGCAGCAAATGATAAAATACGTCTTTTTAAGTAATAAGAATTCCCAGTCCAGTCTGAGAGCAGACTGACACCAGAAAGAAGTCACAGGCTCACAAAAGTCTAGCTGCATTATAGAACAAGGGGCACTATGGCTCTGTTAGTCTTTGCTGGAATAAATCATGGTAAAACTGCCTGATAGTGTTCAAACTTGTGGGAACCTTGTGTCCATTGGTAGCAAGGGAAGAGGGAGCTTATAAAATGAAAGTTTCAATCCGTTATGATTTGTGTCTGGATGACCCCCTAAAGTCTCATGCAGTCATGGGGGCAGGCTTCTAGAGTTTGCAATTCATTCATGGTCCATTGCTGGGATTACGGGTGTGAGTGCTACACATACCCTGAGGGTGGGTAGCCTACGTAAGAGACAGAGAGAGTCTTTTCTCTTGCTCTTCCCCTTTGACTCTTGCTGCTTTTTCTGTCTTCTGCTGCCATAAACTGTTGCCTTCTGCCATAAGCCAACCTGCCTTGGACCTAGCAGATTATGGACTTAAACTTCTACAAACTGAAAGTTAAATAAACCTTTCCTTCCTTAATTTTGGGTGTCAGGCATTTTATCTCAGCAATGAGAGAAATGAAATCAACATGCAATCCAAGACATAACACTAAAAGGTTATAAAAGTTCTGCTGACAACAAAGTGAGCTCTCTGTGAAGATAAAGTATGAGTGAAAAAGTGAAGGAGAAGTTATTTCAAGATGTAAAATACATGTATGCATCTAATTGAGCAATGAAGGACATAAGGGCAAATAGCATAGAAAATAAGGAGAGAAAGAAAAATTACCATGCAAAATTATGCCTTGGGAGTTGAATGACCAAATATTATTGCTTCGAGAAGGACAGAGAAGGTAAAATAAATGATGGCAATTATAAACAAAAACATTAAAGAACATCTGAAGAGGCCAAATTGCTCAGCCAGAGTTTATAGTAGACAATTTGAGAATTGATGTGTTATAAAAATAAATTATCAAATAAGTGGAGCAAAACAATTATTAGGTCCATGGAAAATAAAACAAAAATTAAAAATAACTATTGTTTGGCCTAATAACACTATAAAAACTTTTCATTTAAACACTATATTGATAAATAATATTGACAAAATTAACACTCGATCTTCAAATGTTAAAATAAGACTATTAATTCATAATATTTAAAAATGAAGGCAAGCCCCCAATTCAAGTGAATCCTTGGGTAAACTGATCTTATTTTTGAAATAAGTATAAGCATATCAATGATTAGGTGCAAAAATAAGGCCAATGTTCAAATTATTCTGTCAACATAATGGCTTCCAAATGTGGGTACCTGCTACAAAGTTAAAAGGTAACTTAACCCACCTTTTTTTCTATTTTTATTCTCATAAAATTTTATTTTATATAGAAGCAATTATGTGCCCACACATTGATTTAATTAAAAGATCGTATCCAGGGCATATTATGTAACATGCCAAATTTTTTATTCCTATATTTTTTTCTCTTCCAAAAGGTTTGCATGTTCCTGTCGCTTTATAATTTGTTTTCCCTGTTCATGTGAAAATATCAATAAAACATGTTATTAAATATTAGAAAGTGTTTATTTTTAAAGGCATTTAAGCTGGTATATTTTTAGTTTTCTTATTTCAGTTTTATATGTATATCCCATATAACAATAAAAATTACTGAAGATAATTTTTCATAATAAAAATGGAATTTACTATATATGAGGTCAGAAATCATACATTTTAGTCACTACTAGAAAAACTGATGGTAATATTAGTCAGGCTCTCTGGGCTTTAGTTATTTTCATTGACTAACTATAAGGAAATTGACCAAGTTATCTTTAGGGCTTTTTCAGTGTTCAATGTCACGGTTCTAAGGTTACGATTGCACAAAGCAATTATTGCACCATCCATGCTAGTCTTCAGTATGTGCACATCAGCTCCCCACTTTCCAAATACATTTCTGCTGATTTCTCCTTAGGGGTACACTTTACAATAAAGTATGAAGTAAAGCAAAGTAAGTCTTACAAAGAGACTCAGGGTGAGGGAAGCCTTAAGCCTACACTCCATGTGAAAACCACACTGGGGCAGAATGCACTAAGAAATGCATGTTATACCAGCAAGGTCAGGATAGGGACAGTTGAACCATCTAACAGCATTTGCATGTAGCTCAAAGTCAAACGAAAGAGTTGCAAGAAAGGTATGGGTCAAACTGTGGAGCCTGATCAGTTTAGAGAAACCAAATTAATGGTTTAAATTTTATGCAATATTCAATTTGAAAGTATCAAAGTCCCAGTGTTTCACAGCAAGTCAGAAGAAAAACAGAAAAGAATAGGGATAATAGTTGACAAGTAGTTGATGGTCATTTAAGAGAACAAGGGAAATTCAAGAATTCACACCTAATGCATAAGATGATTGTCAAATGGGAGGGTAGGGTTTTAAAAGGCAAAGCATCCAGACTGCCTCTCAGTAAAACATAATTAAGAAAAACACTGAAATATGGCAAATTACTTTTGTAGAAAAATAATCTATAGACTTATTATTTCACTGAATTTCAACCACTTCAATGTATTAGTAAATAAATTGGTCATTTAGCGCTAAATAGGAGAGCAGAATTGCAATCAAGGATTCACAGGGATCAGCTAATATTTGGAAGAGTAGAGGACCAAAAGACGGCCAGCAAATTCAGAAAAGAGAGAACTGAGTGAGGGGCAAGAACTTCAAACTTATTTTATTTACTTCATTCTAGACATGTCTATGTGGACTGACTAATGGAAGAAATTGGTGTGAGCAATTACGATCGCAATTTTATAGTCGAGAAAACAGAGTCTTTAAAAGGCTTTTAAAATGTCCCCAGGTGAGTCAGATAATGTCAACCAGGGACATTGATACAGGGACTATAAATTAAGAGCCCAGATTCTTAAGAACTATAATGTACTATATTTAGGTAAAAAGTAGGACAGTGGTAAGTTAAGCGAATGCTGGCTGTGGTCCAAGTAAAATTCTAGATTTTAAAATTTTAGAGAAAGATTAGTTCTTGGAAATCACAGGGCTCAGAATATTTCAAAGAAAGTGAGTTTTTGAAATGAATTGGAAGCGAAGTCTCAGAATCAGAGGAAAGCCAGGGCTCTAATGACTAAAGTTGCTTCCGTAAAGTAGTATTAAGGCTCCAGATTAGGAGTACAAGCCATCCATGGTCCATATCCACATTCATTCACCAGGATGGTTGGTCATGAATATCAACAAGGAGGCACAAAAATGTTACACACACACACACACACACACACACACACACACACAAGCTCGTAAGCTTTCCAAGAGTACAAAGCAACAAGCTGTTTAATAAAGAGCTTGGACTGGAAATTCTCAGAGTGGGAAACAACCTCAGAATGATGAAGTAGGATGGAGTTAAGGAAAGCAAATTGAAGACACGATTTATCCACAGAAAGTTCACAGATTTTTGTGGGCACTGTCTCCTCAGTGGGAGTCATTTCACAGTGAACATTTTCTAATTCCTGACAGAGAGAGAAAGTGATGAGAAGAACTGCATAGATTTTTAAAGAATACTAACTAGGGGAAAAGTGTATTATTTTTGTAAACACTGACAAAGTATTTATTTTGCCTGATATGCTGTATAGAAAATCATGCCTTATGCTGTCTTATTTAATAATTCTAAGAAAAGCAACCATCATTGCAGATGAAGTGTGTGTGTGTGCATGTGTGTGCATGTGTGTGAGTTTTTATTGGACAGAAAAAGTTGCATAAACCAGCAGTTCTCAAAATGTGCTCCCTAGACCAACAGCATCAGCCTCCCCTGTAGATTTGTCAGAAATGCCACTGAAGGTTAGCTACTTGAAACTAAGATCTAAATTGATTCTTCATCTACAAAATAAATTAGTGTTGGTGCCTGATTACATCTACTTCTGTGTTCACTGTAATTACTTTTTCTTGTTCTTCTAATTGATACTGTGCTTAATGTCATAATGCTTTTGCAACTCAGCACAGACTAAAGCAAACATTGTTAAATACTTTTCAAAGTCTTACTGAGAAAATATTTGAAAATTACAGCTATAAAAATACATGAGTATTAGGAGACTGTGCAGTTGTAGACTGGTAAGATGTACCATACATTGCTCTGATGTGAGAAACTAACAGGAGAAATTATCAGGTATGACAGCTAAAAAGAATCAGTAGAGTACCAAACTCCCAATGAATTTGTTGTACATAGCATGGCAAGTTCTGCCAAACTGAGACAGCAAGAAAAGTTAGAGGGTCATTTAGTTTGACGATTAGGATGAAAATCATAATAATACCAGGTTATAAAGTCAGCCTGGGGGAAGAGTACAAAGACATGATTTAGAAAGAAAGAAACTGAGTTATTTGGCATAAGCTTAAAAAAGCACTAGGAAACTCAAATAAAGAACAGAGGGAAGGATGACGAAATCACCAAAGAAAAGTGCATGGCAGGTTAATTTGACTTGATTCATGAAGCGTTTCTGAACGATACGGGAATTAACACGCTGCCTGCAGTTGTGGCTGAAAGCTATGTGGGTTCAGGCCTCCAAGTGAAGCTAAAATGCATGCTTCTTAGGAATTCCACCTTACCCTTAAAAACACTAAAGCACACCACCAAAGATTGTCTGGTGGGGGAATGGATGGTGCCTTCATTCATTCTCAGATATGGAAAAATATTTGTCTTTATATCTTTACTATAGTCCCAAATAAGGCCCTGATAACACCTGAGCAAACTTTGTCCCTGGCTGTCACTTCAATAGAAATTCACTGAACACGAATATTTATTTTGGAATGAGAGACATTTCTGTAGGGTCTTAGGAATGCAAAATAAATCTCAAAATGTAAATATTTGACATTTATAAATAATAAATATACTTCTAAAGGATGATGTTTATATGGTTTATTCATAGCATAAGCAGTTGTGACTTTTGAATAATCATATGGCAAATTCCATATTGTTGGAAAATTTATCAAAATTGTTACAAAATTCAACAAAAATGCCTCCCACATATAACTCTGAAACATCAAAATAGTTAACATTTGCTTTAGAAATATTAAAATATGAACTCATTTTCTTCACTATTATTTGAGCACCAATACTTCAAAATTCATTTTAATAGTGTCCAAAAAATTAAGTTAACCATATTATTGAAATCATTGTCAGTGCTATGCCTATAAAGGATTTTGAAGATAGAATGAACTATCCAATCATCAAGATCAGAATCAATGAAAAATAATTTGTTGCATTGCAATGAGTATATTTGCCACCAGAGTGAGCTCAACCACTGCTTAGTTTTATTGAAGAGAATAAAGGTGCTGCGCCTTCAGTGCCATTTCTCTACCTGTCACATACTAGAAAAAGCAGACATGCTGTTTCATTATTTCTATTATCAAGATTTACATTTTATAAAGAAAACTCTCAGCTTTGGGTTTTGAGAAATAACTTGTCTTTGCCAAAGAGTGTTAGCGCCCTATGAAAGGGAGATTTGTCTATGGGAGGCAGACACAGGTTGAGTGTGGGTAGGAAGTCTTCTGCTCAGGAACAGGAAGGTCCCTTTGCACACTATAAATAAAGTCTCCTTCCAAGGACATGTGCGGATAGCATTTTGGTAACTCAAAAACCAAAACAAGAAATCAAGGAACAAAAATTTTTAAAAATCACAATTGTGCCAGGAATCGTTGCAATATACATGGAACGCCTCAGCTCCGAGGACTGCAGGTGTAAGCCCTGTCAGAGCGACAGAATAACTTAGCGAGACCTTGTTTCAAAAAGAAAGAGGTGGAGAGGGGCATTGGGGTTTGAGAGACAGAAAAACAGACAGAGACAGGGAGAGACTAAGATGTAAAGGGTTGGTGATGTAGCTCAGTGTGAAAAACTTAGGAAATCAGGGGTAATAAATGGAAATTGATACACAAACAATAAAAAAATTGATAGCTCTTAATAACCTTTGTTTGGCTCTCAGTAGGAAAATTGTTCTTTGTTAAGAAAGATCACTGACCTTAGGAATTTAGACAAATGTAAGTGATGCATGGTGAGGTCTTTAATGTTTAGCATCTCTGCGCCAACCAGGGCCGACAAAGGACAAGAAATACATACACTCGAGCTTATCCTCGGGTCTTCCTCTCTCAAGGAGAGACAGGTAGCACACGATGTCCTTCAGGTGGATCACCTCCGGGGAGCACGGGTTTGCGGGGGAAGTGGGCGGGGGGGTGGTGGCACCTTTATTCATTTTCAGACCTGAAAACAATAGTTTCACATTTTTAAAAAGTGTTCATAGTGCTTTCAAATATAAAATGAATAGAGAAAATAGATAACGCATATACCATGTAAATATCGATATACTCTTCCTAGGAATCCAAAACCAAATTCTCTGGAGTTCCAATATAGAAATATAAATATATATATATATATATATATATATATATATATATATAATATCCTATAACTGGTGGAAATAACAGGTTTGGGGATTCTGGGAAATGGGCCCTTACTCTCTGCCACTGTAGGGTGTTACACTCGTACTCGACTGTCCAGCGGGAGTTGGTGCACAAATTTAGTGAGTAAAGAACTATTGTGTTCCATTTTTCTCTGTATTAGGAGATGACAGATAAAAATTGACTGGGGAGTTACAACAATTGGCCTTTCACAAAGAACTAAAGGAGAAATGTGAGTTCATTTGATTTATATAATAAGAAATCTTTCATTTATTTTAAAATACCTAATATTATGGCAAATACTTATCAGGGCCATAAACACTGAGGAATTTTCCCCCAATAAGAGTAGAAAGAATAATCAAAAATCTGACTAAATGTAATAGACATTTAAGAGTTAAAAATATAAACAACAACAAAACTGTTGTAATCTAACTCAAGCGCTGCCATTCTGTTCTGTATGTGCCACGCCCTTTGACCTAAACTGCAACCATTGTCCCAAATCCCACTTTGTACTTCTCGTGACTCCAGTAATTGTGTTCCTCCCTTAATGCCCACGGCCTGCATGCATAATGTATCCCTGGAATAGACTAGCCATAAACCTCTGTACTTGGACCCTAGGCAAACAACAGGATGTCCTGTCTCCTCAGGAATGCACAGGTGGCTCCCCCCACCTTTGCGGTTTTTCCCTTTATAAACCACCCGAAATCTTAGCCTAGTTACACAGCAGTGTAAAATCCATCCTCACACTGTGTCGCTGAATGCCAGCCTAAATAATAAAGCGCTCTTTTCTTTTTCCTCCAAGATGTCTTGGCCTTTTTATTCTTTTTGCCTTTTTACAATTTTCATTTTATTTTGGGATGCAGCCTTTTGGGGTACAACAAAAACAAACAAAAAAACTATTACTTTTCTGGTTCCAAGACAAACGTAGAGAACTTAGTCCTGTTCACAACTGGTGCAATCGTTAATTTTCCATCTGAGGATAAACAGACTGAAAATTGCTCATAGTAACTATTTAGTTCTATCTCACAGAGAAGCCTGTGAAACCAGGTCATGTGTTCCTGAGGTGGTCAGGAGAAAAGTTCCAATTATACGTGGTGCAGATTAGGACACAGAACAGCAATGTGCATGGAATGAAAAATGGAGTAAAGGCTACTAGATTACTGAGCAACCAGGCTACTGAAATGGAGGGAAAAAAATCCCAACCCAATCCGGTGTTGCCAGTCTTTCCCCGCTCAGCACACACTTTCTTGACTAAATGGTCTCTTGGATGCTCTATTGCCTTGGATTTTTACCTTTCATTGACTATCTATTATCACAGTCAGCCATCTCAAAGATATTCATGCATATCATTTAATGCTTTATTAAAAATCTTAATATAATTTTTTCATCACCAGTGTTGCTACTAAGAAATGATACCATTTATTAAATGTCTAATACTTATCATCGCATTTAACTTTTATGTTAGCATTGTAAGGTACATTGTAGTACTCCTATTTTACAGATGAGAAACAGCATTTTAAATATAATTTTCCAAGAGTTTAGGCAACACAAGTCAATCCTGTGTATTATACACCAGTGCCCTATGGAGTACATATTTGCTCAAAGAGCAAGAAAAAGAAGTTTTATCTTAGCTAGTACACATGTGCACCAACACACATCATTAGTGGGTTTCCAACCACTCAAATGTTTTCTTTTATAACCTACTCTATTTTTTCTATCCTGTCCTAATTTATACTTAAAATTTTTGTCAGACTCTTTAAAGATTGAATTTACTGCCCAATATGTCACAAGACAATTTGAAAACCATTGCTTTACACTTTCCTTCATTTTCTTCATCAAAGACTGACTTACCACATCTACATATCTACATTTCACATTCATTCTACTCTTGCTTGTAGTCATCAGTTACATATATACTCTATATGTTAACTGACATATCACTGAATATCTAACACAATCAAGTGGTTTTTATCAACCCAAAAAGGTAGAGAAGTTAAGATAATTCTGAGTTTTAAAATCATCCAAATAATTGTGACTAGCCAATTAAAGCTTAGCCAGCTGCCAGAATAAGAAGTTCTGATTTTGATAAACAACACTTTGGCACTGACCCTTGACATGCCTATAATTTCCAGATCTGCAGAACACAGCATCTGAATTACGGCTGGGTAAACTGTGACCTGACTCACTCTCCCTGATGAACTGATTCGCTCTTTTCAGCTTTCCTTGTACATCATTGAAGTGATTTAATCAGCTCAGGTTAACAAAAAAAAAAAAAAAAAAAGGGAAAAGCAGGGCAAAATAAAGGAGAGAGAAAAGAACATGATAGTAGTTCATTTATTTTAAAGAAGCATATTTACATTGCACTGTTTTTGTACCTAAAATAATTTATTTGTGTAAAAATAAAGAGCATTTGCTTGAATAGCTGGTTTCATAAGGCAGTACAGAATATAAATAATTGGAAAATGTAATGTATACATGCTATTCTATTTGCTTTTCTGTATGTAAGATATATATTGAGCAGGAACATACAGACGTGTTATATATGGCTTTTTGAAAGCACAAATTACTGTACTAAAATTCTTTTTGTCTGCAAAAATGAGTTCCATTTTTGTGATTCTTTTTGTTTACTTAATAGTATCTAAGTTTACCAGTTAAAATTTTAGGATTTTAAAATAGAAATATGGGTATCTAGCCAATCTGGACACTAAAGATCTGAGGGACCTTCTCAAGTATCTAATAATTAGCCAAATGAGAGTGGTAAATTAAATATATACTTCTTGTAATGATTTTGGGGATGAATTAAACTGATGGCAAAAAAGGTTATATATCTGAACTTTATTAATGTTTCCAGAATTTATATTGTTAGAAGAATATTAGGTTCAGAGCAAAATTGAAGAAGATTTCCTTATATTCGCAGTTGACACGTGAAACTTTCCCCACGCACAACCTCTCCTACTGTGCTGTGCTGTTTGCTACAGGTGATGAATCTACACTGACACCTCATGATCTAAACTCCCCAGTCCTCACCAGAGTCCAGTGTTTGTGTCGTGTCCTCTAGGAATTGGAATAACTGCACTGTCATAGCATCATACAAAAATGATTTCACTGTGCTAAAAATGTGTGCCCTGTCTGGAAGATCTACATCTCTAACCTATAAGCAAGGCCTGCTACTTTCCATTGTTTCTCCACCTTTGCCTCTTCCATAAGATTACATAGTTACTTTCATATGTATGTAGCCTTTTCAAAGTGAGTATTGCATTTACTAATATGCAATAACATTTCCTGTGTCTTCTCATGAACTGATAGCTCACTTCTTTTTAGCATTGAGTCACATTCAATTGTATGGATGTACCTGAGTTAGTTTCTACATTCATTGCCTTTATTAAAATTTGAAATGAACAACTGAAGAACAGGCCATAGATTTGTTCCTGCTCCTCACCAGTTATCCAAGCTCTGCTCACTCTGCTTATCCAATGAAAATGTCCCTTCATATCGTCACCTTTTTTTCTGACAGCAGGTCTTCCTTGGGCCCCAATTTTTCTCTATACAGGTTGTTTTTACACCCTACTTGTCCTCTTTCCTTTTTTTTTTAAACCTTTCCTTAAATTTAATGGGAAATATTTCACACTAGTTATTTCCTTCTGCTACAGTTCGTTGCCTGAAGCATAGTCCTTTTGCTTGTAAGCAGCTTGTGCTAATGATAAATTAGAAGACACGAGACAACACATACGGCAAATGAGATTAAAACTATAGCTCCTCAGTGAGATGGCAAATAGAATCTCATAAAGATCAGTAGCACCAACAGCTTCTGATGAAGAGTCTCAAATTTCTTTTCTTTTCCTTTCCCTGTCTTTCCTTTCCCTGCCTTGCCTGGCTTTGCCTTGCCTGGCTTTGCTTTGCTTTGCTTCTTTTCTTTCTTTTCCTTCCCTTCCTTTTTCTTGTTTTCTTTTTTCCCTTCTCCCTTCCTTCCCTCTCAGATTCCCTCCACTTCTCTTTTTCTTTCTTCTCTCCTTTAAAAAAAATTGTTTCCCATTGCTGAGACTGGAATACAGAGCTTCATGCATTCCAGGTTAGATTTCTCCCACTGAGTTACATCTTTACATCTCTAGCCCTACAAGTTTAAAACTCCATGTCCCAATACAAAGGATAATTTTTAATTTTTACCCACCCAACCATTTGCAAAATTTTTTCTTAAAGTTGAACAGGAAGATGATTATAACCAAAGATGTTTCTTTCAATATAAATATTCATGTTTACTTTTGAAGATTCTGTGATTGATGGATGCCCTATTTGCTTATTCACTCATTTGCCCCAGGGTATCCTATTTTTTTGTAGTTCCTCACCAAAGTAAAGCAAGTGCACACAAAAACTCTCTGTAGATATTTTCACATGCATGAATATTTATATGTGTGCATATTTATTATAGTGTTTAAAAATTAAATGAAAAAATAAGCACTCTACAATGTCTTAAGTTTATTAGAAATAATCACTTTGTATTCTGAGGACTTTTTTCTAATATATATATATATATATATATATATATATATACTCAACATTTCTTTCTATGTTTTCATTATAAAGGTAGCGTTTGTAGAGGTGGGGATTGCCTACTGTGATCGTACCCTTCAAGCCCATGGTTTTCATTTTATTCCAATCTACAGACTCCGCTTCTTGAAGTGGCAAGCTTTAAAAGGTCTTGTTCTAATAGGCATCTTTAATAACAGTCTCAGAGTTCAATTACAAGCAAATAAGTTCTGAATACACATCAATTTAGTACCTCTGTTGCAGCTCATTTCATTTCCAGAGGTTTCTTTCTATTTTAGATAATGAAAATGGAGGCATTATCTCTGCTTTTTCCCTTCATCTTTTAAAACAAAAAATGAAAAACCATTAAAATAAATTATAGCTCTAAATTTATAAGGCAATAAATGCTAGCAATTTAGTTTTTCCATTTTTATGGTGTTTGGATCTGCAGAGCTTTATCGGCTTGTGAAGCAGTATATTACACAGTACAGCCATACTGCTAACACCCATGCTAATGATTGCGTTGAGCTCTGAGGATAGCTGAGAGGCAAAGCAGGCGATACAGCACTGTCGTGTGTGGTTCTGACACATAGCCCCTTAACCTTGCCTAAGGAAAGTAGTGTCATTACTCTTACATACACTTACACAAACCATGAGCAAAGTGAAAGATGTTTGACTACAAATGAACAAAGAATGGGCAAGACTGATTCCTTTTGATATAAAGACAGACAGTGGGGTATAGTGTCCGACCGGAGACTGAGGATAGACAGTACTCTGAGAACTTACACTGGGCTTCATCTATATTGACATGGGCAAAACCCAAAACCCAAAACCCAGGTGCCAGACCTGAAGAAATGCAGGTATTTGATGTTACTACTCTAGCAGCAGAGCAACCTCTTGGAGGAGACTAACAAGACTGTACCGGCTCTTGTGTAGCACAACACTGCTGCACAGTGGTATTAGTTGATGCCAACATTCCGTTTTGGAGGTTAAAAATTGGAAAGTCAGTTAATCAAGTAAGCTCTTAAGTTGCAATGCTGTCAATCTGGGGACTCAAGAGTTGAAGGCAGGTCACCTACTTGCAAACTCTCCTTAAAACTCTAAAATAAGATCTGTCTATTCCACTGTGTCTCCTGAAGGTCCCTGCAGTGGTGGAAATGTTCTAAATATGCACATGTTCAAAAACTTTAACCATACAGGGCTGTTGGCCACATGCAACATCGCCGCTGTGACCAAGAAATGAAGTTCTGTTATTTTCTTTTTAATGAATTTAAATTGAAATAGCTACAAGAAACACATAGCTACCATATCAGACTATTCTGGCCATGCTGCCTGCAGGTAGATAACACAGAGTTGGGTGAATTACTCTCAGTAAGTCTAAGTACAATTGAATTACTGCATATGAAATGAGTCCATGATGCCAAATTACCCATATTTCTCACACTGAAAAGAAATCCCAAACACATTCTTAAGTTATCTATATTCTCTCAGAATATATGGCATCCCAGATGAAAGCTAAGGTGAATTTCATCTTTATGCTACATGAGGAAAAAATAAACACTGGAATCCTCTGTTCAATCAATAGCAATTATGGTGGATATTCATTGAGGATTTATAGTGGATCTAGTTCTATATATTTTAAATAATCTACACACATGAAAATTTTTCATTTCATTATAATCAATGAGTTATATACACTGATCCTTATATTGCATTAAAAAAAAACAGAGGCAAAGGAAAATTTCACAGGTAAATTCAAGAGGCAGCTTGAATCAGAATATTATACTCAAATATGGTTCTGTGAGGGTGGGGAAAAAAGATAAACATAAATCAGAGAATGTGCCTCCTCCATCTCAATAAATGACCCTTACTGTGAAATATATAGATTAATTCAAAAATTTTGAAAAATATAGAAATCTCAGCTCTAGTTGACAGCTCTAAATTTTCATCTTTCGTTCAGCCCATTCCTTGAGCCATTGTAAAAAATGTTTGTGAGTGAGCATGGCTATGTGTGTATTTGCTTGTGCAAATGTACTGACATTTGTACATATTTGCCTAATGTTACCAGAAACTGTTCATAGTGAAATGCGTTATGAATGATTTTATTATCTGTCTCTGTCACACAACTGACATGCCCTTTCTAAATATAAATTGAAATAAATATTTAGCATCCCTTGGCATGTAAAACCAGAACCTAGGTACCAAGACTACAGAAAAGAACAAAGCAGATAAAAATTTTCCTTTCCATAGAGCTTTCATTCTAGTAGAAAAAAGCAAAAACTCAACATCATTGCACATTTTCTACCTGCTACTAGATAGTTTAACAGCACACCATATATTGCACAATGTTGTGCTGTTTGCCTTTAGTAGAAGAGCACAGCTGTACATAAATATTCTTGAACAGGAATATGCCAAAGTCATAATACTGTTATTTACTTTTGATAATCTTTAAGGCATGGCTTTCAATACAAACATTCCTTTATTTTTAGTGAACAAATCTAATAGTAAAATTTGGAAAAACCAAGTATCATAATTTACAAGAGCTATTCAAGTGAAAGAATAAAGATACCTGTAGAACCAAGTCCAGAGCATTTGAAGTCATTTAATAATTAACATGTAAGGGCCAGAAATTTAGTTCAGTGGCATAAGTGCCTGCCTGGAAAGCATGTGGTTGTGAGTTTGATTCCTAATACCAAATAAATAAATAAATAAATAAATAAATAAATAAAATGACATGGAGACTTCAGGAAAACTTTTCTTTCCTGCGAGTAATTTTATCATGAACATTATCTTGAAGGTGCTCTGATTGTAGCATAAAGTATTTATTGGAGGAAGATAATTTTTAGAATTACGGTTACTAATACTAATGATAATCATTACAATTGTGAACATGGGATGATAGAGGTTGAAGAAATATGGTGGTTGATAAAAATAAATGCCATTTATCCAATGGCTATAAAGTCCTTTATTTTTATTTCTAGAAAATTTTTGTCTTGGGATGTAAGTTTATTGCATTGTTTATATCACCATTAGTGGGTGTGTCAATATAATTTAAATTGATTCTATGTCAGAAATCTCCGTCTTACAATCACATAAAACCTGCAGTGTTAAGTGGTGTGTTAGTGAACCCTGCCTGCCTCTGTTTGCATTGTAAAAACTGAAGTAGCTTCACAGTAAAAATGAAATTCAAAAACTCTTCACCAGCACACGCATTCATATCCTTAAGACACTCTTTATAAGCATATGTTTCTTCTCACCACGGTTAAATTAACAAAGTGCATCTGTTGGCAAGAACGGCAGGTGGCAAGGGCCTTTGAAGAAAGAACATTTTCCCCAAAGTTCAAGTACCTCATTTTCCTTACAAGACATTTTGTTCTTGATCTATTAACCTCTTTATATACAAAAAATAAATTGTTTCACCTTTCGGCCTAAATAAGTCCCGTGGTGTGACTCTGGTTTCACAGAAAACATGTCATAGCTGAATTCTACTATTGATGTTGCAGCTTATTGACATGCATAGCATAATAGCACAAATCAACTAAGTATTACTTCATCCAATGGGTTAAGAACCAAATAAATGACCCCTTAACTTTTCAGAGAGATTTACTACACTAAATCTCACCTATCTTTGGACCTTTTCATCCCACCAGTTTCATTTGTCTTCATGACAGCTTCCACCTCACTGGGCAGTGTGAATATTTTTTGCTTAAAATTATGCAATAGCTTTCAGGTTTCTTCTAGATGAAGTTCATACCTTAGCATGAGAGACAAAACTCAGCCCCTCATGGTCTTGGCTGTTCCCTCTGCTCTTCTATCCTGCTCCGTTCACTCCATCTGCAGCAGGCCAGCAGAATCCAAGGCATCGTCCCAGACCTCTCAGTGCTTCTAATCAGCCCACCCTTCCCCAAACCCTGAAACGTCCTTTCAAATTTCACAAGTATCTGTGTGGAGCTGGCCTAGCCTGGATGGGGAATGACAGAGATGTCACCAGAGGCAGACGGGATGTCTTACAGAGACACTAGTGCTTCTACCAAGTGGCTATCTCTAGATATGACATCGTAGAGATCAAACATTTCTAGTATGGAACACAGTGCATGAGATTTAGTTAGAGTGAAACTTTAATGAGACTTGAAGGAGTTGAGTTTTGCTATAGTGACAAAGGGAGAGGAAACACCATGCAGAAAGTCCTCCTCAGCAAACAGAGAAACTTTAAACCACAGTAGACAACTGAACATAAAATAATTCTGGAGTACACAGGGCAAGCACTTGGAGAAGTACGGGATTGACAGTCTTCATGTGTTTTGTGCTATTAAATAAGATTTTGTTATTTAGAATTCATTGCTAGCTCTAGACTATCACTAAAGTCACATCAGCAGAGAGTGTCTCAAAAGAGAAGTGAACAGGACTTTGTTCCTATCCTTTTTCGACACACTTACTTCATTGAAGCAACTCTACCGTGGTCAAGTATCAAAGATGTAATGTTTTTTGAAAAAAAAAGTTTAATGTAAAAACACTAGCGTAGTTGACAAGGAAGATATAAAATAGGAAATTCAAGAATATTATCATGAGGTTTCTGTTAGAAAGAATAATTTGCAGATGAAAATAAGAGCTCAGCTGGGAATCACACCAATAGACCAAGACACAAACAAGGATGAGTCGAACTGTGACCCTAGAAGAATGATTCCATAAACACGGTCACAGTGAGTAATGGGTGGTGTTCTGTGGCTAACTCAGTATAAAGAGGGGTAAGGCAGTGGAGGTAGGAAGGCTTCAATATTTGAATTCTGGTGAAACGATAGAAATTTGGGTGCTGTCCACCAAGAGTGAAGACAGGAGTAGCAGCAGCTTTGGGCAGGATATAATTAATTTTGAAACAGTTCCCTTCATACCTTATTGGACCTCCAGAGAACAACTTCATCTGGAATATAGTAAATTTGCCTTCTTGGTGAGCTGAAGAAACAGTTCTGGGTTGTTTCAGGAGTCACTTAGGAATTTTATGCCTGACAGTGCATTTTATGTGATGTGGAGAAAATGTTTGGGGCTTGAGGGAAAACTTTTGAACAAACTTAAGAAATTTTGAAAATGTTAAGCAAATTGATCAAAGGGAATGTACTAATAATAAACAACATTTACAAAAGTGATTTTAAGGTATGTAAGTGGTGGCTGCAATCTGCATATATATATATATATATATATATATATATATATATATATATATATAAATTGTCTCTGGTTTTACTCGGTAGTCAACTTGTGATTCAAATAGAAAATCATAATATCAACGCGTGGTTGGGAGTTTGTGAGTCACTTGCAGGATAAAACAGTTCTGTCTGATTTAAAATATCTATAAAGGGAGTGATTGAAGTGATAAACTTTTAGGATGAATAAAAGACCAGAACTTGGTCACTGGCCTGACAGAACAACGAAATTATACACCTGGTATTTAAAACAAGACAGAAGAGGTATGAGAAAGCTAAAAAGATATGATGCTTCATAGAAACATCTTCAAATATCAGTTGTTCAAAGAAGAATCAGTACAATGTCATTTTATGTTTAAATGGGTGACTAGAGGGGCTGATTTGTATATTTGTATTTCATAAAGTAATTCAGCCATTTCATAAAATACCAGAGGGGTCATTAGGTATTCCAAGTCAAACCAAACACAGCCATGCAATGCACACACACACACACAAACCAACTTGGTAATTAGTTTTTGAAGTTATTTTTATATACTGGTTTATTTTTATCAGTATTATAATGTGTTAACTGTAGTTGTTTCTAGACTATTTCACCATTAACACAGTTCCTTTCCATAGATGTCATACACATAAAGTTCTTTTGAGTGCTCAATAAATTTTAAGAATTCAAAAGATTCCTGAGATCCAAGAGGGAGAAACACTGCTATAAAACTACATTTTTCTATTCTCATCTGGATCCCTGTGGGGTCCAGAGTTGTGCAATGAAGAGATGAGACGCGGGAGGAAGGAGATGGGGCATGTCCCTGCCAACAGCCTACTCTGCATCTACCTAGTGTTCACCTCCATTGCACATGGTCCCCATTACAAGTCTCTGGTCTTCAGCTTATTTCTCACTCATCAAGACACCAGGAGCTTCCTTCCTTCTGTATGGTTACACACAGGCCTTGGAGAAGAAGCTTCAGCAGAATTCGGAAACCTCAGACCATAGGTCTGTCTTTGAAGTTCTGATCTATAAAAGCCTTCTAGGAAGTAGCCCCTCCATAGAAATGTCAGGACAGCACGTGACTATCAATGCTTTTGTTTTTTTAAACTTCAG
The DNA here is from genome assembly GCA_004027455.1 of Hydrochoerus hydrochaeris. Lineage (NCBI taxonomy): Eukaryota > Metazoa > Chordata > Mammalia > Rodentia > Hydrochaeridae > Hydrochoerus > Hydrochoerus hydrochaeris. The sequence continues at coordinate 123,511 of PVLA01000447.1, read as the reverse complement.
AACTGTGTCCAAAATCTGAGAGGTCCTTCATCCAGGCTTCAGGATTTTGATTTCCTAAAATGGAGCACATGCTTCCTGTGGGTCTATCTTTGCCCAGTGTTCTCTCTCTGCTTTCTCAATCCTGCAGTACCATCTCTTAGCATACCTTATTTTGTGTAACAGAAAAAAATTCTGTTTCCAGATAGGATGGAGAGTGATAGAATTAATAACAGGTACAAATGTGCTAATGTGTCTCTAAAAAGCTACCCAAAATGAAATAGCCAAGTATATCTATGTTTAAAAAGTATAATTATCTATGAGAAAAACCCAAACTTGTTCTGAGTTTATAAGTCAAAAAAGAATAAAAATGTATTGACAAAGACTATGATTGATTTTGAATATGTCTTCTATTCCACAACTGATTTGCAACTACATTTTCAAATGTACAAGTATGTACAAATATAGTAGCTCTATTTCTCCAATCATTTAAACATAATATTTTTTAAAAAAACAGAACTTTTCCAAGTTTGATGGGAGTATTTCTGAAAATTAGGACCCAAACGTAAACAAAAAAGACCAGTGATAAGTAATTACAAACTATGTTAGTTCTCGCTTTACTATTTGCTATAGTGAAGGCATTTTACATGATTTACACAATCACAATGTGAAAGCATATATCTTGCAACAAAGATAAATTTTAACCAAGTTTCCATTTCTCTTTCCTGACCACTTGATACTAATTTAGCAGTTGGAGGTTTTATTCTCTACGACCTTTTAAAGTAAATAGACTTACCACCTGAAAGGAGAGCAGGCTTACTTTTTACCATTGGACTGGAACGAGGAAACTTGTTGCTAAATGACAGGAAAAGATGTGCAGTGAATTCGTCGGGAAGCTCAGCTTCCAGGAATGTCTTCATGAATAGTTTGAAACCTTCCAAATCTATTGTCTGAAAAAAAAATTGAAGCATATGCTTTAAGATCCAGCCAAGTGCTTCGATCTTGCACATGTTCAAAATTATTGGTAGAGAGATTACTTTCAACGTTTTATATACCCAAGTTTATAAAAAGAATGTACCAATTTGATAAATACATTAGAAACTCTTTTGCTGACCTTGGTATAGCAGGAAGGGATGGATATTCCCACTTAGATAATTCTATTGCCACAGTATCCATATGACCTTAAAGATTAGTTATTTGAAACTTACTCTCCTTTATAAATTGAGACATTATTCCCAACCCCCTGAATTATGATAATTAAGTCAAATGATTAATGTGAACAAGACAGCGCAGGACTGTGCATCGCCACCAAAGGCACACTCACAGTATCATTTTCTTTCTTTCTTTCTTTCTTTCTTTCTTTCTTTCTTTCTTTCTTTCTTTCTTTCTTTCTTTCTTTTCCTTCCTTCCTTCCTTCCTTCCTTCCTTCCTTCCTTCCTTCCTTCCTTCCTTCCTTCCTTCTTTCTTTCTTTTTTCTTTTCTCTCTCTCTCTCTCTCTCTCTCTCCCTCTCCCTCTCTCTTTCTGTCCTTTTTTTGGTTCTGAGAGTCTAATTCAGAATCTTGTGCTTCCCAGGCAAGAGCTGTGCTACTGAGCTATTTCCCCTACCCCAGAAAGCCATTTCTTACCTCCGTTCCTCATCAATGCTACTGACCATTACTTTTGGCAATTGTAAATATTTAAACTATACACAAAGATCAACTGACACTGTAATAGTCCAAGTGTTCATATGAAGCCTTCTCAAGAAGCATGTCAAGATCCTTCCATTTTTTTCCTCCTGAGACAACTATATTGATTAAATTTCATTTGTAGAGAATTTCTATGACTTTGAGAACTTCCATAACTACTTAGGGGAATGGTGATGGGAATCACTTTATAATCTCAAACTTAATGCAAGTGTTTCACAGGTGCTACCAGAGTGCCTGCTTTGTTCCAGCAGAGGTGGAAAATGAGCCAGGGTCTGCCCTTGCTGTGCAAATTGAGAACTTGGGTGTGGATGTTCTGGAGACAAAGGTAATGAGTGGTGTTGCATTGCACTTGGCCAAAACTCTCATGATAAGATGTTTACTGACATTAGAAGGTTTCCAGAGAAACAGAGATGGGCAATGGAGAAGAAGTTTAGAGAACTGATTTAGTATCATGGAATGACTAGTAGACATGCATAGACAAAGAGGAAGACAGGCCTCATAGCAGCCCTAAAAGGGCCATGATTTTATTACTCAGATTCATTTACTGAGATGAAACAGACAAAAATGAAACTTGACAGGCTGAAGCGTTTTGTTTTGCTCATAGTCCTGATTAATTCTTTAAGCTGTTATATTAGAATTAGTTTAATACTGGAGGAAATAATGGTAAAAAATGATCACAATCAATTATGATTATCTTATTATTATTGTACTATTATTTTTAATAAATATGATGTGTAATATGGCCTTCAGAGATATCATGAGCAAAAATACACTTTAAGAGATTGAATTATGCTCCAATTAAATGTATTTACTATATTTATTTTTGCTTTAATTAATGTAAATACAAACAACAAACAAGAAACCAAAAGCTTCACTTTATTAATAATCCCAAGATTGCCTATACCTCAATTTTATATTTTCAGTTTTACTGTATTGGTTTGCTTATTCATTCTCACAAATAAGACAGTATAAGTGATATAGAAAATCCTTTCATTTTCTTCCAAATTTAATAACACACCAGTACTGTGGAATATTATACAATCTACTAGCAAAGTGCATTACATAGCTAAACCTATGAATAACGTGAAAACATGAAGAATAGTCTTGGAGAGAAATACCTTCAGAGTAATTTGCCATGCTGTGTGCAGTCAATATTTCAAAACACAAAGTTGAACTAACAATGAGGCAACTGTATTTTAGAAAAGATTTGAGAAGGAACTACCTGTTCCAAATAGCACTTCTTAAAGATCTCCTGTTAAAGAAGGGTAACCCACACTCAGTTGGTTGTGTGGCCAGCATTGGTGGGTAACCCTCAGTAAGAAGGAAGCCTGATAGAGACTCATGAACTGATTTTGTTGCAAAGTTTTGGGGTACTTGTAGGAGAAGATAATAATACACATAGCGGTTATGGGAGTGCTTCCTCTGTACCCGAAATCTTTTGTAATCAACATTTGATTTAGAACTAACGAGATGATAAGAAGCAGAGCCTTTGAATTCAGAAAACCTCGTTCAACTCTTGGATTCAGAGCCAGCCATGGGATTGTTGCCACTGAACCGAAGCTGCAAGGCCCTCGATTTCTTCATCTATGACACGAGAGCAAGAGCTCTCCCTCTTGCTTTATTAATTAGACTACGTTTTTAAAGCACAGAAATGATATCTGCCCCATTACCAGTAGTTAAAGGAATGTAAAGGATAATTGTGTATAGAATCATCAGTTTAAATGTGTTTAGAATTCCAAAAATATATTGAAAAATAAGTCTCAAAGTCACATTACCTGACATGTCTTCCTATGCATGTAATAAGTCATGATGTGGTTCATTGTTGCTAATCATCTTTAGAAAGCAGGCAATGAAATTATAACTTCTAAAAGGTATGAAGGACTAGAAATTACAAATAAATGTTTCTCTGTGTCTCCTTTTGGATACAATTATATTTTGAAACTTTTTTTTATTCTGGAAATGGAACCCAGGACCATGTGTTTGCTGGGCAAATGTTGAGCTCTATCCCTGGTCCAGTTATTTCAGTCCAAAAGTTTAACTTGGCGACACAGGAAAACAAAAGACACAAACAAACAAAAACAAGGATTTCAGATTAAGATGGATTTGTTTCAGATTTTAATATCCCAGTCTCTACCTGAGTGACACAGGGCAAGGACTGCATTTGCTTTATGAAAGAAAACAGCTGACGAGTCTCAGTTGTGCATGCTTTATAGGGCCTCACACATCTATAAAGAACCACAATGAGATCATTGCCTTTGTTTTAACCATGAAACCAGAAAAAATAATCAATAGATGAAAAGGAACTGAAATGCCTAGCATCTCTGCTAATGTCCTAGGGAGCGGTACAAGTTTCTCCTTGACTCCCTTCTCATCTTCCTGGAAGACTTCCTCAGCTGTCTCAAGAGTCCTAGTTCTCTCCAGATTAACAAGCAAAATATTCTGTTTGCTTTTATTTCCTCATGTCTCTAAGCCTTAGTTCCCTTTACATAAAAAGATGCATGAGATGAATAGTTCAGAGTTGCTGTCTAACTGCAATAATACTTCTTGCAAACGCTTACCATACTCTTGAGCACATAATATATAAAACAGGTAGAATTAAACAAAGAAGTTAGTAAAAGGAAGCACTGCCAAGAGGTTAGATGGATTTTGGAATCTTAATTTGCCTTTTTACTAGTCCAGAAAACTGAAATTCACTGTATCTTCTCCAATTACAACTTCAGATTTTGCTTGTCTTGGATGTTTTGCTATAATAGCTCTGCATCAGACAACATTGACAAATTACTGCGTTTAGAAAACAAGAATTTAAAAATGGACATTTTACCATTTTATAAACTCCCATTACAGATATGAAAAATAAATAAAACTTTTCATGGTCCTCAAATGATTCCTAGGAAATGATGTCATATTATTTATTGCTAAAGTGTTACCAACACTATACACTTTTGTTCCAACTTCTTCACTGTGATCTTGAGACCAAATCTTTTTCTTGCATTATACTTAAGCTTTCTTAAACTTTAAGTTTTCTGACTTACAACATTGCAAAATGCAAACTTGTTTATAACCCATTTAGCTAAATCAGTATTTTCCAGCTTATTGGGGAGCTGTTCATCCATGTTTTTCCAGAATAACTCATCTTCTTTCTTCTTCTGTTTGTAACAGATAGCCAAATACTTCCTAAAATTCTAAGTAGGACAAATGATTAGATATTTCTGATAAACAGATCATGTCATCAATGTATACATTTTCTCATCTCATAATTCAGTGAAAACTTTCCAAATTTAAGTATTAAGACATTTTACTGCTGTCAGAAGAAACGGTTTTTATAGACAGGTGGACTTCAAGTAGAATAAAATCACATCTATACATGTCAGTGGAAATATTAATTAGAAAAAGTGGGTGAGGATTATTGAATTGAGTGCAAAAAACTGAATCAGCTGTAATCTCAAACACACATGCACACAATAGTTAAAATTTTAAAACTTCATTTTAATTTTTTTCCCTTAAGGAACAGCACAGACTTTCAAGGGCAATAACATAAAAAGTCTGCAAAGAATAGCAAACGAGGAAGCTACTCTGCTATTGTTGCCAAAATGGCACAAATTCAAAACATTTCTATATGCCTTTCAATATTATGTTAAACTCTCTGGGTCCTTTCATTTAAATCCCTTATAATAAGAAGTATACAACACTAGTATGAACAGAAATACATAGTGTTGCTTAATCATTAATTTCTAGTGGTAGTTTGGAGTTGGAGATTTTCTCATATTCTTCAAATGGTTGTTGGGCACCCTGTCTTGAAGGAGTCTCTTTTAAGGTTTTAAGGTAAAGATGTTAATGGAACAGACAAGTTTTCCATCAAGGAGCCAATCTTCTAATGAAGGGAATAAGAAAACAAAATAAAATGGTGTTTCTGTTTACCAACATGATAGCATTGTATTATATTAAGTGTAATACAATAAAACAGAGAAGGACTATATATATATATATATATATATATATATATATATATATATATGTATCTGTATATGGAGGGACATGTTTTTAAGTTAAAATCTGATTATAAGAAAATGAAATAAGATTCCTTGGATAGAGATTTAAAAGAAATCAGGGAAAAAGTTTTAAAAGTGATCAGAGAGAAAGAACATGCCTGAAAGAAAAAACAACTAGTGCAAATGCCCTGAGGTATAAAGGTGCTTGTTTCAGAAGAATTTCCATAGGGTCCCTGACTCTTGCTGGGAGACATAGGCAGGAAGGAGGGTTTGGAGAAAATACCTCTGTTTTTAGTAATGTGTGGATTGGGGCAGAACACGTAGAATATGAAATTACCTAAGGGGAGTTGTGGCTTGGAGTGGGAGAAACTATCATTGCAGGGATTTTAGCAGGAAATCTCAAGATCTCACTTACTTTAACTGAATCATACAAGCATAATAAGACAACTTTATAAAAGAAAAAAGAAAGTTCACGTTCATGTTTTACATTTTTCTAGCAAATATGTTTGTGTGTTAAAGTTCACTTATTAACTAAGTAACATGTATTGCTGAACTATATCACAAGTTAGGTAAAAGAAACCATTAACCAAATACTGGTTTTTAGTCATCTCACAACAAGTGCTGATTAAGATACTATGCTAAGTACTAGGAAAGGAACTCTAGTGAAATCAGAAGTAGATAAAGATTTAAATTAGAGGTTTTCCTTCATCCCTTTTTAAATTTTATTCTCTACAATTAAATATGTTAAAATGATACAAATATCACTGGACAAAAAAATACATGTTAACTATGTATCATGGCTTTCTGAGATTTCATGCTGTATTTTTGTTATTAAAACATTTTCAGAAAAAATTGTATTTTATATCTTATGTTTGGACTGAAATTAATGCTAATTCCACTAGAATACAGAAAGCTCCTCAATAGTCCTCTAAAACTGCCACATAGCAATTTTCCTTAAAGAGAAAGTATAAAGACCATAAAAATGAAAATCCCAATACTTTCAATTTTTAAATTAGTTTGGTGAATGAAGCATGTCTTACTATCTCAGAACCATATAATGCACAGGCTATGTGTGGCCTATAATTAACTCCCCATAAAACTAGCATTTATTAAATCTCAGTAGAGAGAAAATTAGAAATGACCTTTTTTATTTAGTAAAATGTAATACACAGCAAGAAATGATACTCTAAGATATTTCACTAATTGTAACGTTCAAGCAATGGATTGGAAAAAAAATTCAAGCAAAATATTTTTAAGGTAATTTTCAGTATACCTTGTAATCAAGGATTTTTAGTTAAATAACTTGTGCATTTCAGCTGGAATTCCTTTTAATCTAGCATAACATCATCTTGTCAACATTGTCGTTAGTACAGGCTTGAGTATTCTTGAAACATACATTTAAATAAACATTTATATTCTCCTTAAAGAGTGAAATACTCTAAAGATGTCAAGAAAACCTACATATATTTAAATACAAGGAGTGACATCAGTTTTTAACTATCCCTTACTTCTATGCTCCTTTTTAGACAACATTTACAAAAGAAGTACTCTTCACACGATGTGTGAGCACAGGCAGCTTGCACGTGTAATTCTGTTCCTGCTAGCGCCCAAAGAAACACTACGTGCATGACATGATGCTTAACATAGAGGTTCTTACACTGTAAATCTTCATTGTGTTTCTGAAACAAGGACACTAGTAAGGGAAAAAGAGGAAAATTTTACTCATTTTTTTTTTTGTAGGTGACACCAAAAATGACTCAAGTAGTATAAGAATTTTTAAGAAAGAATAAATGTAAAAAGTTTCCAAGTATATATGTATATATAAATCCATGTACATACCTATGTATTCTTTCACTTCATAAAACTCAACTCATATTTCAAACTATAACAGATTATAATTATATATTTAATATGTTATCAGAACAAAGCAAATAAGAACAATGTAGCCCAGGGTTTCAAATACATGCTTTTTTGTAAATTCTGTTTTTGAAGCTATTAAGGTTTGCACTGGGAGAAATACCAAGTTGAAAAGGAAAGCAAAAGTAGGAAACATCCTCACAAATCTAAGAAAAAGGAGCTAAAATTTACAATTGGATAAGGAAATTTATGGCTTTTACAGAACCGAGTTGAAGCATTTTGTCAGAAGATTATAAAGTAGATCTTGTTGTCTGACACTGTTTGATAGCAGAGATGGTCTTGACCATTTTGTTTCTCCCACTAACCCAGATTCAGTAACTAGTGTACACTGTATCTGTAAGAGTAACTACTTCTGGGATGGAGTTCCATAGTTTTTTTCTCTGTTCTAAGTGCTTTCCTCTTTCTCTATGTCCATGTTCTATTGAAATGTTTTTATTACAACTTTTTCTCAAGAATACCAATACTTCTTTTTATTCTTCATCTTCATTGAGTTGCTTCACTATACTTAAATGGAAGATGATATTAGAAATTTGTCTAAAATGTCATTTGCAAAGAAGGAAAGACTAAGATTTTCTATGTATGTTTCAAGCGATGAGTTAAGTGTGTTATGCATATTCAGTGATCTAAGACAGTTATCCAGGTAGTGGATGCTACTGTGACTCCAATTTATAGACAAATTGAGACTCAGAAAAGTTCACTAAATTTCCCAATATTAAAAGTGCCTAAATAAACACTGAGAACCTATATATTTCTAACTGCAATATGCATCATGTTATAAGTAATCAGTGAAAATTTTTGTGGACATGTTTTCCATTGTTCACGTATGGTACAAGACACTTTGCCACTGCTTTTTAAGTTAAATACACTATCAAGACTATCAAATCAGCAAAAGGACCACACACAAAAGACAGAATAAAAGTGAAAATTAATGACAAACTGTTCTTTTCTCCTACTAAAATAAATATCATTAGCTTTTTGTGCCCTTTAATGTTCAACATAGTCTATTACATTTGCTCATGTACCTGAAAAGCGATCTAAAACTGCTTGTGTCCTTCATAACCTCCACTGTCATCTGGTTGTCTTTCTTGATTACACTGCTTTGTGAACTGATTTCAAGTCTTCTGCTTCTCCACTGGCTTTGGAGGTACTATTCTAAGACAATGGTTAACTCATTCTTCTTAAAATATTAATTGTATATTCCCCTATTTATTGAAAATAAAACCTTAAAATTCTTAATCATTATAAAGCTTCCCACCAAAGTAGTTATTTCCCTGTAGAACCTTTCAGTATATTCAGCTCAAAAAAATTGTAAAAATGTAAATAAACCAAAAAATAAAACCCTAAGAATGAACTTTCATTGTGGCCAAGTATCTTGACTTCTACCTGTCATAGTAAAGAACAAAACCCAGAAACTAACATTACTGTTTTTCTTTATCTTGACTTTGAATTCTTGTTTAGTAGATGTTGTTGAAGAAATGAAAGAGACAAGAAATTTACATAGTTCCTAAAATCCACACTAAAAATTAGCTCTTATTTTTAAACTGTGAAGTTATTCATTTTTTAAATCTATCTAAGCTTGTTTTTAATCTTATTTGTAATGAAAGTGCTGCACAATTGCATAATTTATTGAATAAAGTCTAACCACTTACAGCAGTCAAATCACTCATCCAAGCTCTCAAAGTACTAAGATAAAACAGATAGTTCATTCTCAAATTCTGAAGGTTTTTATGGATATAAGACAGTGTATCTTTGTAAATATCTTTGTAAATCCTTCGTATAATTGTTAAAACTTGTAGGGAACTAGTCCTGTTCTATTTAGAATTACACTATAATGTGACTAAACACAGATATATCTATAAAAATACCCTTTCCAATTGTTCGATCCAATCTCATTCTTTGTTAGAAAATTTCTCTGGGTATGGGGGCATAAAAGTTCAATTCATATATTGAAAGGAAAAGTGCTGTGTATTCCAAGGTGATGAACACACGGCCAGTATAAAGTTAGTAACAGAGACATGGAATCCATACTTTACTTTCTTGTCTGTTGGTGTGTTTTCAAAACTCTGCCCCCACTGTAGATTTGATTGGAAGAGGAAAACCTCTGAAATTATTGGTGGTAACATGGAATAGGCACAAATGCTGGTTAACAAATGACTTCTGTGTCTTGCTAACTGTCTTGGCACTGCAGAGCTATGGGAAATGGAAGAAATGCAACTGCAGGATAACGTATAATCAGTACTGCTCACAGGACTGAGGCCAGGCTCGACAGAGAGAGCAAATGCTATTTCATGTCTCCTTCTCCCACCGTGCCATATAAGGTCATTATTTTAGAACTGGGAAAGGTGATGGAGTTGTACATCATCATTTTAAAATAAGAAAGTGAAACTCTGAGAATATGAATGATGCAGGATCAATTAGCGAGGCATCTCACACACCCTTAATTTCATCTTTGGACACATGATTTGGACACAGATTTGTTATTAAAATGTGACCACAGTCACTGTCTAAACACTAGTGAAAACCAACATGAGCTAGGTACAATTAGAATTCATACCTTTTCCAAAAAAGTACAGTGCCAACTGTCTACATTTCACAAGTGAGCATATTAAGGCAGAAAACCTGTTCAAGGCCTGCTAAGGAGAAGACAATGAGATTTGAATCCTAAGACCACATATTTTCTATGCTGTGCTTTTCTTATACTTTATTAAGTAGGAAATATTGAGTTTGATTCTGGATGGAAAGTTACAATAGAAGGGTGTTTATATCACTGCTACTATGATATCAATGTCAATATCCTTATTAAAGACATCTAAGATATTACAGTCAGGCTGGTATGTAGGTCAGAGCCAGGACACTCGCACAGCACATGTGAGGCCCAGAACCATGAAACAACAACACAAAACTGAAAGAAAATATTATACTAAGTAGTGACACCACACATACAGGTCCTGAATTTTTAGATTTTTTTCCTCAGGAGTCAAAGTACCTCACTTATCTGAATTAAGGATGTTAACAGAAAGCTGTGCACAGAGCACTAAGTGCAAATATAAAAATGCCTTGGAACATGGAAGCTTAACACAGCTTAGGGCGGGGAACATCTACTGACAGGAAACCGAGAAAATACACACTCAGAGAGCAGCGATAAAGAAACAACACAAACGGCAGTACGGCCCGCAGGTCCTCCGTCTCTTTCCCGTTGGCTGCCCTCCACTTGCTGAACTTTATATTTTGCGATGATCAATTGCCTACTGAAAAAGGGCACATGGAAAGAGACTGGACAGGCAATAGAAGAGTAGAAACTCACTGTGCTGATCCCAAGAGAGATGGGGCCAATTCTGATGTGAGTCTGTCACCAGCCTCTAATAAGATCGTGGGTTGCAGAAGAAAGGTGCATTTGCTGGCTAAGAGTTGTTTTGCTGTGCATCATTTTGGAAATCTGGATAGTATGTAAGTCCTGTATTTAAGTCCGGCAAGATCATTTTGATGCCATCAACTGTACTTTCATGATGGACATAAAATCACAGGGCTTGCTGTTCTTGAAACCGCTGAAGTACTTGAGAACAAGATGCAGCTTGTACCCATACAATACTATGCAGTGCAAGCAATAAACAACTCCTCAGTTTTTGTAAGAACTATTCCAAGATCAGTGAAGACAATTAATACAGCTATTCTGATGTGAGCAAAATGTCTACTTACAGCACTCAGTTTGTAGTTCTGTAAACCTCATTGTACTCCTAAAATTTGGTTTACAAAATAGGCTTTACTGAGAAAAAGTGGTTGAAATAACACATTGGTTGTTCTTCTTTCTGTTAGAGCAAAATCCATAGCTTTTCAATGATGTTGGCCCCACAGAATCTAATATAAAATTGTAGAAAAAGGGAAATAAAAATCCCTTACAGTTGCACTTAAATGGAATTTTAAATCTCCCAATGTAAATTAATAAATTATGACTTTTATTAAATAAATTACTTTATTGGAGTCTGATATGTCTAGTCTAAATGAGGAAATTAAATTTCAGTGTCTACAAAACCAGAAGCCACACTCTGGACCCTTTTTGATTCTATTAAAGTACAAATTTCTTCATTTGAGACATTGGTTTAAAAAAAAATTACAGTACAACCTTACCTCAATTATAACTTTATGGACATTACAGCTATGTTATCTAACATACTATTTGACCTTATTGTAAAGAAGTAGAGATTAGTGATATGAATGAGAAAATCATGGCTATATCAGAGTAAAGGAAGAAAAGACAGAGCTTAATAGAAAAGAAAATGTCTTACTTGGTTAAGAATGTCTTGTTTCTGTGCATGCAAGGAAAGAAAGAATACATGTGTTAAAGTAAAATAATTTATACTCATTTCTGATAATTTCCCTAAAAGTTTAAGTTTATAGATTGTTTTTAAAATATATCCTGGGTACAAGTATCTCAAAATATAATTTTCAAACTGGAGCAGCAAATTAGGAAATTGATAGAAATATAAATTCTTAGGCCCATGCTCAAGGAAATACCAAGTCAGAAACTGGGGGACAGAGGGAGGCAGCAATCGTGTTTCAATAAGTCACCAAAGGGGTGTGATGTACACTAAAATTTGAAAATTACTGGCAAGAACCATCTTTGCATATAATAAGCCAACAGTTTCAACTGACGTAAGACAAGTAAAATGAATAACACATACAAAATAATAAAGCCATCCAGAGAGAAAAAAATAAAAACATAGTAGTGTGTATAAAGGTATATTAGATTATGAAGATTTATTCTTCACTCCCAGTGTTTCCTCCATTAGCGTAACAAGCAAGCTTTTCTCCATGCCGTTACTGAGTATTTATCTTTCCATACATTTGCCATTTTCCTTCCATTTTTTAGAAATCAATGGAATAATACAGAATTGAGTCTAAAATTCAAGACAAAAAATTCATGCAGTGCTGAACTGATTCTTTCTCATATACCAAATTCCATTATTCATATAAGGGTATTTATATCCCTGTGTTTACTGAAAATCTCCGAGTAGGTCTAGACTCTGCTATAAACTAGCTGTGGTGAGACTCTTACCACCATTTTACATAAGATTAGGTGAAAACTAATAGGTACTGGCATTTTAGACAGTAAATTTTGATTTGTGATAATTGTCATGCACCTAGAAGGTTAGTCTTGGAGTCATCATTTTAGTTTTCTGTAAACAAGTTTATTTATTTAAAATTTTTGTGATTTTAATTTATGAATCTAATGCCTTTTAAGCTTTTTAATTCATAGAAAATCTTTAAAGCCAATGTTTATAATCTTTCTTACCTTATCTTGAAATTAACCATTACTAAGTATGTTTAAAAGATAGGAATTAAAATAAATGATTTATCTGTATGTATCATTTTCTATTAGAAGAGACTTAAACAGGTACCATGTTTGAATAAACTTTTTAAACACAACTTTAAAATTCACTAATTAAAGAGGACTCTAAGCAAAATAATTCAATGACCATTCAAGTAACTTTACTTTGTAGAGGAGAGATATAATTTAAAAATAATAATTTGTTTTCTTTTTTAATATTTTTATGAGCAATAATAATTGTATTGGTATTAGAAAAATATAAGTTAATTATACAGTCTCGTGTCTGGCAGGATTAATCAGGTTTCCAAATTTTTGGTACAAATAAGCATCAGTAGTAGCTATCCAAATTAAACAACTTCATGCGATCTTGATCAGTAAGTAATTAATGAAAATGTCATGTGAAAAGATGGAGATTCTTTTATACTGGTAATTTTAATAAAGTGAATGAAGTCACATATTAAAAAGAACCTCAAACCTTAAATACTTTCATTTTCCACACTATGTATTCCTAATTACTGTCTCTTGCCTTGTACGAATTATGCGCTTGCTTTTGAAGGAGTCATATAAACTTAACAACTTTCTCCTGAAGAAAAAATTCCTATCAATATTCAGGCAGAGCACGGTTTCATCCTTAACTTAGAAATACTGATTACGTGTCCTAACGAGGTCTAGCTTTTTGTTTTTCAACTGTGCTATCTGAATAATACATTCCAGCATCCCTGTATATTTATGCAGTGGTACTACATTACTGAACACATAACATTCATATGTGCATTTAATATTAAGTCTAGTAATTACTGAAATAAATTCACTATATATTTATAATCTTCATAAAATAGGTCTTAAGAGATCTTAAAATAAGAAGTTATTATGGGAGAAATTCTACAATGAGAAGAACATTATGTTCCAAATAAATTTATGGCAAATAGCTATCTTCAGAGGGGGAAAATTACTTTGATTCCTAAGTATAGGTTAGATAAGAATGCATATTTTGGGTATTGTTAATAACATCTGTCTATTCAGTGGTCTTCTCCACTTGTCTTACTTTGCTTGCTTGGGCTTTGAGATTTTCATTTCTAAAAGACCATCTACTGACATTATTCCCATCACTGTATAGCATCTCAAGAAATAAAACATGAGAGAAATGAAAGCCAGACTTTTGGTTTTCTTCCTTATATAAGAAAATAGGAATGACTTTTAAATTGCCTTGATTTTCATCATCATTACAATGCTGATAGCAATTTTATTTTTTTAAAAGGTAAATATTAAAGGAGTTTTTAAATGTATAGTAACAAAAAATGAACAGAATAAAAAAAAAACTATGGCATGTGAAACATTAACCTAGAAACAGAAGGAAATTTTAAAACTATATGAAAGCAATGAGGTTTGAATTTATAGATAGACTGACTGAAAGAATTGAAATTAAGTTCTATATATTTCCCCCAAATAATGCTGAAAGATAACCAAGAACTGCAATCTTATAAATTTGTAAAAAACAAAATAATAACCAAAAAATATCACTACTTAGTCTGTACAAAAACCTATCTAGATGATACATATAGAAAAAATTGTCTTTTGGAGAGATTGGTTTAATTTCCTTAAAACTGAAACAACTCCTGAACATGACACCAGATAGCCACAACGATCGTTCAAGATATATTATCTCTCTAATATATATTATCATTCTAATAGATAACATTAAATAGAAGGTTATTTTTTTTAAAAGCTAGGTAAAGAAAGGCACATATTTGGATATGATGGCCAAAAGTAGTTGAAACATAAAAAGTTGTTACATAAATTTAAAAATTCAAGTGCTTGCTAGTAAAAGGTTAAAGGTAAGTTGGGGGTTGAAATTATTCTTCTTTGACATAGACAAGTTTCTTAAAATGATAGAATAATTATATCCATCACAAAAGCTTGCTTCATGAAAGGAAATAATTACACAAAAGGATTAACTCTCGTTCCCCACACTAATGATTCTTTTGGGTTAAATTTATAAGTCATAGAGCATAGATATTCTCTATCAATTTTACATAATCTTGTTTTCTGACTTCTAGATAGAGAATCTCAACTGTATTACAGTAACAACACTATAGAAGTGTTACTCTCTTTAGCAATTTTGGATGAAAAAATGTACTATATTTAGTATACCTTACAGAAGTGCTATTTTTATAAAATTTATTTTCTTTGTGTAGATGGCAAATGGCTTATGGTATGTGAGATATATACATGTAGATGTATATATATATGCATGTACATATACATATATATGTATATGTATATATGTATATGTGTATTAAATATATAAATATTTAATACACATATACATATTTTACAAATCTCTTCATGAAAAAATTATCCCTTCAAGCATACAGTTTAAATTGATATAAAGAAGAAAGAAATTTTACCCCTTCAGGATTATACTTTGCAAGCACGCCATTACCATGGAATTCTTCAAGAACATCCTTTAATTTCTTTGTAGAATCTATGAAAAAAAAGAAAACACAAATTATTTATGCATGCTTACTTTGTTTATGTTATAAGTCAGAAATAAATATGCAGAATATAAATAATCACCAACAGAAACTAAACTTAAAAATCAATAGGTAAGATGCCTTTTAACATTATTGAAAAGCTATTTAATTGGAAAAGACAGGAATAAAGAAACAAAAGAAACATGAAAACTATTTTATGCTCATTTGTTGCTAAAACATAGATGCAGTGTGTATTACACAAAATAATGAGCAAGTACATGAATAAGCAGCGTGTTTTCTTCATTTATTTTGAAACTAACATTTAAATGAACAAATTTGTCAAAAATAAAAAGAACATAATCATTGTCATACCTTATTATTCATCTATAACTGCATTAACTAACAAGTGTTGAGTCTTCAGTATATTACATGGCCATAAGTAATACTTTATTACTATTTAAAAATAGGATGAGCTAACATAAAGGTTATTAGAATAAAAATAATATATAAACCTATAGTAGCATAAACATATGTGCTTGGCCTGTTAAAATAATATTCTCATAGAAATATAATTCTTCATCAAGCAGACTCAAATCTGTGATAGCCTCAAGATAGAAATGATAGCTCACAAAGGAGAATATTTCATGTGACTCTTAATCAGGTTTAACTCACAGTGAACAAGCAATATTAAAATTTAAATATGGGAAATACATCGATTTTTAGTTTTTTCTTTTTGGTTGGGAATGTGGGTACTTGTGTCCTAGCCATGAATATAGTATTTTCAGACTTTTATCAAGTCTTCAATGATATTTAAACTATCGTAAAAGATTTCTCAGCTCCAAAAAATCTAATTTTAAATAAGCTTAAAACATCTTACAGTTCTTAAACTCTACTATCATTTGAAATGCATACTTTCCTTCCAATATATTGTGAATTTTGTAGGTTTATATGTCTGTGTGAGACAATATTCCTTTCAATTCATACAGCATAAAACTCCTGCTTATCAGTCAAAAGCATGTATAGAATTCAGTATATCCTTTATGTTGTACAACTATACCAGCCACTTTCCTATCACTGGGACATTATGTCCAACCTCCACATCTTAAAGGAAGTGAGGTTTCCTTTGGCTCACAGTGTTGGAGGCTTCAGTCCATTCATAATGAACAGAACCTGAGGCAAAAATAGCACAGTGCAGTGGTAATGGTGGAAAAGCATGGTAAAGGAAAATGTCTAATCTCATCATAGCCAGGAAGCAGGAAGAGGCGAAAGGAGCCAGGGACAGGAATACATCTTTCTAGATCACAGTCCTACTGACTGCCTCTTCTAACCAGGCCCAACCTCCTGTGTGCACTTCCGGCAGTGAAATCATCCATGAATTAATTCTTCAGTGAACATAGTGTAATTAATACCCAGCCACCTTTCAAAATCTACACCTTGAACACATGAGACTTTTGGGATATATTTTAGATCTAAATGACAAGAGCAATTACCACTGATATCTAATTCCATAATATTTTTTACTCTGAAAAAAATCTATGTTCATTAAAAATTCACTTCCCATGTTCATTTTTAAAATTGTTTGTTGGTGACATTATATATATATATATAATTTTCACACAGGTAATTTAAAACTATACATGATTTTTCTTAATTCTCCTTTTTTTAAATCTCCCATTCCACTCCTCTCTCTTCAAACCCTCTTCCTCTACTAAAACAGAAGTTATTGTTTGTTTCATTCTTCTTTTCTCATATGTTTTACTTTTCCTTTATTTCTTTCTCCTCCTCCCTCTCCTTAGTAGCCCTTTGCATGTGAACATTTTCTTCCTATGTCAAAATAAGTATATGTTGGTACTTATTTACATGTTCAGCTTCTCACAGCAGAGAAACAATGCCATATTTACACATGCGTTTGATTTATTTCACTTAAGAGTATGGTCTCTTTACCTAGAGATGTCTCAAGTTTATCTTTCTTTACAGCTGAGAAGTACTATATTATATAAAAAACACATCTTTTTACATTCATCAATTGATAGGCATTTGGGCTCTTACCAATATTTAGCTATTATAAACTGTGCTGCTATAAACATAAGTAAGCATATATCACTGTGACATGATGCTATAATATATCACTGTGATATTATATCAGGAAGATACCATGAAGGAGAAGAACTAGGTCAAAATAAATCTCTAGTCCTACATTTTGAGAAGTCTCCATGTTGCCTTCTACAGTGATTGCAGAAGTCTACACCCCCACCAAAAGTGGAAAAAGAATTCCTTTTCTCCCATTTTGCCACCAGCATTTGTTGTTGTTTGGTTTCTTGATAGTAACCATTGTTTCTTGACTGAGGCAGAATCTCAGCACTTTCTAAATTTATGTCTCTCTAATGACGTGACATCAAATATTTTTCCACATATTTGTTTGTCATTTGTATGTGTATTCATCTCAGATGCCATTTTTGGACTGGGTCTTTAAATCTGGGGAGTCTCAGGCCTCACAAGGACGTGATACCTTCCTGGAAACCAGTGCCATGCACAGGCCGCTGCTGTGAGTCAGCGCCATTCTCCACAGTGGGGACTGTGGAGAGAGAGAACCAGGCCTCACAAGGTTTCCCTGCCTGGGAACCATATCATTTTCATTGTTTTGTGGGGTTGAGTTTCATTCTCTTTCGTTTTGTTTGATTATGTTAAATCTGATAACATGAGCAGCTATTTAAAAGATAGCAAGATACATTATGGCAACCATTTTGGATTTACTATTAGCTTATTTTGAAGTCCTTTATTGCATTCATTGCTTTGTTTCCATTTTGTTTCTACTCTATTCTGTTCTGTTTGAAATTTACTACATCCGAAGGTATCTGCAGCTATTTTAAAAACAACAAAAGTCATTATGGTAACCATTGCTGATTTCATAAGATGTTGAAGTCCTGTATTACTTACACTAGCTTATATCGATTGGTTCTATTTTGTTTTTATTTTCCTTGGTTTTTCTCCTCTTTAAGATAGATAGATAGATAGATAGATAGATAGATAGATAGATAGATAAATAAATTTTGGGAGTTTTCAGTTCTTTATGCATTTTAGATATTATTCCTTTGAGGAACAACTGGTGAAATTATTTTCCACTCTGTTGGTTTTCTTTCCATTCCATTGGTGATTTCATTTGCTGTGCAAAAGCATTTTGATGAGCTCCCAGTTATTGACTCTTTGTGATATTTCCTGTACGAGAGTTACTTTGCTCATAAAATCTTTGCCTTCACCAACGTCTTCAAGAATTCTACATATTTTATCCACCAGAGGACTTAGTGTTTCTGATTTAATATTTAGATCTTTGATCCATTTCAATTTTAGTTTAGTGCATAGTAAAGGACATCATTCTAGTTTTAATCTGTAACATGTGAACAGCCAGTTTTTCCAGCACTGTTTATTAAAGAGGCTATCTTTCTTCCAGTGAAAGTGTTTAACTCCTTTGTCAAAGAAAAGGTAGCAGAGTATGTTCAGAGGTGTTTCTGCATTTTCCAATCTGTTCCACTGATCCTCAGGGCATTTTTACCCAGGATTATGATGTTTTCTATCATAGTAACTTTGTAGTATAATTTGTAGTTAGAGATTGTGATGCACCCTGCCTTGCCTTTGTTATCAAGAATTTCTTTTGGTATTCTAGGTCTCTTCTGGTTCCCAATGAATTTTAGAATTGTTTTCTCAAATTGTGTGAGGAATGTTAACATTATTTTGATTGGGATTGCCTTAAATATGATAATAATTTAGGGAGTATAGACATTTTTATTATGTTGGTTCTTCCCACCCATGAACAAGGGAAATCTTTCCATTTTCTGATATCTTCTTCAGTTTCTTTTTTTCAGAATTCTGGAGATCTTGATGTAAAGATATTTTGCATATTTTGTTAGATTGATTAAGTATTTTATTTTTCTTTCCTTGATACTATTGTGAAAGGTATGGTTTCTCTAATTTCTTTCTCAATAAGGGTATTATTTGTGTATAGGAATCCTGTTAATTTTTAAGTGTTGATTTTGTATCTAGCTGTGTAATTGAATGTGGTTATTAAACTTAGAAATCTTTTTGTGGAGTTTTTGAGTTTTCTACATAAACTATCATGTCATCTGAGAATAATGACAATTTAACTTCTTCCTTTCCTGTCCTTATTTCTTTTTTATTTTCTTTCTCTTGTCCAATTCTTCTTACTTATGTTTCCAGAAGTATATTGAGTAGGAATGGTGATAGTAGATATGCTATTCTTGTTCCTGACTTTATTTTATTTTTTGTTTGTTTATGTTTTTGACCATTAAGTATAAGTTTGGCATTTGGTTTATCATGTATGGCTTTCATCAGATTGAGATAAAGACTATTCCAATTTTCTGTAAGATTAGATTTTCATCATGAATGGGTGTTGGATTTGTCAAATGTTTCTCTTGCATCTCCTGAGATGATCATGTGATTTTTGTCCTTAATTCTGTTGATGTGCTGTATTACATTCATTGTTTTATTGGTGTTCATCCATATCTGCGTCTCTGGCATGAATCCTGCTTAATCTTCTTGAAGATTTGCTCCATTCTATTTGTCAGTATTCTGTTGCTGGTTTTTATATCCACATTAATTAGAGAGACTGGGCTGTAATTGTCTTTTTTTGGCTGGATCTTTCTCTGGTTTTGGTAATGGGGTATTGGGGTAATACTTGCTTTGAGGAATGATTCTGGATATAGTGCTTCTCTTTGAGTTTCACTAAAGAGTTTGAAGAGTAGTGGTGGTGAAGCTTCTCTAAATTTGTTGTACAATTCAGCAGTGAATTCTTTATGACATGGGCCTTTCTTTGTTACCTTTTTTTTTTTTTACAACTTTCATTTCATTGACTGATGTTGCATTATTTAGAATTTATATATATTATTGGTTCAGCCATAGTAATTCATATGTATCTAGAAATCTGTGCATTTTTACTGTGCTTTCCATCTTATCAGAATACAGGTTATCAACGTAAGTATGGATGATCCGAATTTCTGCAGGATTTGTTGTGATTTCGCCCTTTTCATTCTCAGTTGCATAGGTCTCAGTCTTTTCTTTCTTTTTTGATTAGTTTTGATAAAGGTCTATCAATTTTATTTATCTTTCAAAGTGCAAAGTCTTCAGTTCGCTGATCTCTGTATTGTTTTCTTAGTCTCCACTGCATTAACTTTTGCTCTGATCTTTATAATTTCCTCCCTCATAAGAGCTTTTGGCTTGACTTGTTCTTTTTTTCTAGAAGCTTGAGTTCAAAATTATTTACTTGTGCTCACTCTGTTTTCCTGGTTTGAGAGATCGCCGCTATAATTTTCCCTCTTAGGACTGCTTTCATTACTCCTATAAGTTCCAAAATGTTGTATTGGAATTATCATTCATTTAGAAACTGTCCAATTTATTTTTTAGTTTTATCTATGACTCACTGATTGTTCAGAAGGGTGCTATTAAATTTCCATGTATTTATGTAGTATTCATGGTTTCTTTTGCCTTTCATTTCCCACTTCATTGCATATCATCTGATAATATGCAAAGAATAATTTTAGTTTCTTTGCATTTACTTCAGCATTTTCCATGAGCTAGAATATGGCCTATGTTGGAGAATGTCCCATGCACAGAAGTACCTCAATTCTCCATTAACTTTGAAAGATAGTTTTCTGGGTTTTGTCAGTCTAGATTGGAAGTTATTTTCTTTTTAGAGCTTGAAATACTTCAGGGTTTGTGTTGAGGAGTCTGCTCTGATTCTGATGGGTTCTCATGATGGAGGCCACTATAAAACAGTTCTGAGCAGGATTTAAAATTCATCGCTTGGCTTTGTACATTTATTTGTGAATCTGTTCAAGGCCTAACTCTTCTGGATATTGGTTGCAGTGGATTCATAGTAAGGGAACCTCTATTCATCATGGGTCTCAGCAGAGACCTGTAGTGGCTTGTAATGCCATGCCACCTAAATGGGCTAGGCAAGGACCCAGCTGAGGATACCTTCCACTGACTTCGATTTTCATGGTAAAGACTGCAGCTGTAGCCATTTCACTTCGGCTGTGTCTGTCAGCCTAGAGGTAAGACAGTTCCGTTAACTGGCAAAATGTATTACATGGAGAAGTCTTTGAACTGACTCCTAAGCTCCTGCTCAATTCTCACATTTGCCTCAATATCCCCTTCCTTTTTAGGAAAACCACATAACTGTGGGCCACTTTGAGTTCTTTATCTCAGTGAACAGGGACTCTCAAGTTCCACTAGAGGATTCTGACCCTCTTGGATCCCTAAAATCATTCCACTTGTCTCTTTTGTTTAAGCTACTCACCATCCACTCATGTAGGAGGTTGGTGGCCTAATCAGTTCATGATTCTTTCCTTTATAGGTGACTTGTTTCTTTTCTCCAAAAGCTTTTAACATTCTGCTCTTGTGATGAATTTCTGGAATCTTGATTATTATATACCTTGGTAGATTTATTTTGTTCATACCTAATGAAGTTTTAGATCACTCACGAATCTGTATGTCAAATTCTTTTTCCATTTTCAGGAAGTTTTCTGTCATTACATCTGTGATAGATTTCTATGTTGTTTGCACTGTCTTCTGCTTTTGTCACTGACTCTGATAAATCTTAAATTGTTTTTCTTTGCATTATCTTGAAGATCAGAATGATTTTTCATGGTCCTTTGCTATTTTAAAGAAACATTTATTTTCCTGATTACTAATAATAATCCTGTCTTCTAGATGTCATATTATGTCCTCAGCTGGTCATTCAGTTTTGCATACTTTCATTGGGCTTTTTAATCTCTTGGATATCTGCTTGAATCTGTTTCATGAATTCCATTTATTTCCTGTGTTGGGCATTCCTGACTTTCATTGTTTTCCTAAGCTTCTCTGTTTGTTTGTTTGTTTGTTTTTTTAACATGTCTCTGATCTAGATTGTCTGAGGAGGTTCTTCATTTTGATCATTATCTTTTTCTAATGTGACCAAATATTGATTATTTCTGTTCTGGTTTTCACTGTAATCACATTAATGCAATGTTTTTTGCTTCCTTTTTTTTTTTGTACTTCTGTTGATGCAATTTCAGAAAATTCAGGAGGGAAGTTTCTGATTTCTTTTATCACATTTTCCCCTGGACTTACCCTGGATAGGCTGGAGGACTGAGGTTGCATTTTGCTTCTGCATCTTGCAATTTTCTATGTTATTTTTATTTTAACTTTGTGTGTATGTGTGTGTGTGTGTGTGTGTGTGTGTGTGTTGATGTTTATAAATTGCTTATGTTAGGCAACTTTATCACTAGTGTCCAGGCTTCCACAGGACAAGTGTATTCCTCAGATATGTCTTTAGGTATAACTGGCTCTTGGCCTTAGTGTCTGTCCTAAGGTCCCACCATCCCAACTTATTAAGGATGAGAAGTTTGTATCTATTTGGTTGAGCACCCATTCCTCTGGTATTAGACTATGGTGATGATTAGACTGTGATCCCAGACAATCACAGTGTTGTCAGACAAGGTAGAACAACTGAGTATAACAGGAATGGCTCCCTGACAACAGTATTAAAATTAGCACTAATGACAGCATCAAGTGTAGCCTAGAAATGGATACACTATTGCAACTATTACTTTGCTATCTTTAAACACTGGAGCAAGATCTACAGTTATATAACAAAATCCAACAGAAATCAGAAACATTTATGCTGTAAGCTTCCACTTAGTAGAGTGATTTCACTCTGTGAGTAGGAAATTTAAGACAGAAAGGGGAGAGACATACAGTAAAAGAAAGCCTGAAGGACAACAGATAATCGCCCAAGCTTTGGGAAACTGGAGAGGAGGACAGGAAAAAAAGAATGAATGAGAAAGCAAAAGAATATTGAAGCAAATCAGACAGGCTAGAGACAATCTTCACTCATATGAAAACATCAGAATATCACTGAAGATAATTGAGGATAGACAGACAAAAAAATGAACAAAACAAAACAATAAAAGTAAAAACCTAAACAACCAAAAAAAAAAAAAGACAGAAAGGAAAACAAAGAAGAAGAAGAAGAAGAAGAAGAAGAAGAAGAAGAAGAAGAACAACAACAACAACAACAACAACAACAACAACAACAAAAACATTAAAATTCCTCTGGTGGCCTCAGTTCTACAGTAGTGTCCAAGTCAGAGCCCAAGCCTCTGTTGGGTAACCTTGCCAGGTTTGCATCAGGATTAGTGCTGGATGCTGGGCTGACCTTGGCCTCCAGAAAGTTGATATCTGAAGACTGTGGCCCCAACGTTCTGTGTGTCCCTTGGCAGCCTAACAGTGTCTCCTTACCCTGTTTGTTTCTCCTTCACTCTCCCAGTTACTGTGGAGCCTTCAGATAGAGACAGCCTTGAGGCTGCTCCCGGTCCCAGGTACTAAGAGCCTCTCCCAGGCCTTGTACCACCTCTTCTGTTCCACTCATCTCTCCTCTCACTCCCCTGAAAAGAAGGGCAGGGCGTGAGGTCAGCCGATGCACTCCCTCTGCTCGCTCCACTCTTGGGAGCAGGGTGCAGTCGTGCGGACTTGTCACTCCTTGCCCACTGTGGAGTCAGACTACTTCAATCCCAAGCTGCCCTCTCTCAGACTGCTGGGAACATGGTGGGAAGGGTGATGCTGTTTCACTCACTCCTTTCACAGCTGCTACTGTGGTCATCACTAGAAGTCCCAGTTAGCCATGCTGGCACCCAAAAACCACAACAGCAACAAATGATGGCCCAGGAAAATTTGCTGCTGGGTTGCAACATCTTCTTTCTAGAGAAAGGCAAAAAGACTCAAGGTACTTATATCTCAAGTTTATCCTGTGTGGCTCGAATTTGCCACACTGTTGCTGTCCATCAGTCTTCTGGGAACTTCCAAGAATGGAGGTCTCTGTCCCGCATACAGGTGGGGTTCCCGCAGGGAGCCCCATGGGCTGCTTCACTGCTTAATAAAATCCCACGCCTACGTTATGTTTGATCCACAAGCCTGTTATTCGAGACTGAGTTTTGCATCAGGGTGCACGTCCTCTCCTTTCTTCTAATTACCTATGTTTTCATATTTTTTTTTCCCAAGTAATTTCTACGTGGCTCCTCCATGTGGCCATGTTGAATCTGGTTTCCATTTTCATTTTTCTCTAGCCTTAGACTTCCAATAATTACCTTCAAAGTCTCCAAATTTTTGTATTCTGGACATTTCAAATAAATGGAATTGCATAATATGGTATTTCTGAGTGTGGCTTCCTTTAGTGTTTTCAAGTCATAAACATGTGGTGGCATGCATCACTACTTTGTTCTTTTTTACAAGCAAATAATATTCTATTATATTTGTATGTTAGTTGTATTACCAACTGTACATTTAATTTCTTTGTAGCTCTGGACTGATATGACTAATGCTGTTAGGAATATTCATCTATTTTTGTATAACCACATTTCAATGTTCTTGGCCATATTACCTATGAATAGAACTACCAAGTATACAGTAACTAAGTGTTTAACACTTTTATGATTCTCTGACAAATGGATTTTAATACTGGCTGTACTATTAGACATTGTAATCGGTAACAAGTCAGGTTTACAATTTTTCCACATGAGCTCTAACACTTGTTACGCTCTAATCTGCTTATCATAGTCATTGGTGCTCATGCATTTTTGTATTTAATTAGTTATTTGCTAATGATTAATGATACTGAGCATCATTTTGGGTGATTACTGGCCATTTGTATATTCTTTGGAGTAATAATTTCTGTTTAAGGCTTTTCACCATTTTTGACTGAGTTGTCTTTTCTCTCTAGGGTGTGTGTAGATTTGCTGAAATCCTGTTTTGTTTTGTATACATATTTCCTTTTTGGAATAGACTTTGCCAATACTTTCCATCTGTGATCAGAGTAATTTATCAACATGTCCCCTGCTAACTATAGGTTACGTCAGAACAAAAAATAAATATTTTCCATTTTAGCATAACTTTCAACCTTACTAGAAATTTCATTCATTCAAATTACAATAAATTTGGGGATGAAACCCAGATTGTACCTCAGTGGTTGATGGAATACTTATCTAGCATGCAAAAATCTCTGCTTTTGATCTCCAGCACCGTCACTTAAAAATAGGATTAAATTAATCAGAACTATTCTGAAATCATATTATTCTTCAGCATGTATTGTGTTAGAAACTTCCACTTCTGCAGCAATCAGCTTGTACATTACAAAGACAGGTGAAACTGATGTTTTCTTCCCAAATTCTTCTTTGTTGATGTAAGGCAGTGTTCTCCATGATTGGAATGTATTTCACTACTCCTTAGTTATTGGTAAAGATGCACACCCTTCTTTGCACACCCACACACACATAAGCACTTACTGATGCATACTTTGTGGGACAGCATCTCGAAGAAGACTGTGCTTATCTTAACTGTATTTCAGTCCCATGATGAAATGAAAGGAGAGAAAAATTTAATTTATTGTATTTGCCTCCCATGCATCTTTAGGCACTGACTATTTCCATTTCAAGTTGTATAAGTATAAAATACATGCTCAGTAATAACTTTAAATGCCCTAGAGAGGGCAATAGCTCTGAAATGTATTTGTGTCACATTTTACTGTTTATCTGCTATACTTTTTATTGGGTTATTGCAAGTATGGAGAACATGAGCTAAATTAAGAGCCAAAATCTTGATATATATGATGGCTTTCCTGTGAATTGGTGCTCAGTTATCACCATTGTTCGGGAAAATTGTAAAAACTGACTGATATTCAGATGACTAACCATCCCTTCAACCTGTTCCTATTCTAATTGTCAAGTTCCAGTTTCAATATCTTGACATGACATTTACCTATGATCTAATCTCCACTTGAAAATCTAGGTTGGAAAGTTGAACAGTGTTTTGTTCTTCTGCATGAATAATCTCCCTTGAATCCAATCTCTTCAAGGTTGAAATCCAAACTTGTCTATCCAATGTGGATAGCTGGGGTTTTGGTATATAAGAAATAGATTGCCATGACCAAGATAATGGAAAGTAGAACACAGATATCTGTAACTATTTGACAGAATTCTCTCATGTGAACTGTCTCCACATATATTTAGATTTTCAGTTGCACTAGATTATGAAGTACCTACTACTATGTTTTACCTACTTTCTTGGGGGAACACTCATGTATCTTACTTGCCTTTCTGAATATCTTCCTACAATCTAACACCGCAGGCAGTCTTAACTTTTTGATTATGTCAACTCTGGATCATGTTCTGAGCAAAGCAACCTTGGGGCAATAGACAAGAGAAATGACTCCCTTTAGTACAAGACAGACACTAAGGAAGAGATACCTGGGTGAAAAATTTATGGATAAGACCTGATGTTAGTCAGACTGTGGCTAATGTCAGAGCTCCAACTAAAAGGAGAGCACAGTGACAGATTCTGGGCTCAGCAAGGCTGAGAAATCCAGGCAGACAGCCAAGAAGGCAGGCAGCTGTGAGCAGAGTCCAATTCACAGTTAATACAGATCCATAATGAGATAAAGGCCATATGACCAGGACAATTGGCAGGTAAAGTGCTAGGCAGCCAGGAGTTGGGAAGGCAGGTTCAAACTGTTGTCTAATCTATAGGATAAGGGACAGAGACAAATACATACATAACACAAAAGATTGAGTCTCCTAGAAAGCAAAGAAAGGTCATGACTTGATGAAGTTCCAAGATGCAAGAGTACAAATAGCCACAGTAGAAATGGCAGGGCATGGTGTTGCATGCCTCTAATTCCAGCACCCCAGAAGGCTGAAGCAGGAGGGTTGGAGGACTGAAAATTCAATCTTAAATTGAGCAACCGAGAAGCTTAGTGAAAGTGTCTCAAAATTTAGGGGAAAAACAAACAAACAAGCATAGGTGTGGTTGTAACATGTTGTGAAGACATGAATTCATTCCCCAGTATGTTAAAAAACACAGAAACCTGAAACACCCCAAGAGGAACAATGCACTTATTTTGAGATTTCTTTTCTATCACTATCATACAATGACTTAAGAACTGAGGGAGCAGCAAATATAAGAGTAGGGGTTACTTCATTCAGCAAGTGCCCTTGTTACGTGCTGGGACCAACACAGAGAAAATGTATGTGAACGCTGCCGGAGTGGGTTCTCTCTCATACTTTCCTCCTCAGTCCCTGCTGCGGGGCTTGAGTAGCTCTATTTACTGTGAAGTACCCGCTCCTCACGAATCCTGTCATTTTGCCTGAGTCACACAATAAACCGTGGCATAAGAGTTCAACTAGCTATTTTTGAGGAGCAAACATTCAATTATTATTTCCTTTTAATGTGTTCTAAATTTTACAGCATTTTCAAGGACTATTAAATCCTTTTTAGATTACTCTGGACAAAAGTAAACAAGTAAGTGCATTTGGCAGAGTTTAGCAAAAAGCTAATGGATCCTGAAGGGTGGTACATGGAGCATTTTTAGTTTATCTCACATCTCTTTAGGCATCTGTTACATCCGGAATGAGCCTCTTTTATAATTTCACTGCCTCTTCTTTATCCCAAAAATAAAACAAAAATTAAAAAAAAACTTTCAGCAAGCACTTACAAGATTAATCTCAATGGCACTGTGGAGTAATGGAGAAACATAAAGCCAGATAGATTTGGATTCTCAGCTTGACTCCAGAATTTTCGGCTGAAAGTCCTCAGAACATTTCTTATCTGTCTGTGACTCAGGTTTTTAATGCTTAAAATCTCAATAATTGTATGGACTTTGCATTACTGAGTGCAGCAGAGTGACAAGTGTCTTAATAAATTCTGTCCTTTTGTCTTAGCTAAAGTATGGTTTCCAAAATACCACAACCCTCAACAGTTTCTTACTGCTTTAATATTTAAAGACAAGCTTGGCTCTTGGCATCATAAGTGATTCTAAATATTATCCAAAGTCCTACCAGTAACATTTTTCTTTTTATTTTTTTTTAATATTTTTTTATTTTACCGAGAATAAAACAAAAGAGGACAGAACCACACAGATCAGAACAGAACAATACAAGCAACATAGCACTTCACAAGACAATTGGATATCAACAGTAACTACCATAATATCTCTTTCTTTGAAATAGTTGAGCGTAGCTTCACAAACAATATCAAACATAACAAAATAGAATAAAAGCATTCAAGAGAATGAAACTATTACAAGGCATTCTGAACCAGTTAACAGAAAATGAACAATGGCTACTATAATATCTCATTTTCCCCAATAACATTTTTCTTGCCCTCCATATTTACAGTTCAATATTCAGCCATTCAAATTCCCAAGACATCCTATCCTTCTTCTCTTGCCTTGTTCAAAATATACTTTGGTCCAGGACTTTCCTCAATGGCAAAGGGAGTTCAAACACAATGTATTGTACAGATTACCTGATTTTATGTCCCCAAAGCCTCTCAGGACCAGTTCACCTACAGGAACTAGCATCTTACTTATCCTGGAATCCCATTATATTCTTCTTGGAATGTACACCTAGTTAGTGTATCGAGTACTACTAAAATTATTAGGTATAGCTTGCATGTGTAGTGTTTTCTCCTGCCAAGTGTTTTATTATCTTTTAAAACTCCCAATAATTTTACCATTGTTTTCATTCAAGGCATAAAGACATCATAGCTTATTCACAATCATGCAGCTAAAATCACAGAGCTAAATGAGTTTGCAAAAGTGATGCTCTTATATATGACTCAAAATAATTCTCTTTGCTTTGGAAAAAGAACCAATAGAAGTTTCCAATCTAACCATGGAACCTCGTTAGGAGTCCACTACCTTCATAACTAACTTCAATGAATTCTATTATTTATATTTATAGCACATAGAAATATTTGACCTCTTTATGTCATCCTTAAGGGGTAAATAACATGTCAGTTATATACTCAAGAAAAAAACTAAAAGAATAGCATCAATAATTTTCAAATTAAGGTCTTTTTTATATTTTATTTTATTCAAGATTATGTTTTTTGACAATGGGTGTATAAGTATCTTGTTCTTGAAAACTTTAAGGTATATGACGATTTTGTGCAATACATGTGTTTCCTGCAGGGTTTTTTTGTTCATTTGTTTGTTTTTGCTTTTGTTTTTTGGTACTGGGAATCAAACTCATGACCTTGCACTTGTCAGGCAGGCACTTGTGTTGTTGAGCTAAATTCCCAGCCTCTCCTGTAGTTTTTATATGAAAGCATCTTTTAAAAAATTAACATAAAATTGTTTATACTGTACTATTAGGGAAAAGCATGTAGAAAAGACAAGACTATGAAACTGAAATTTTAAAAATGTTCTGCAAATAACACATTGTTAATGCATCGTCTGGAAAGCTGTTCCTGTTGCTTCCAAAATAAACATATTCAAATGCCAAGGCAAATATTGTTACCACCCAAATTGTAGTCATCGCTTCTATAAGTCCATGATATCACCAAGACTACCTAACATCTGAAGTGCATTTGCCATTTTTATAAATGGTACATTTTTAAAAGACTGACTGTAGATTCATAATTTATTCCCTTATTTGCCAAAGTGAAATGTGCCAACATTTGCAGCTTCAGTGAGGTGTGGCTATTGCTAAGTATAATCCCCATCATTTCTTCTTTGTGCTTTTGCTGAGATTCATACCTGTGCATGGTAAATATCAATTAACTGCAACCCTTTATTATTATGTGTGCCGTCAGAGTTGCACTGCCCCCTGGGATTTTTTCCTCCCATATTTTTTATTTCATGTAATTCTCAATTTTCTTCAAATTGTTTGCATTTTTATCTAGATGCCTTAAGCTGCCTTTTTGAACCAAACAGAAGAACATAATGTAAACGGTTACGAAGTTATATTTAATGGGCCATTTAAAAAGTTTTGTGAAATTTACTTTTATGAGCAGTGAAATTAACTGCATCCATTACATGTTTTGAAACATTTAATGAAACGCAATTATGGGTTACAATTTTGAATTTGTACGCTATTAAAATGTTTTAAACCCACACTACTTCAGAAGATGACAGTTTTATTTTATTTTTTAAGGCAGATGTGGGGTGCAAATACTGAGAAACCAAATATTCTGGCAACAATACTGACTTTTCCATTTACAGTGCTAATAACATTCTACTTTAGAACAATACAAATTATGTAAGTTTCCAATTAGTTTTTTTTCTTTTTTATGTGAAGCTGGGGATCAAACCCAGAGGAGCACAATCAATAGGATACATTCTTAACTCTGCCATCCGTTGTTTGAGACAGAGTCTCTCTATGTCTCTTAAGTTGTTGAGGTTGAACTTAAACTTGTGATTTTCCTGCTTCAGCTACCCAAAATGATAGAATTACAGGCATGTGCCAACCATACCCAACCCCAGTTAGTTTCTCAAAACAAAAATGTTCAGCTTTTGTAAAATATTTAAAAAATAATATTTACTTATTTTGATGGTGTTCACATTTTAAAGAACATAATTCACTCATAAAACTGTTTTAAGAACATAACACTCCAAAATGTTTTCTCTAAACCCTAAATTCTGAATGAAAGTAAGCAGAATGCTCCATGTTTATTGTGTGGACTTAAGTATCTTTTCATCTTTATCATAGCTCAGGATGCTGTGAAAATTTTAATGTGAGAGGAAAACTACCAAGCGCAGGCATAATTAGAGGTGGAATAAGGAGCTTCGCTTTTAGACCCTGGCTCTAAGGTGATCAGCAGGATTGTCTTCTCTTTTAGAAGAAACTGCATTTCAGGACGCTTCCAGTGACAGTAGTCTGTGATTTATGGCAATGGCTCTTTCCAGAAACACTTAGCAGGGCTCACAGCTATATACCTGTAAATATTCCTGTACCACTGTTGCCCTCTCCTATTTTAACTTCTCTCCACTTTACCCCACTTTTTCACACAAAGTTCATATAAAAGAAGGTGGAAATGTTTAATCTCACTACCAAGTCTACTGATTTTATAAAGGGGGAGCTGGGCGGGAATGAGGCAACAATTCCACTTCTGAAAGGTACCTGACTTTCTGGCATGCTAAATTTTCCAGTAGTATCAGAATTATAGAATATTCACATTAACATAATATTTCAGAAATATATTTAGAATTATACTTACTTCCATGAAAATTGAACGGATTTGAATCTAGCTAATTTAAATTGAATATATTAAACTGAAAGTTTAACTTATGTTCTGAAAATCATTCTTTATGTCAAAATTTTGGGTAAAATGTTGACTGCAAATGACATAGTGTATGTAGAGACATTGTCCCTTAGTTTAAAGGGACATCAATGTGTTGTTTTATGAAATGACACCTCTCGCAAACTACATTCCAACACTGGAATATTTTCTAAAATAATATCCTTTTTAAAAGGTTGCAATTTTCTATTAAATTAAAAAAAAAAAGCCTGCTCAAATGACATTCAAGTGTGTAGGTTGTTCTGGGTAAGTGAATTTCTGGAGGACCTTCACTGTGTCTCAGACATTCACTTGATAGGACACAGGCAAGTCCCACATGGTTTAAACACTCTTGGAGATCTAAAAAAAGAAAGAAATGAAATAAAGGTAATGATTTTTAAAGGCGCTTAGCTGCAGAGCTAGTCGGAGTTGGTCTGAGCTATTTACAGTCCCAGCCACATCACAGGATTTAAACATCAGGCCTGAGCACTGGAATGAGAGCAGTTGCAGCCGTCTCTCAGTGAATTGCAGGATTCCTTTGACCAATGTGCTTCTGCCACAGAGAAAATTCTGTCAGGTGGACATTTTAAAAATATCAACACCATCTCATAAATTCATTTAGTAATGGAACATATATTCAGGGACATAAAAGCTGCCAAAGATAAGCTAGGGCTATTTATTAGTTTCCTAAATCTGTTGTAAAACGTTACTACAAATCTAGTGATTTAGGACAATAGATATTTATTCCCTCAAATGACTGGAAGTCAGAAGTCTGACCTCAGGGAGTCAGCAGGGTTGGTTCTTTTAGAGGCGCAGATGGAGAATCTGTCTCTCCCTTCTTTCTTTGCTTCTGGTGGCTTCTGGAATTCCTTGGAGATGCTTGGCTATGGTGACATCTCTCCAAACTCTGCCTCTGCCTTCACATGGTCTTTTCCCCTTCTGCATTTTAAAACACTGGCCATGGTATTCAGAGCTCATCCATTTTAAAACCATGATGATCTTATCTTGAAATACTTCGCTGCGTTTACAATGACTATTACCAAATAAAGTCACTTTCTCAGTTCCCAGAGATTACAACTCAAGGATCTTTTTTTCTGGAGCTACTACTCAACCTACTAGTGTCTTAGTCATTTTTTAGTCTATGACACACAATAGCCAGTACCCAGAACTTCAGAGAGAAGTTTATTTTGGATTATGGGTTTTAAAGGACTCAGTTCATAGTTATCTGACTCCAAGGTAGGAAGAACATCTTGGAAGGTTCTGAGGAGGAAAGATACTCACATAATGGAGACCAGAGAAAGGAGGAGGTGGGAGGAGAGATGCACCATTCCGTGTCACATCTTCCAGCGACCTCTCTCTAACCAGATCCTACTTCTGACAGCACACTCACCTGTAAACCTCAGGAGTGGACATATCCAGTGATTAGTATAGCAACCTCATGACCAAATTATCTTCCCCGTACATCTGAGTGCATGAGAATTTTGGGGCACATTCTACATTGAAATCATAACAACCAGACACAGTTCTTAGGCAGAAACATTAAAGGTGATTATGCAGCTAAAATCCCTTATTGATGTGCATATCTGAAAGCCAGATTTTTAACAAAATTTTATGAAGTTCATTTTTAAAATTGGTAAATTAGTTCAGGGTCACTGAGAAACACTTTACAACACTGGTAGAAGCCCCAAAGAAGATTAAAGTGGAGAAAGGGCAGGAGAAGATAGGAGAAATTTCAGACTATAAAGCAGATAAAGTCCCTGAGAAAGGGAAGGAGAGCGAAAGAAGGCAGAAGGCTGTGCAGCAAGGCCTCAGACTGTGTGTGTCTCTGAGCAAGAGTCCTCCAGCTAATGAGGCATTCCCTAGTAAAGATCACCCACTGAAAGAATTCTCTGTTGGGAAAGAAATGCCCTGCCGTCCTTGTCCTTGATCACTGACTGGGAGCATTTGAAGGAGGGCATGACCTTATTGTCAACACTGGTGCAAATCCAAAGCATAATGCATGCCTAAATGCTGAGGAAGTAGTCCAATCTCCTGTGAGAATCATTCTGCCACTATCCGTCAAAATTCCAAGAATTGAAAATGAAGGAAAATTTGACAAGGATGGTTGTTTTCGTATCTCTAGGGAATCCTGAAGCATACTAAGACATGCATCTAAAAGAGCTGATTAGAAGATATTACCCAAGTGATCTCTACTTTAACAAGTGCCATGATTATTATCGTAAACATGAGGCACTGGTAAACTTGAAGGGACACTACCCAATACTGATGACAAAGCATCCTGAGTCAGTGCTGATAGCAATGACTGTACTTTGCTAACATTAATAAAATAATCCTGATAGCAAGAAGCTACTCGAATAGACCATTTGAGGTACATAAAGGGCCTCCTGCCAGTCAATAAATAAAATATGAAAGGGCTGGAGATTTGGCTCAGTGGCATACGTACCCGTGTGGTAAGTACAAGGTCATGAGTTCAAACCCCCCCCCCAAATAAATAAGTAAAATAAATAAATAAAATATGAAAAATGAAATGATTCTCCAGTTGGTGGCTTAACTTCCAAATTTCATACAAACCGAGTGACACAAAACAGGTATCTTTAATTCTTGTGGAGTCCCAATTCACTACTTAACCAGTGAAAAATTGGAAGTTTTTATTACAAAATACAATTGCATAAAAGAGTTTGCCAAACATAACTGATGTTAGAAGACAGTGTGTAAATACTTCATGAAAACCTGTAAAACAAATATTAGATCATGCAAATAAAAATAATTTAGAAATCAGATGTGTTTATGATATAAGGATCATACAGTCTCCACAGTGCTAGTTATATGGATACAAATACTGGTGGAAACAGATGTGAAATGTGTTTTATTTCTTCTATTTTTGCTGTCTACGGTATTAGCTGATAGTTCACAGCCATTCTTTTCTAGAGACAAAATAACCAAAGGGAGAAAACCATCTATGGGACCCTTAGATTTAGGTCTGGGCAAATTTCCAGCATCTCCACTCTGTCTGTCTTCCCCCTCACCAGCCTCTTCCAATTACATATTTCTCTTTTATCACCACTAACTTCAATTGGAAAGTCTTCAAGTCTTCAACTAATTAAAAAAAATCTTGTTTCCTAGTGTTATTTTGCTGGGTTTTTTACCCATTATATTTCAGCACAATATTGTCCCTTTATGCTTAGAAGAAAAATGAAATTTGTATCAAATACTTACAAGACAGCATCATTGTATATTGTCCTGATAGGCACTAGTAAGCACTTAAAGTGATAACTAATGAGGCACTAAAACATTAAGTATTTGGTACTTTAGTTCTTTGTGTCACACAAAAGTTTTTGCTGGGTTTCATATAGGTGCTTAATATATGTTATTACTACTACTTGAGAGAGTCTAGATTGATGTTTTTGTGGTTAGGGAATGCACTGTTCCTACTGAAAATAATAGCATATGGAATCTTAAAGAAAACCAATATTCAACACCTTTGCAATAATATATTAGAATTAGATAATGAGACAGACATGCAATACACTTACTGAGTCAAATAGAAATTACTGTATATGGTCAGTGCACTCATTCATATTAACTGAAGATTCACAAGGAAGACAGTGAAGAAACAAAAAGAACAAGAACAGTCATAGACGGCACTGACATTTCACCAAGCACATGAGCTAGTCCAATCCCCTTTGTTAGCTGCTGTAACTGAAGGGTCCTATCTTCATATTTATAATGAAAAAAAGGTAAAACAATAAATAACAAAGTACAGAGAAGATACAATGAAACTATCTCCACCTCAGAAGAAATTCCAAAGCAGACCAGGAGAGTCTTTGCAAGGAACAAGAGATGAGGTCATTAAGCAAGGTAAATAGGCTATAAACAAAAACAGTCACACTGGATTACATCTGTGCAAATTCTTTGTGCAGCAGCCTGTAATACATCAGGATAAGGGCACGTTAATATCAGACAGTTAAATTTTTATGAAGTCATATTACCTCAAGTTTTTTATATAGTCTTACAGCAAAGGGAGAAATTTCCCTAAGCAATAAATTCATTTTTTAAGAGCATGGTTTTATAATTGGGCTTGCATTACTACAATTTGTGACAGTTAATTATTTTTTTTTTTTTTTTGCTGTTTGGCCTTTATTTGTGGTATTATCTGACCTCACCTACAGGTTAACAGGTATGTAAGGACCAGTCCTATGTCTGAATGACTGGGATGAAATGATTTCAAGCCCTGGAGAAAATTTCTTAATCTCTCTTTGAGAGGAAGAAATTAAGAAAGTGTGGAAAATTTTTCTTCCAAAATCAAAGATAGTTTAATCTTAAGTGACTTCCAAGAAACTGAAGTACAATTGTTACCTTATAAGAGATTTGCCTACAGCAAAATTTCCACACACACACAAAATTGTACAGAATATTCAAAACTGATTGCATGTTTGTTTCATTTAAAAATCTGAAATTACAAAATGGTCACGGCAGTGCAGCCCTGTAATTCCAGTACTCTGCAAAGCTAAGGAAGGAGGAGGTCGAGGCGGAGCACAGCCTAAGCGTTTTAAGGCAATCTGTCTCAAAAAGCAAACAAACAAAAAACTAGCTGCTCTATAGCTCACTTCATACTGGAAAAAAATGTACAGTTACAATAAAAACAAGAACAAGCAGTGTGAAGTGGAGATTTTCAAAAATTACAATTTTCTTCCTACTCCTGCAGATTATTACCACTTACTGTATAGCATACTGATTTTTTTTGAATTTTGCTATGAATAAGCTTACCTGATGAATGACTTTCAAACAACTGGCCCCTTCAAAAATGTTATTTAAATCTTAATTAGACTGTAATTGAAAAGCAATCAGTCATTTATCAACCATAGAATCTACACAGTCATATGCAGTAGTTTCGAAATTACTACATTTTCTTAGGAAGTCCTGGTTAATAAAGACAGATGGTCAACTAAATGAAATTGGCAGCCAATTTATCCAAGCTTATGAGACTTCTAAAACACAATTTGTTATTGTCTTCAATTTCACCAAATTCTTTCCTCCCTTCCGTTATTCTTCTTCCTGTAAGAGATTGCTTTACATGTCTGATGCTCACTGTCTGAATAATACTTTAAGTGGGTATGTATACTTTTGCTGATAAACTGGAAGGGATTTTTACAGTCACAGGCAGAATTATTGTAATTTTATAATGATACAATTATTAATGCCCCCTTAGAAAAAGAAAGCACTTAAGTATGAAAAGCTATAACCTTCCATAGGTTCTAAACTTAGAAATGACAGCTATTGTCTGTGCATTGATATATTTCTAGAATATTTTCAATAAGTGAAGATAAATATATGTGCTAAAACTGAGTTCAGAAATCATAGCAATGACGTTATGCATTTTGTGACAATTTCTACGGCTTTTTGTCACATATTTTAATTTTGTTTCTAAGTACTCATTCTTACTATCTATGTTATTAAGTGAATAATACACTTCTTTACATAGTTGTGCCATATTTTCACTTATTAATTGGGTTTTGCTTTTGAGCAATTAAATTAGTATAAATTTTATTATTAATAAGATAATAAAAACAGGAGCCATATTTCATGGGAACATATTCTGTTCTTACAAATTCTTCAAAAGAACAAAATCAAAGTTTCACATATTTTAATGTTTTTGTAACGTATTTCTAAGGTGAGATATAGCAAATTTGAACTAATTTAATTTGCCATCTCTATGTAAAAGAGGGACATAGTAGCTACTGCATATAAAATCTGGAAATACTCTATGTGAAACAAATCTACTTGCATTTTAGTTGCAGTAGTCACAGGCTTAAATTAAAATGTTACATTCATCCAGGTTTCATATTGCTGGGAATAATTTAGCAGAATTAGGCATTACTAGTAAATTCTGTTTTACTTGCACTATAGAAGAGAAATTTTTGAAGATCATGTTCTTTTAAGATAAAAAGACAGAGATTAAGATCTTGTGAAGTAGAAAGAGAAAACATACAGTGAAAAGACCAGTGGTCCTACAAGAAACATATTCCTTGAAACTGATATTGTTGAGGATGATTACCGTATGCATAAATAAAGATGACAGTTTGGGTAATTTCTAAGCTCCTGCTTTAAAATGAGAATGTATATGTTGTATTTCAACTTCTGTTAAGAAAATGATCATTATTTATTTTCTTAGGTTTTCCCCTATAACACTTGTCACATAAAATACCTTGCATAAAAATCATTTTATGTGCTACACATTAAAGTCTATATTTAAGTGAGCATTCTAGTGTCTCATGAATCAAATCTCATTTCATAGATTGTTTAAAAATAAAGAATTGATTTTCTTGTACTAATTACTCTGCATTCCTTGACAGATGGAATCATACTTCCACTGACTTGAGGGTTTTATTTTTCACAGAGTTAAGAGAAAATAGTTAATTGTGGTCTCATGCAAAGCTACTAATAAGGAAATGTTTGGTCAACTAAAAAAAGAATTGGTTTTATATTTTATGCATTCAGCTAAAAAACAATCCATGAAGGGGTGACTTTCAACTTTTTTTTTTTAATTTTTTAAAAATTTTATTTAAAGAGGAAAAAAGGAAAAGAGAACAAAGGATAGAAACAATACAGAATTTTAAGAAAAAATAAACAGTAAGAAATCACTAGTTGATAAATTACATACTGTCCTCCTAGATATAGTTGTTCAAGTTACAAAATTAAAAGCACACAAAGTGGACATTCAAACAGTGAGGCTGCAAACAGCCCTGTTCAATGATCCGACAAAAACCCAGCAACATGGTCATCAATCCTACACATTTAAATACACATGCAGTTATATCCTTTAAAGCACTTTCTTTTCCTCCTCTTGCTTTTTAAGTCCATTATCTGTTTAGTTATACAGTGTTTCAGCTTGCTCAGTACCTTACTGATCTGTTTAGTTGTTGTTACTTACTTTTTTATCTTTTTATTATTTATTATTTTATTTTATTTATTTTGTTTATTTATATATTTATTTTGAAGGTAGTAAGATACAGCAGAACAAGACAGGGCAAAGCCAATTGAGGCAGTACAGTGAAATTGTTGCAGAACCTCACAGCAGGTTACCAGGAAAACAGTGATAAGTACAATAGTGTATCTCATTTTCTTCATAATAGTTGTTCTTTCAATCAGGTACAGCAAAATCAAAGGAAATACCGAACTTATAAAAACAGAATATTGAATAGAGCAATACCATTAATCAGAACAGAGTAAAACAGTGATAAAAATATTTATCTTCAAAGAGATGGTAGAAGGAAATCCCCCTTATTTGCTATATTGCATATAGTCAAACTCACAAGAGATGCTCAGATATCCGGCTCCCACTTGCTAATGGGGGTGGGGGAGTGGGAGAGATGGATATTTGATTCTTAGCCCGTGTGCCGCTAGGCTCACAGCCACTTACCAGAGCAGTGAGCTGGCTGCTAGTTTTCCCAGAACCCCAAGTTCCAACATGGCATGGATCTCAGGAAATGCTGATGGTTCTCACTCTGGAGAGGCCGTGGTTTGAAGGCCACAGCCACTTACCAGAGTGGAGAGCTGGCTGCTTGTTTTCCCAGCACCCCAAGTTCCAACATGGTGTGGATCTCTTCAACTTTTGTTTTTAAATAAATAACTTTGTATTTTATATGGAGACAGATACTTAGTGACATGTACTATGAACTACTTACAGGAAAGAAGAAAATATTTGGCCTCATTTTTGTGCCAAATGTGTGTGTGTGTGTGTGTGTGTGTGTGTATATATATATATATATATATATATATGATAGCTTAAATAGTTATATTACTAATTCCATTAGTTCTTGGAAAAGAACAGTTAATATTCATATGATTAGATCAATTTAGCATGTCTTATCTGGTAATCTAAGCAACTTTTTGAAGATAAAAATTTACAATATAACAGCAATTGTTAAATTCCTATTATCTTATTTTGAAAATCTATATTGTTATTGTTTTGTGTTTCTTGTTGGTGTTTGTCTCTTTTGCCTTTTGTGTTTATTTGTGTTTTTCTGCCATACCCTACATGTTCCAGTCTGGTTGTAAGTCCTGTCCACGTGTTTTATTTTATTTTTTTCTTTTAAATAAAAAATAAAATGTTTAAATTACAAAAAAAATTTGAAAATTTTGCCAAATTCCATTAAGAGACACCATTGCCCTGTTTTAACAATACTGTATTTTAACTATAAAAATTTAACTTTAAACATTTAATATTAAGATAGTTTAAAAGTTGTATCATCAAATTATATAGGTTTAAAAATAAAAAGTAAAGCCTCCCACAAGCCCTGGAATTAAATCTTTTACATATCTTGTTCTGCTGAAACATTCCTATTTCTTCCCACATTATCTATTGGTTCCCTGATATAAAAGGTGAGAAATATGTTTTTAACACATGCAAAGATATTCAAAATTTTATTGGCAAGATGAGTCATTTTAGTTCTTTTGATTGGCATTTTGTAACAGTAAATATTTCACTAAAAACTCTATTTTTGTTCTTTCCATTCTGGACTATCTGTCGTATGTTCTTTATGAAGTCTAGGAAAATGGTTTGATGCACAGTGCTTCATTACCAACCTTTTTTTCTTTGCTTTGTTTCTGTGTTTGTTTTTGTGTTGTGATACCAGAGATGGTACCCAAGGCCTCATGCATTCTAGGTAAGCATGCTACCACTGGATATATCTTCAGACCTCTAACTTTCCTTAATCTTTCCTTTCTACTTTTTTTTTAATCATTTGATGAAGATTCATTTTCTACAGTTAGTGTTGCAGCTGGAACAGAGCTAGTTTAGATGTACAAAAATGGCAAGGAATACAAAGAAATGGTACACTTCAATCATCATGTATCTTCTGCATGTTTTGTTTTCCCTACTTTTGCTAATGGTCTATAAACAGGACCTAAAACCAGACTAGAACATGTAGGAAATGGCAGAGCAATAAGACAAAAAGGAGCCTGAGCTTCTAAATGACTCTGTGGTGATCCACAGTTCTGGAACCTTCCCAGCTATTTTATGCAGTAAGGATTTAACCTTTTATTTTTGTTTTTCTTTAGGTCTCAGAATCTTGGGATTCTCCATTTTAGCATTATAGCACATCTTAACAAATACACTTCAGTATTTGTCTATTTTTTTTATTTTAAACTTTCAAAACCAGTAAGCAGGATTTATAAGCCAAGGCATATAAAGATAGAATTTACTTCTTAACCAATAGGCTACTTCTTAACCAGTAGTGTGACTGGTCTACAAGAGAAGGAACTATTACACTAGGTTAATTCTGTGCCACCTGAGATGAATGTTGTAAACATCAATTAACTCCTCTTTCATCATGCTATTTTTGTTTTGCCTGGCATTTTAAGCATGGTATTCTCATACATATTCTTAAGTGCTTAAATATCTTCCCTTACTCTTATGACAGCATATTAGGAGAATTGAGCTATTCAAAATATTTACAGTATTAATTTTTTACCTAGGGAATATGACTGTCATATACTTGTGAAGAAGGAAGGAATACGCACTTCTAGCTGACTGACCATAAGGTATGGGAAGAATTTCAAAGTATTTGAAGCCCTTGGAGAATATGTAAATTCAGCTACCCAGTGCAACTTCCCCTATGCCCGAATTCTCTCTTGCTTTCCAAAAGCCATTTGTTTTCGCTCTCGTTGATTTTGTTAGTTGATATTAGATGATTGTTGAATGGTTATTTATGTTCATATCTACACGAAACACACTCTTCTCACTACAAAACTCATACACATGAATTATTAATGAATTTGGCTGTGTGAATATTTTTGCTTTTATTCTGTCAAACTTAATCTGCTAAGCACCTTTCTTACCAGAACTTATATTTATAAAGAAAGGGAAAAATAAATATCAGGGATGTTTAGTGCAAATATATCTTCTTCAATGAATAAATTGAGGCCCTGATAGATTTAGTGATTTGGTCAAGATTTCCAACTAGGAAGCTGTGGTGGATTGACAACTGGTGGTCAACTTGTAACACCCAGCTAAACTGAATAATCACTTCCACTCTGCGTGTGAAAGGCCCACGTGAGGATTGTTGCCCACAGCATAAAAAGACAGCTAGAGAGGAAGAGGTGGTGCTGTTGGTTCTACTGGAGAAGCTTGTCATGTTGGCTTCCTGATATAAACCCATCTGTTCTCAGTTAGAGGAGCTCAGAAGCTGGCTGTCACTGAGGGTAGTTATGGTACTTTTCAGGGGAATCTGTTTCTTACTTTGAGCATCGCTTCCTGGCTCCAATGCAGATCCCTCAGTCTACTGGCATGGATCCTTCATCCTACTGGCATAGGCTTTCCAGCTTTCACCCTGACTTTGGCTTTCCTGGTGCAGATTCCTGAAACAGGCTTGCATGAGTCAAGGCCTCCAGCTGGACTTGTGAGGGGCACTGTCGTGGCCTCTAGTTCTTCGGCTGGACTCATGCAGGACATTGCCATGAGATC
The DNA here is from genome assembly GCA_004027455.1 of Hydrochoerus hydrochaeris. NCBI lineage: Eukaryota > Metazoa > Chordata > Mammalia > Rodentia > Hydrochaeridae > Hydrochoerus > Hydrochoerus hydrochaeris. The sequence goes on along the minus strand of PVLA01000447.1, from coordinate 81,577 downwards.
CAGGCCCTCAGCTATATTCCTTAGGTCACTAGTGTGTGGACAGATTTTCTGTACTCTTCTGACTCTTTGGATGACTATTATAAAATAATCCTGTAAATTATGTTTCCTGCATTAAATGGTTTCCCTTGCAATCCCTGAGTACAACAGAAATGAAAGAGATTTCTTTTATTGATTTTTTTACTACAAGATGTTTCAAATATATATATATATATATATATATATATATATTAAATTTAACATGAAAATGTATAAGAATAATCAAAGTAATCCATTTACATCCATAATTCATTTAAAACATTTAATATAGTGCACACTGTAAGTTTCCTTTTGTGACCTATCCCTGTCATGTATGCTTGTTGGAGAGATTACCCCTAGATTTTGCAGGTGTGATTGGCATTGTCTTAAATTGTAGTAAACCTCACAGATATGGATTCTTAATATTTTTATTTTCACTCGGATTCTAATTTATTCTGATTACATTATATATTAATTACTAGCCTGAAACTTTATTTTAAACTTAAAATTATGTTCATGGGATTCATTAACATTGATGGGTCTGGTTCGTTTTCACTAGTGCATACTACCCAACATGTATATGTATATATACCATTCTCTTTTTGAGGGACACGTTATTGGCTTAAATATGATACTTTGAAAAGTAATGCCTGTAAAAGTCTACAACAAAAGTTCCTGGGTATATTTGTGCAAAGGTTTGTTTGAATAATTACTTAGGAAGAGACTTTCAATGACATAAGAAATATTACTGAGAATCAACAAACGAGATCACATCAAAATAAAAAGCTTCCACACAGAAAAAGAAACAACAACACAATTGGAAAAAAATATTTCCCAGGTGTTACTCAGAGAATTAATATCCAGAATAAAGAACCATAAAAATTAGGCTTAAAATAAAATCAAAGCATTTGTAGGTAAAAGGATGCATCTTGAAACTACACTATTAACTGAAGTAAATCAAACATGCAGCATAAATAATGTGTGGTTTCTCATATGAAAAATGCAGAAAATAAGTAAAGAGAAAATTTAGAGTAAGGAGATTTTTCTAAAGTGAGAAGGATAATAAGAGATGGAAAAAGACGTGAGGGAGCCAGGTGCAGTGGAATGAAAAAGAAAGAATTGAAGGAAAAATGGAAATAAAACTTTTACAAATGGGAAGGAAACCAAAAGTTGAAAGGAGCAGAGAGGAATGGGTGGAGTGGGAGATGGACACAAGAATTAAGATGTTCTGTGTACATGCATATTTACCACAGTAAATGGATTCATTGTGCTCTGCAAACATGTATCAATATAATGATAAGGAGAAGGATAAGAAAGAGGAGAAGAAATTATAAAAAGAATAATTGCTTAGAATATGAGGTGTGATATAAACAGTGAATGTTTAAATTTAGAAAATGAGTACAGCAAAAGATACATTCCCAGCAATTCCCCTCAAAATTTTCCCCATTGCTTTAGCTTCACCCACACTTATCTCATCGTGCTTGTCACTTTCTGAAGCAATTTTGAAAGTCCTCTTTCCTGAGTGTCTTTATGGAGTGGATCAGAAATATATGAATGCTGTTGCCAACCATTATCCAATGGCAAGGAAGGCTCTTAGAAACAATGTAAATGGCTCACTCACCCTCCTTACTGGTTCAACTTCTTGATCACCCCCAAAGTAAAAAGGACCAGGAGAAGTAAGTGATTTTTGTTGTTTCAGAACATGGTGGTATCCAGGATGGGGTAAATAAGGGCAAAGAAAGCCACTCACAGAATAGGGCCCCAGAATTCCTTCAGAAATTGGGAAGAACAATGGAGTAATTGTGTTAAAAAAGGGCAAGGTATTTTGAAAGACATTAATGGCAATAGATCAATAAGACTGGTATTTTTTAAAATTTAAACATAAACCATACCTTGTGATCAGATCTCATAGACTAGTTAAATTTAGTACATCAATCTTTGTTTTACAAGTAGGAACAAAAAATTTTCCTCCCAAAATTCGGTTTTCCCAATTTATACTCTGAACAACACTATGTATAGTTATTCTGGAGGATGTCTTCATTATTAATAGTTATTATTAACTTTATTAAAGTTAGATGAACCAGTAGCATGTCAGACTTTCCAATGAAGTTTTAATTGGCATACAGCTGAGTACCAAGGATGCTGAGGATCTTTGCATATTATTGGCTATGCATATTTTCTACTCTCTAAATTGTCTGTAACACTTGCTCTGTTTTTTATTAAATGTTTATTGCTTCTTATGGATCCACAGAGATTTTTAAACATATATTTAGGACACTGATCCATTGTCAGTTTTAAATATTGCCGAATATCATTTTCCATTATTTGACTTCTTTGCACTTCCTTCATTTTGACATTGTATTAATAGCAGGTTCTTACTATATTATATTTACATTTTTCATTATTTTCTCCTAGTAGCTTAAAATAATTTATGTGGTTTTAAAACACCCTTTCCTAATGCAAAGTTGCAAATAGAATTCCCTCTATTTCTCAATAATGGTATTAGGTTTTTGCCTTTTTAATATAAGCTTATAATATAATGGAGTGGTCTTTAAAATTTTTCTGTAGAAAGTCAGTTTTTCCAAACAATTTATTGCCCAATATCACATCTATCATACAGTATATTTAGCATATGTGCCAATATCTATTTCTTAATTTCATTGTTTGGTGTGTCATTTTGATAATTCTACATTATATTAGCTGATACAATTTTCTTTAAAACTTCACTATTTCCCAACTTAGGCTTCCTTCCTTGCTCTTTGCCAGGAGACAATGTTGTATTCTTTTCTTTTATTTAAAGAAAAAAAATGAAATAGAAAGAGGGTAGAAATAATACAAAATTTCAAATAAAAACAAAAACAAAAACCAGTAAGAAATCACTACTTGACAATTACATATTTTCCTCCTAAAAGTAGTTGTTCAAGTTACAAAAGTAAAGCACACAAAGTAGACATTTAAACAGTGAGACTGCAATCAGCTCTGTTCATCTATCCAACAAAAACTTAGTAATATGGTCATCAATTCTACACACTCAAACATACATGCAGTTATATCCTTTAGAATACTTTCCTTTCCTCTCTCTTTTTTTACAATAACTATAATCAATTCTTGTAAACTGTGTTGAAGTTCTACACATGTATAAGTCTCTACATGCATATCTAGTCTTTCTGTATTAGAGGGAAAAATAAACCAAAACAAGTCAACAATATAAATTCCTAGAGAAACATGAAATGAAAAGGACATATAAAACCACAATACTAGGTGATTTATGGTAGTCACCATGATGTCTCCTGTTATTTTCAATAAAATTGTCTGTATCTTCAGGCTTAGTATAATTAAACTTAGCAGTACATACCACTATTAATAAAAACCAAACATTGGAAACATTATAGGACTTCAAAGGCAGTTAATAATCAAACTAGAATGGGTATCCTATTGAGTCCTGCCATCCCTAGAGTAGTTGCCCCTACTCCCAGACTTGACACCCTCAAGCATACCAGATTCAAATAAAATCAATCAAGACAAAACAGCGATATAGCCAATCTTCTCTGCCTCATCTCTGCTATGCTATTTTTCTGTCATTGTTGTTTACTTTTCTCCTTCATACCACTGTCTTCCACTTTCACTGAAGCCTTTCTGCCATTGTTCCTGGAATCATGGTGATTTTCTTCTCTCTCTCTAGAATATCCTTCAGTATTCTTTGCAGAGTTGTATTGGTGGTCACAAACTCTCCCAATTCCTCTTTGTCGTGGAAATATCTTGTCTTTCCATTAATTTTGAGAGACAAATTTGCAGGGTACATCAGTCTGGGGTAGAGGTTATTTTCTTTCAGGGTTTGGAATATTTCACTCCAAGCTCTTCTTGATTTGATAGTTTGCATCGAGAAGTCTGCTGTGATTTTGATGAGTTTTCCTTAATAGGTAATCTGTTTCTTTTCTCTGACTGCTTTTAATATTCTGTTCTTATGACAGATTTCTGGGATCCTGATTATTATATGTCTTGGTGTAGATCTGTTTTGGTTGTAGCTGGTTTGGAGTTCTGTATGCCTTATATATCTGAACATCACTCCCTATGCTTGGGAAGTTTTCCTTAATTATTTCTGTGAATAACCTTTTTATTTCATTTGTATTTGTCCCTGCTTCTTCACATTTTCTATTCTTAAATTATAAATCCTCTTGTCATCTTGTAGTCTTTGTATCGTTACTTCCTAGTTCCTTGTTGTTTTTAAGAGATCCTTCCATTCACAATCATACATTGCAAATCTATCTTCAAATTTTGAAAGTCTGTCTTTAGTTTCCTTTAAGAAGTTTTGCTGCCTTTTAATGGAGTTTTTAATTTGCTGATACTCTCTTTGGATCTGTTTCATGTATTCAAGATTTTGTTTATATTCTTCATCAAAGGCTTCTCTCCTTTCTCTGGGTTCCTCCATTCTTCCATTTGTGTCTTCTTGAGGAACACCCAGCATTTCTTTTATTAATCTTCTTATATCTTGCTTCACCTGAGTTAGAATTTCAGATTTAAATTCATTGGTGAGGCCACAGAAGTGTTTCTTTATTTCCAATGAGGCTGTCTGATTGCATGTTTGGTGCCCTCAATCTCTTCAGTATTTACCTCTCCTGGGCTTACTTTCTCTGGGTCAGCAGTTGGAGGCTTTTTGTTGTTTCTCTGTCTTGTCATGTTTCTGGTTTCTTTCAGACAAGTGAATGGTGGAGGTCTCAGGACCTTTATGTATTGCTTACAGTCCCTCTGCAGCTTACTGGCTAGGGCAGTGCTGCCCTTTCCTGTTTGTTGCTGATCTGTGTGGTGCATGCAGGGGCAATGTGGACCAGCCCTTCCTCTCTCAACCAGTGAGTGTCTGCAGTATGTTTGTGTGTGCCCTGCGGATGTCACAGGTTTGGGACAGCCTCATCCCTGGCTATTGGGTCCCAACCACGGGCATGGCCCAGCCCAAGCAGATCCCGCCAATTCACTTTGGCCAGGAGCCACTGACTGAAGCTGACTCAGATGTTGATTCAAGCCTGACTTGCCCAAATCCAATATGTCATCTAGCTGGTCATCTTGCTCTGGGGAATCCAGTTCCCAGCATTCACCAAAGTCTGTGCAGCTTGGCTTGCCATCTCCACTCCCCATTGCAGCACCTCCTCCCACCAAGGGTCTCAAGTTCACCAACCCTCGCTCTTGACCTCAGCTTGATCGTGAATCACCCAACTCAAAGACACACCCAGCACAGCTAGCAGAGTGTGCCCAGCTCCAGCCCTCCATCTATGCTTCTTCTTTTTAAATTTTTTTTTCTTTTTCCTCGGTTTCTTCCTAGGTCATGAGAATTCCTCTCCTTTCATCTGGTCTTCTCCATGGTGTCAGATTCTAGCATCTGAGCTGTTTTTCTCAGAGAGGCTCTATCATGCTACCTATCAATCGGCCATCTTGGATCTACAATGATATAGTCTTAACTTTTGATCTCTCATTTAATTTTAGGACCTATTTTCTTTAAATTTTGCTATTTTCTTAATTCTCATAAAGATAATCACTATAATACAGTGAATTCCATGGATTAATTTCTGATGAACTGACATTTTTTAGACATCAGATCTTCCTCATGAGGTAATTATTCTAACCAAGTCAACTTTAACATTTTTCATGAAGTTTCAAGTTTTATCTATTAGATTTTAAAATTTTTACATTTATTTTAGAAAGAGTACATATTTTTTCTATTTTAAATGAAATCTTCAATCTCCAACTTATATTTTTTACTTGTTTGCTTTGGAAAGTAAAACTAAAGTCATATTTTTCTATATTGCACTTATTGTCATCAACTGGTTACCTCAATTACTAAATCTCAAAATAAAACCAAATTTGCCATAACACAGGTAATCATATATCCATAACTGATATTTGGGCTTTTTTTCTCTTTTTATTACTTTTATTTCTTTTCTTATGTAAGAATATTACAGTCTGAAATGGAAGTAATGATAGACATTGTGTCTAAGCTGCTGATTGTAGAAGAAATGCTTCATTATGTTAAAATTGAAAACAATGTTTGTTAAAATATTTTATTAAATAATTAAATGTAGTTGAGGATATTTTCTAGTTTTCTTGTTTTATAAGAAATTTTGAATGATTATGTGTTGAATTTTACTGAATGACTTTACTGCTTCTCTTTCTAACAGGACTCCCTTTAGGTACAATTGCATAAATTGAATGTTAAATTTTAAAACAATCTTATATTTCTGGAGTGATGTAATTAGATTATAATATATTGCATTTCCCTTACTACAACTGGTTTATTCTATGTGTTCTATGTTCTTTCTCTCTCTTTTTCTTTCTTTTTTTTCTTTTTCTATTCCTTTTATGTTGTATCCTATAATATATTGTTTATACTAGAGAGGATATATATTCTTACACCATTAAAGTATAATTTTACTCAGATATAAACATTTAACTGTTTGACTGTCTTTGTTTTCCTTCTGAAACTTATGACAGTTTTCATAGGATTACCTTTTTTTTATAATTAGAAGACATTTGCAATACTTATTTGTAAGCTTAGATTGGTTTAATTTCCTTGCATTACTCTAGGCTCCAGAGCAGTCTGGCTCCATTTTTCTATTACTTTTCTCACATCAGTTCTTTTGTTTTATTTCTATTTTTCATTCATTTGTGAGAATGATTCGAAAATTTTCTATATATCTTTGGACTTGGCGATATATTTCTGTGCATGTTTTTTTCAAAAAATTTCTCAATATGTCTAGTCTCCCACACTGCTGGAAGAGGAAGTTTCTCATCTATTTTGGATGCAAAACTATCAGAAAGGAAAATTCTAATTATTATGATAACCTCTCCAATAACCCTGCTAGAGGTTGTAGTAAGGTTGTATACACTATATACCTTCTCTAGGAAAAGAAGAAGAAAGGGGTAACTAAATGTTCTAAATGGGTTTTTTTGTTACTTGTATTTTCCCACTTACCTTTAGAATTATACACTTATTTAATCAAATAACTTTGAATATCTAAAATATAAAAGATTATGTCATAAACAGCGTGGCACTAAAAGATTGTAAATAACAAACTTACAGTTTTGAATGATCATCACAAATCTTATTAATAGTTTCTTGAAAAAGAAGTATAGAAAATGACTGGCAAACACACTAACTCTACAAAATAATTTCATTATTCATTTTCTAATCATTTTTTCTTGCTATTTGATTTGTTTTGGCTCTAAATATCTCCTTTCATTTAGTTACATGTGTGACATATAACTATATATATATATATATATATATATATATATATACACATATACATATGTGTAACTACACATATATATATCTATTTGTATATATATAAAACTTTAATTAAAAAGGGAGATCTTTATAGAAGTAAATTAGAAACCCAAGGTTACTTGCATCAAAAATATGTGAGAGAGAAGTTATATCTGAAAATGTGTGTCATAACGCAATATAAGCACTCTCTGCCAGCTGCAATTTGAAATAGAAAATCAAATACTAAACCTGAACCTCAAAATACACAGCCATTGTGCATAAAATGTTATGAATGATATTATTTCTACAGTACCAGTTTAAAAATACTTCTTTCATATTCCAAAATTCAGAATAATTTAATTTTCCTGAATATTATTAGGAAGTGTAAGTTTCAAATATGAAAGGGAACAATAAGTCTTTTTTGTAACAAACTGAAAGACCAATAGACTAAAGAAAACTGTCACAAATATTTATTCCATAAGCTTAAAGAACCATTTACAAATTAGCTTTTTAAAATTTCTTTGGGAAAAATAATTTTTGAAATTCACCTCTCTTGTTTGCTTTCTAGAATATTTATACTTGTTTAAAAATTTCTCATTTTGGCTATGACTAGTTGTGTGTGAGTTGTATTCATAACTTAACAACATGATTTATGTTTGCACATTATTTATGTTACATAATTTATGTTGCATTTTTGTCCTGCCTTTTTTGTTAAGTTGGAAATGTACACTGCATTAATTACATATAGCAATCATTTTTTGTAAAATGCAGCTATTGTCGTTATACTATTTTATTTATCTTTGTACAGAAAGAATTGCAAATAATTGTATTTGATGTTTTATGAAATCTATGTAAATAATTATCACAATTAGTGTATTTTAGGCTTAATAATAAACATCAAACTTTCTGCCTGACATAACTCAATAGGACTCAGAAAACAATTGCTCTAGGCTCCAGATGTTTCAGATGGACAAATAGCAAATAAAAAATTGTGACTAATTTAAAAGCTATATGAAACTTGCTATGAAGAATTTTGAATGAAAACAGCCTGGTCTCCATCCTATATTTATACTAAAAGGAGCATCCTTTAGACAAAATGTCTCATGTTTTCATTTTACCTGCCCTATATAACAGTACAAAGGACAAGATAGTAGTTTTTCATGTCAGCAATTGTCACATCATTACTTGGTTTGATAAAATGCCAACCTTTTCCATGAGTACAGTCTTTTGCCTATGGCAATCAGAGTAGAACAGAACATTAAAGCAGAAAGTCGACTCAGAAGACATACACATTAAATTATAAATGTATTAGCAATTTTTAAAAAACATTCACCATCAACACACTATTTAAAAATAAAACTAAGTTTAGAGTTCCACATCTACCTAAAGCTGAAAATCAATGTCTTTCCTAGAGAACAACACGACAGTAATTTTGGTTAAACATTAAATCTTACAGAATAGGAAAGGAAAAAGCTAAATTATCATTATTTGTGAATGACTTTATAATCCATATAGAAAACTTCAAAATATTCACCAAAAACTCCTTGATTTAATAACCAAATCTAGTAGCACAGCAGTATACAAAATTAACCTCAAAAATTAATAGCATTCCTGTACACAAATAACAAACTCACTGAAAGAGAAACAACATCTTTCACAATAGCATCAAAAAAAGAAAGAAAAAAAATTGAAACACTAAGGAATTAGTCTAATGAGAGAAGCAGAATAGCTTTACATTAAAAACTACAGTACTTTGAAAAAGGAGACCAAAGAAGATACCAGAAAATGGAAAGATATCCCTTATTCTTGGGTAGGCATACTTTGCAGAACTAAAGAAAATACTCATAAAATTCATTTGGAACCAGAAGAGACCTAGAATAGCAAAACCAATTCTGGCAACAAAGGCAGGAAGAGGACATCACAAGTCCTCAGCTTGAAATTATACTACAAAACTACTGTGACACAAACAGCATGTTACTGATAAAAACAGAAATCAAGGGAACAGAAGATGGAAAAACACCTCTAAATGCACTCAGCCACGGTATTTATGACAAAAAGGCCACGTACCTTCACTGTAAGAAAGGTAGCTTCTTTAATAAATGGTTTTGGATAAGTTGTTTTTCCACAGGCCAAAAATTAAACATAGACCTATATCACTCACCATACATTAAACAAATTGAAATGGATCAAAGATCTAAATATTAAAACAGATATATTTAATCTGTTGGAATATAGTATAGGCCAAACTCTTGAAAAGATAGGTGTAGACAAAGACTGTGTACAAAACCCTGGTTGTACAGGAAATATTACAAAAGTATTAACAACTGGGATCTCATCTTATTGAAAAGCTTTTTCACAGCAATCAAAACCACCAACAGAATGAAGAGACAACCCACAGAATGGGAAAACATTTTACAAAGGCCTAAAATCTGTAATATATAAAGAGCTCAAAAAGTTAGACTCCTACAAATTTAAAGACCTAACTCAAAAAATGGATATCTGAAATGAATACACGTTTCAGATGGAAAAATAGCAAATAAATATATTAACAATGTTTAACATCATTAGTCATTCAAGAAATGCAAATCAAAACAACACTGAGATTCCATCTCACTCCAGAAACAATGGCTATCATCAAGAAATCAACCAATAACAAATACTGGCAAGACAGTGGAGAATAGAAACCTTTATCCATGCTTGATAGTATAAATTGGTACAAATAATGTGGAAATTAGTATGGAGAGGCCTCAAAACACCTGAGAGTAGAGGTTTCATTTGGCCCAGTTATTTCCCTTCTCATTATCGTCCTGAAAGAGTTAAAGTGTCATACCACACTCTCCCATGCATACTTGCATTTGTAGCAGTACAGTTTATAATAGGTAACTGTTGGGAACACTCCAGATGACCATAAATAGATGCATGGATAATGTAAATGTGGTTTTTATATATTATAGAATACTATTCTGCCATAGAGAAGGAAAAACATGAGACACTTTTAGATGAGTGACTACACCTTGAGATTATACTTTTATGTGAAATGAATCAGACACACACTTAAATATCACATTGTTTCTTTTGGATGTTGCACTGAAAATAAATAAGGTCCAAAATGGAGGATAGATATTGGTAAGCAGGAAGAAAATGTTCAAATGAGAAAAAGAACAGTGTGGGGAAGGGAAGGGAAAAAAGATAATAAAAGTTAAAAATGAAAAACTTTTGTAAAAACAAGAGGAGAAGAAGGGCTGAAGGGAAGGAAAAAAGAATGGGTTAAAAAAAAGAATTGATCTCCATTGAGCCCTTGGAGCTGAGGGCATGAAAGGTGATTTCCAGCATGCTTGTGCTTAAGGAGAGCTTTGGACCATTGCTCTAAGTGGTAAGAACCCTGCCCAGCATCCTAGAACACCAGAGGATGCACGAAAGATCCCTGCGGGTCCAACTGGGCCATGCCCAGTGACCTCCAATCACTCCTGGGAAGCTGAGAGCACAGGAGGTGACTTCCAGCACACCCATGGGAAGCTTTGGAACATGGCTTGAAACCCAGAAATATAGGAAAATGACAAAATGAAAGACCAAAATGCAATCTCAAACCTCCAGCACAACCCAAACAAGCCTAGGAGCCACGCACATAGAAGAAAATATCAGCCATACACCTGAAATGCCTGAAATGAAAACAACTGAAATAAAGAAACAACTCCAAGAAGCTATAAAAGAACTCAAATCAGAAATAATCTCCCAGATAAAAGAAGAAATAATAAATGTAATGAAAGAAATGCTGAACACAACTAAAGAAGGCATAGTTAAAAAATTAGAGGAACAATGCAAACAGATGAAAACCCTGAATGAACAATATAAGAAACAAACAGAATGCAGGAGGCAGACTCAAAGAGATATACAGGAAATCAAAAATTCCATTGAAAGTTGGCAAAACTGCCTCAGTGAAAGTGAGGATAGAATTTCAGACCTCCAAGACAAGATTGCAGCTAGCAAACAGGAAAGGAAAGATCTTTTAAAAATAACAAAGAACCAGGAAATAACAATGCAACAGCTGCAAGACGATGCAAAGAAAAAAAACATAAGATTAATAGGTATAAATGAAAAAGAAGGTGACAACACAAATGACATCAAGAGGCTATTTACAGAAGTAATAGCTGAAAATTTCCCAAACATGAGAATGCAAACTAGAATATAGCCCTAGCCAAAATAAAACAACACCTAGACATATACCAATCAACATCCCAGAAATCCAACATAAGAACAGAATATTAAAAGCTGTTAGCGAGAAGAGGCAGATCACCTATAAAGGAAAACCTATCAGAATCATAGCAGACTTCTCCACACAAACAATGGAGTCAAGAAGAGCATCCTAATGGAAAAAAACTGCCAACCCAGACTGATGTACCCTGCAAAACTGTCCTTCAAAATGGATAGAGAAATAAGATAACTCCACAACAAAGAATAGCTGAAGAATTTCATGATCACCAAACCAACCCTGCAAAGAATACTGAAAGACATTCTAGATGGACAAAGGAAAAAAAAAAAAAACACTGAGCAAGACAAACAATTAAACAGAGTGGAAAGGTAAAGAAGCAACAGCAGAAAGATAACATGTCAAAAATAAACCAATATATATCAGTTATAACCATTAATGTAAATTGCCTCCATTCACCAATTAAAAGAAACAGACTGGCAGAATGGATCAAGAAACATTCAACAATATGCTGCCTACAAGAAACCCATCTAACCCAAAGGGAAATTCACAGACTGAAAGTCCAAGGATGGAAAACAATATTTCACAAAATAGGAACCCAAAAAAAGGAGGGATAGCTATTGTGTTTTCAGACAATGTTAACTTCAAACCAAAAATGATCAAAAGTGTTAAAGAAGGTCACTACATACTAGTTACGGGAAAACATCAAGAGGAAGAGATAACAATCTTAAATATATATGCACCATATCCGGGACACCCAGTTACACAAAATAAGTTTAGACAGAAATGAAAAATCAAATAAGTAATAACATCATTATAACAGAAGGCCTTAACATGTCATTGACACAAAGGGACAGATCAAACAAACAGAAAATCAGCAAAGAAATAATAGAACTGAATCACACCCATGAACAAATAGCCTTGATAGACGTATACAGTGTTCCACCCAACATCAGAATATACATTATTCTTATCAGTACATGGGACAGTCTCTAAAATAGACAATATAATAGCCCACAAATCATACTAAAGTAAATGCAAAAGAATTGAAAGTATCCCATCGGATCATAGTGCCATGAAACTAGAAATTAATGATAAAAGATACTGCAAATCCCCGACAAACACGTGGAAATTGAATGATACACTCCTCAGCAATCAGTGGATCACAGAGGAAATTAAAGAGGAAATTAATATCTACAAGGAAACAAAAATACAAATACAACTTACGGAAATCTGTGGGATGCAATGAAAGTGGTCCTCAGAGGAAAATTTATTGCAGTAAATTCCCACATCAGGAAAACAGAATGAGCACAAATAAACAACCTGATGCTATAACTCAAACATCTAGAAAAAAAAGAACAAGTCAAGCCCAAAGCCAAAAGAAGGGAGGAAGTTATAAAAATCAGAGCAGAAATTAATGCAATAGAGACTAAGAAAAAAAATACAAAGAATAAATGAATCAAAGAGTTGGTTCTTTGAAAGAATAAATAAAATTGATAAGCTCCTAGCCAATCTTATTTTTAAAAGGAAAGAAAAAACTCAAATTTATGCAATAAGGAATGAAAAGGGTGAAATCAATACAGGCTCTGTGGAAATACAGAAGATCATAAACACCTATTTCAAAAACCTCTACTTTTGTAGGTTTGATAACACAAAAGAAATGGACAAATTCCTAGAAACACATGAAATACCAAAGCTGGATCAAGAAGATGTAAAACTGCTGAATACCCAATTTCTATTAATGAAATTGAAAATGTAATTAAATCCTTACCAACAAAGAAGAGCCCAGACTCAGATGGATTCACCACAGAATTCTACAAGAAATTCAAAGAAGACTTAATTCTGACATACCTCAAACTCTTCAATGAAATTGAAAGGGAAGCAATTCTTCCTAACTCATTCCTGGAAGCAAATATTACTGTAGTAACAAAACTTGAGAAAAAGCCAACTAAAAAAGAGAACTACAGAACAATCTCCCTAATGAACATAGATAAAAAAAAAAATTTCAATAAAGTATCAGTAAACAGAATGCAGCAAATCATCAAGAAGATTATACACCATGACCAAGTGGGATTCATCCCAGGAATGCAGGGATGGCTCAACATATGTAAATTAATAAATGTAATCCACCATATCAATAGACCCCAAAATAAGAATCATATTATCATTTCTATAGATGCAGAAAAAGATTTTAATAAGATCCAACACTTATTCATGATAAGAACCTTACAGAGAATTGGAATAGATGACCTTTACCTCCAATAAGATAAAGGTCATCTATGACAAACCAGTAGCCAGCATCATATTAAGTGGGCAAAAACTAAAAGCCTTTATCCTAAAATCAGGAACAAGACAAGGATGTCCATTATCACCATTCCTATTCAATATAGTGCTTGAAATACTAGCCAGAGCAATTACACAAGAGAGAAAATAAAAGGAGTAAGGGTAGGAAAAGAAGAAGTTAAATTATCATTATTTGCAAATGACATGATACTCTATATAGAAGACCCCCAAAACTCCATTGAAAGACTCCTAGTTATAACAAATAAATTTCGTAATGTAGCTCGATACAAAGTCAACACTCAAAAATCAGTAGCATTCCTATACACTAATAATAAAATCACTGAGAGAGAAATAAGAGAAGCCTCACCCTTCACAATAGCATACAAAAAATAAAATGAAATACTTAGGAATCAATCTAATGACAGAAGTAAAAGATTTATTCAGGGAAAATTGTAATACCTCCAAAAAAAGAAATCAAAGAGGACCTCAGAAAATGGAAAGACATCCTTTGTTCATGGATAGGAAGAATAAAAATTGTGAAAATGGGCATTCTCCAAAAATTGTTATATAGATTTAATGCAATCCCAATCAAAATACCACTAGTATACTTCATAGATCTAGAGAAATCACTCCTAAAATTCATCTGGAACCAGAAGAGATCTAGAATAGCAAAGGCAATTCTAAGCAACAAAGGTAAGACAGGGGGCATCACAATCCCTGACTTTAAGTTATACTACAAAGCTACTGTAATAAAATCAACATGGTACTGGAATGAAAACAGACCTGAAGATCAGTGGAATAGATTAGAAGCTATAACTACAACTACAAACACACTCAGCTACTTTATCATGGGTAAAGAGGCCAAACATGTCCACTGGAAGAAAAATAGTTTCTTTAATAAATGGTATTGGTGGGCCCAGGATTTAGCTCAACAGTGTAAGTGCCTGCCTTGCAAGCATGTGATCATGAGTTTGATCCCTGGTACCAAAAAAAAATGGTGTTGGAAAAATTGGCTCTCCATATGCCAAAAACTAAAACTAGACCATGTCTACCACCATGTACTAAACTCAAGTCTAAAGGGATCAAAGATCTAGAGCTTAAAACAGAAACACTAAATCTGTTTGAAGACAAAGTAGGCAAAAATCGTGAAGACATAGGGGTAGGTAGAGAATTCATGAACAGAAATCAAACCAGACTGGTAGTACTTCCCAGAATCAGTAACTGGGATCACATCTTATTAAAGAGTTTCTGCATGTCAAAAGAAATATCCAGCATAGTGAAAAGAAAACCCACAAATTGGGAAAAAATCTTAGTGAAATGTCCCTCAGACAAAGGACTTCTGTCTAGATCACATAAACAATTAAAACAAATTATACCCCTGAAATTCAAAGACCCAATCTAAAAATGGGCATCTGAGATGAATACACAGTTCTCAGATGAAGAAATACAAATGGCAAATAAATACATGAAAAAATGTTCAGCATCATTAGTCATTAGAGAAATGCAAATTAAAACCACACTGAGATTCTATCTCACTCCAGAAAAAATGGCCAGGATCAAGCAAACTACCAACAACAAATGCTGGAGAGGCTGTGGGGAAAAAGGAACCCTTCTGCACTGTTGGTGGGAGTGTAGACTGGTGCAGCCACTGTGGAGGTCAGTCTGGAGATTCCTGAAAAAGCTGGGGTTGGAAGTCCCATTTGACCCAGCTATTCCATCTCTGGGCCTATTCCCAGAGGAACTGAAAACAGTGATACATGTGCACCCATGTGTATAGCAGCACAATTTGTAATAGCCAGATCTTGGAAACAATCTCAGTGTGTCCATCAACTGAGAAATGGATAAAAAAGATGGGGTATTTTTATACAATGGAGTACTACTCAACTATAAAGAAGGATCACATGGAGATATTTATAAATAAATGGATGCAACTTGAGACCATATTCATAAGTGAAAAAAGTCAAAATTACATGTATATATAACATATAGTTTCCCTATTGTAAGAAATGATAAGAGTACATAAGATGTATGTAATCATGGTTATGTATGTAATTATGGTAATCATGGTTCCCTCTTATATTTCTCTGAAGTCTTATAATGTTTTCATTCATTAATTGGGATGGTTTTAACTTGTTTTGTTTGATTTTATTCTGTGTGATGGTATGAACAGCTACTTTGAAGAAAACAAGACATTATGGCAGCCATCACTGGTTTAGTATCATCTTGCTTTGAAGTGCTAACATGCTTTTGTTTTTCTGTTTCCATTAGTTCTACCATGTTAAGTTTTATTGGATTTTAATGTGTGTGATAGTATAAACAAATATTTTAAAGAAAGAAAGATAGTTTAGTAGCCATTGTTCATTATCAGTTATTTGGTTTTGAATGTCCTGTAATACTTTCAATCTCCTGAATGGTTATATACTATTTTGATATGTTTGATATTATTGTGTGTGAAGGTATGTTTAACTATTTCCAAGAAAAGAGATATTGTGGTAGCTACTGTTAAGGTCCAGTTGTCTTGTTGTGAATGCTGTGTTGCTTGCCTTGTTTTGTTCTGATTTGCTTTGTTCTCTTCTTTTTTGTTTCATTCTCTTTTTTAAAAAAGAATCAATATATATCATATACAGGTAGAGATTCCCTAGGCTGAATTTGATTATTATGTACATCAAAAGTACCAGTAAAATTAATTTCAAAAATTAAATCCTTTTTAATCCACCAATGAGATGAGGTCTCAAAAACAACTTGCTGCAAGTAATTCCAAAGAATGTCCAGTTCTTTGAAGTACAGCTAGGACATGTGAATTGTTTTATGGCTTGGATTCTCACTCTCTCTCAGTGTTGTTGCATTGAGAAGTGATGAGTGAAGTCTAAGAGGGCTTACAGCTCAGGTTTCTGCCCTACTGCAAGAGTGGATGTCACTGTTACAGGAATGAAATAGGCATGGGCTCCTCATAAGAGGATGAGTTTGGATCTTCGGTCTTGAAAGTCCTTTTGTTCTCTTTTGTCCTTCTGTTTTCTGTGGGATGACACATCAAGATGACACTTTCCAGATGGAGGTCCTGGATCATAAGCCTGCAGTACTGTTAGAAATAAATCTCTGTTCTTGATAAATAACCTGGTCTCAGGTATTCCCTTATCTCAGCACCAAATGGAAAATGATAAATGGGTTAATGGGGAATACAGGGATAAGTGTAGAGGTAGCTAAAAAGAAAATTGCAGCAATGTTTTGAATTTCCTGAAGCCCGAGCATGCTTAGGCATGACATTTATCTGGAGGGCTATATCTCACTATCTCTTTCCACCAGCCTCTATCTGTGCCCACAGGAGACAGTGTACAGGAAGAGATGCAGAGTGCTCCTTTCTGTGTCTTCCATGGTGCAGGCAAGACACTGGGTTTCACCATGGGGTCTGGGCAGGGCATTGTCAAATACAAGTCCTGCATGGTTCCTCTACATAGTGCAAAAGCTGCCAGCTGCCAAGGAATGGACAAGAAAATCTCACATGCCAGAGTCCATTTGGATTGGCATAGAATGCTTTTTGGAGTACTTCCTGACACAGGTTTTGTGGTTGTTGTAGATTTTATATATGTTTGTCAATGACATAATTAATTATTGGTGTCACCATTTTACCAGTTTAAATGGAAATTTTTTTGCCCAACCTTTATCCTTCCCTACTAATAATATAACTGTTTTAAAAAATTTTTCTCCACATACATTTAGATATAAGAGAATGAAAATATTTAAGGATACAACGACTTATATCCACATGTTCAAAGCAGTAATGTTTATAATTGTGGGAAAATTTGTAGAGGCAGTAAGTAGCAATTGAACTCATCTGGAAGTTTGCCATATGGTATTCACTTATATTCTTTACAACAACATTTTATGCTATGCTAGTATATAGTCCTTCCTGAGATAGCATGACTTACAGAGTTTTAACATAAAGTATCTAATTATTGACATTAGAAAATGGATACTAGTGCACCATTCTCCTTATTGGCTATGCCTTTGTCAAATATTCCAAAGCAGTCTTTTACTTTTCAAAATTGACACAGATCAGAAGGCATCTTACTAGGTGAAATTGTTTAAAGAATGTTCAGACACATTTTTTCCAGTTGATTGCTTAAAACAGCCAACAAGGCAGGTAAGGTTTTTATTACTCTTCTTGAAATAGACTTGCCTACAAATATCAGAGAGACTTGATAGAATTCTGAATGATAAGTTTAGTCATTTACCTTGTTTAGGACATATGACTTGCTTTGCCTCCCACAGTAAAATGTTCTAATAGTCCCCCAAAATGAGTCTGAGGCAGCTCTGTAGCTTATACATGCCACCCTAACTCCACATTCAGACAGCATTCAGCCTTGTCAGGCAGTTACTGTCCTCATGCTTTCTCAGCTACATGAGGTTCTGGGCCTCTGATTAAAAACAGTGGGTGGCCTTGATTTAAGGTGCTTCTTATAGAGTCATAGGGAAGCTAGAAGACAAAGAAAATAAAGCCCAACAGAAGAATATAGAGTATGTAATAATTTAAAAGAAAATAGCTGTGATACATTCCAAGCTGGACAATTTCATCTTAAGTATCTTATAGACAAATTAGATGAGGAAAATGGAAAACTAGATAATATTCACATTAATCTAATATTAGTTTGAACAGAACACTATAGAAAGAAACAAAGCATACCTTTAGTACCTACTATACATCACCCAGTATTCAGAATTAAGTTAATTATCTCATTCATCTCCATAACAATGTTAGGTACATTGTTTTCTCCATTTCAACTGAGGAACTCTGAAGATTAGAGAAGCTAAACACTTCATCTAAGTTTGTGGATTCACTAAGCACAGAGACTATCCATGTCCATGCATCTTTAACCCTAAAGACTCAAATATGTTTGGAGAAATGTTTTAGTATTTCCCACAGTCATAATTATATAATTGTATATCCTGATTTATCAGCTAACTTCTTAGCTTCCCATTAACTACTTTATTCTAAAAACCCTGCAGAATCTTTGATATATCTATTCTAAATGACTTTGTAAAGGATGCTACCCAAACAATAAAACAAGTATGCACAAAGGATACTCAACAAAGGAAGATTGTTAGAAGATTTCAGCAGGTAATGAAGAATACAAAAGCTTTAAAGAAATAATAAGAAAAGATTCTATAAACTACTATGGTAATAGACCAAGGATTTAACTAAAAATCAGAACACAGAGAATATATATTTTAGAGTTTTGTTTAAGTAGGGAAAATAATGCATACTAGACTTTTGTACATTTTCAAAAATAAACACCATAGAGTTAAATAAAAAACTAATAAAAGTCACCAACAGAAAACTAGAGGTGAGAAAATGTATGAAAGGGAATTTTTTACTGTGAAACGAATGACCTTTCCTATAAGCAATTTCCTGTTCTATTCACAGAAATTCTTAGGAAGTTTAGTTGAGACTTCACTGAAGGCAATGTTGGACACAGTTTCAAACAACTGTGAATTTAAAATCCAGGGATTTTTATTTTTTAGCTATAAGACACTGTCAGATTTCTTAAAGGTAGAGACATTTAACTCTACTAAGGTTCACACTAATAATGTGAGTCATATTTTATATTTACTATCTGATTTTTGTTGCATCATTTTTAAGTTAGTATCATAATTACCAGCAATAAGTTAATTGAAGATTATACTGAGATATTAGTAAGTCTGCAAGTGATAACTCTTGGAAGGACTCAGAAAAGGCCTGGGACTGGAAAATCCTCAACTCAAGTAGCTGAGAGATGATGATACAATTAAAGAAAACTTTCTATATGTTTTGGGAAAAGTAAAACACTTTTTTTTTATTTAGAGAAAAAAGCAAAACAGAAAAAAGGGTAGAAATAATACAGAATTTCAAAAAAATAACAGTAGGAAATCACTAGTTGATAAATCACATATTGTTATCTTAGAAATAGTTGTTCAAGTTACAAAATCAAAACATAAAAAGTGGACAGATAATCAAACAATGACAGTACAAACTATTCTGTTTGATAAACTAACAAAAACTTAGAAGTATGGTTATCTTACACACTTAAACATACATACAGTTCATCCTTTAGAGCCCTTTCTTTCTCTTTCATTATTACAATACCCATTATACATTTTGGATCTTATTGCTCTTTAAGTTTTTTATTATTATTTTTTATACTAGAGAGCCAATATAGTACTTACAAATATGAGTCTGATTTATTTCACTTATGAGGATAGTCTCAAGTTATCTCCATTTACCTATAAAAGCCTCAAGATCATCCTTATTCTTTTGTAAATGGCTACCCTAAACTCTGAAATATCTTTATCCACACAGTTAACTATATGGCTGGTATGTCCAAGTAAGACAATAAACCACAAAGTAAACAAAAAATCTTTGAACATTCTTTTGCAAATGTAATGTCAGAATAACTGCATTGTTTTGTGTGGTTATTCATCTTTCTGTATAAAAGTTTTAAGCAAATGAGACCATATGTACAGCACAGATTGAATATCCCCTATAAGAAAAGTTTGAAAATCAAAATATTTCAGGTTTTAATTTTTTTCCAGATTTTGGCATATTAGCATACATATAATTTTATTTTGGAATGGCATCCACGCCTAAGGAGAAAATGACATTTTTCTTATATACTTTAGCAAATATTGTGATGACAATTTTATAAACTTTTTTTAGTTTACCTGCAACTAACTACAGCTTCTCACATGTAGTCAAGTGTGGAATTTACCACTTGTAACACGTTAGCACTCAAAAGATTTTGGAGTTCTTCAGATTTGAGATTTTTTAGGGACCTCAACCTGGAATATTATTATTATTATTTCCTAATTTTCCTATTCAAATATTTTCCATTATATCTATTATAGAAATTTTTTTCTTGGGACCATAATACATATAGAAAAATATCCTATTGGAAATCGCTTCCACTTTAAATCCTTCCACTTCATTAAGTAAAAATACATAAATTAAATACACAAAGAAAATGGTCTTTCATCTGAAACACTAAAGTTTTAATTGAAGAGATGAAAAAACATGTCATAATGGTGAACTAAGATTCATAATAATGACAAGAATGAAAATGAGGTAAGTGAACTTAGAGGCAGAGGGAGGAGGTGTATGAGAAAAAAATTAATAAAAGCTACAAGTTGTATTATGGACACATAGCTTCTCTCCAAGATGAATGCAAACATCATGCACTAATAACAATTTTAAAAAGCAAAACACAGATATGTGAAAAGATACAGAGACACAAGAAATTCTGTGAGATGAAATCAACAACTAAGATTTGCAAAGAGAAGTGTGCAAACCAACTGTAACATACATTCACAGAAAAGAAAAAGGTGAAAATACAAAAGAAACTTTCTAGATTACCTAAAGAAAACAGGTAGATTGGCTATTCTATATAAACTTTAGACTGACATTTTAGAATAACAACAGCAGCATTCTGGCAAAAGGCTATAAAAATACATTCTACAAGACAGAAATGCCAGATAAATAACAGATTCAGAAAAGACAGAGCTATTGGATTTCTTTCATTTTGCCTGATTGGGACATGACAGTCCCACCTATGCTACTTCAAGAAGAAAAAAATCCTGCTTTTTCCTCCTTACACATCTGGTTTTTGATACTCAGATACAATATTGCCTCTTCCTGTATCCCAGATGCATTGACTGTGCTGTGCCTTCTATATTTGTTTTCCTGAGCCTGTTACTCGTTTGACTGTCAGAGCGTGGAAAATAAATGGGGCTAAAATTCAGGAACCTCTATTTCAATGAAAGATTAGAAGTCTAGCAGTTTGTGGCCATTTCCCTAGCCACCACTTTCATCACAAAAGTAACCATGCTGGCAGCGAAGGGAATTGTCATGCATTTCCACTCACTGAGACTGATCTGATTATGCTCAGCCCTCAGGGCACAGTTTTTCAGAAGCAGGGTCAACATGAGTCCCCAGATCAGCTCCGTTCTTTGGAGTTGATCAGTCAGTCACCTGGTGGCACATTCCTTTCATTGGACTCCCTCCAATTTGGAAGGGATGATATTACATGTTTACTGAAATAGACAATTTGGATATGGATTTACCTTTAATGTACTCTTTGCTTCTGCCAAAACTATCATCTTCATCTTCATCTGTAGACTTATTGAATATCTTATCTAACATCATGGTATTCTCTACAGCATTGCTTCTAATCTAAGAGCTCACTTCACATCAAATAATGTGTGCATGTTTATGCGTTCAGTGATCTTAACACAGTCTTTACCATTTTGAAGAAATCAGCTTAAAAACAGTGGAATGTCCATTAAAGACATGGATCTATTACCAGCAAAATGGCGATACCTTGCAAGGCCCAGTAGGAGGTTCTGATATGTTCCAAGTCACAGTCCACTATATGTTTGTCCAATATCCTGGAATCCAAGTTCCAAAATTAAGGGTGGAAATAGTGGCACAACTTAATAATATTCCGAGAGACTACTGGTAAAATTTTTGATTCCTATATGCATGATTATTTGCTTTACTGGTATAAGAGGAAAAACACTTCCACCAGGGTAGACACTGATTCCATTCAACTGGAAGTTAAGATTTCTATGCAGTCACCTGAGAGACTCATAACATTGCATCAACAGGCAAAGAAGAGAGCTACAGCACTGGCTGGTGTCACTGGACCTGACTACCAGGGCAGAGTTGAA
This sequence comes from Hydrochoerus hydrochaeris, assembly GCA_004027455.1. Lineage (NCBI taxonomy): Eukaryota > Metazoa > Chordata > Mammalia > Rodentia > Hydrochaeridae > Hydrochoerus > Hydrochoerus hydrochaeris. The sequence goes on along the minus strand of PVLA01000447.1, from coordinate 59,120 downwards.
ATATTCTACAGTACAGGTAAAGAGGAGCATGCATGTAACCTAGAGATTCCTTAGGGCATCTCTTAGTATTAACACACTCTGTGATTAAAGTCAATGGAAACACACACACACACACACACACACACACAATATTGGTAGGAATAGCAATGGTCCCAATCCCTCAGGATTGAAGACAGAGAATCATGATTGGTTGGGGGCTTGCTGAATACTGGGGAATGAAACATGGATAATGCAAGAAGGTAATTGAAAGTGCTGATCACCACCAAGGGGCCAGTTACAGAAAAAAGGAAACCAGAGCTGTAATTGCCATGAGTATTTACTTTTTAGTTTGCTATATGTATATGTATTTATTTCCTCTCTTATTCTTTTGTCATGTAACATGGATACTTTTTATGTCATGGTAAAACAATGGTAATTTTACATCATAGTACTTAAATTATGGACTATGAAGACATTTATAAATCATCTAAGGTCTCAATTTCCTCTTCAGAGGAAGAGCAAATACAATTTTGGTTGTAGGAGGGACAGTTGTATCATGTCTCACAGAATAATGACTCTATTGTTGTCTTTATTTGGAGATAGAGGAGTACGTGTGGGTGTCAAGTTGACATGTGGTAGATTTATGATGGCTAGTTTTGTGTGTCAAATTGATTAGCCATGGTGTGTTCAGAATAAACTTTACTTTTCCCTGTACCTGTGATAGTGTTTCCAGAGGAAATTCATATTTGAATCTGTGAAGTCAATAAAGTAGAAGCCTCTCCCAAGTGTGGGTTATTATCATCCAATATGCTGAGATTTCTGAACAGAATAAGAGTAAAGAACAGAGGAATCCACCCAAATTTTCTGCCTGCCAAATTGACCTATAATACCATATCTCATCTTCTCCATGCCTTGGACTGCTATTTATGTCACTGACTACCATGGTTCTTAAATTTTTAAATTGAGACTGAATTACACCACCAGCTGTCCTAAGTCATTACTTGCTTTAGCAGATTACAGGACTTCTTGACTTCTACAATATTGTAAGTTAACTCTTCAAAATAGTCCAATCCCAAAACCTGACACAGACACACATGTACTACTGTTTCTTTGAGTGGAAAATCTAATAAACATATATGTAACTGCTGTTGTCAAAATCCTCAAATGTCCCCATATACAAATGTCATTTGGCATCAAGAGTTTGCCATTATATTATAAATCACAGATGATTAAGATGATATTAATCATTTCTAGACTTGATTTAACTTCCAATTAACAAAACCACTGCCATCACTAATAAAACATTCTAATGTTAAATGAGAAATACTGACTTCTATTCCTTTTTGTATTGCTCTTATTTTCTGTTATTAATTTTATGAATGCAATACCTACTCTAATCATTATACTAATACAAGCTCTGTTCTATTTAACGCATAGACCTAATTAGATCTCAGCACCTTCATAATGCCAATAGTATGTTTTAGACTTTCAGCTTATTTTTGAAGATTTTACAAAGCATTATTTTCCATTGCTGTGAATTTTAGCATCTTACAAATTTTTACTGTCTTGATTACTTTTCTTTTGTTGCTGAGAAAATACCTGGCCGCCAAAGTGAAGCATGGAAAGGTTTCTTTATCTCACCGTTTTGGAGGTTTCAGTCCATACTCAACTGGCTCCAAGGCAGGGTAGTGTGGCTGAGGGGCAGCCATTCATGGTGGCTGCAAGCAGTAAGAGCAAAAAGGCAAAAAGAAGGAAAGAGCACGCCTCCTTCCTGCCCTGACATTGTATGCCATCTCTGCCCGTGGGTGGGAACAGCACTCATACCACCAATCCCAGAACTAGACAGTGAACCAATCACAAAGGCTAGATTCAGCCGGCTCCGTGATTGCGTGAAGCTTGACGGGTCATTTGAACACAAACCATAACATTTGCTATCAATGTTATTTTAAATTATGGTCTTGCTATGTAGAAACATTCTTAATACAATTTAATTTATAAGATAGTGTTGAAGTTTTATCAAATTATGATAGATGGTATTATTTTAGTAATATTTCAGAACATAAAATTAGAGAACAAAATTGTGTTTGTGAAATGATTACATGAATTTTACAAATTTTGCACCATTGCATTTCTGTTCAGTTCACTTATGAAAATCAACATAAAAATTATAGATCTACTAAAATCTGTGTATATTTTCCTCCCATTCTCTTTTAAAATAATCACAATTCTAAATCTGAAGTGGATCTTCCTCATCTCATCTCAAATGTTCATATATTTTCTGCACATTTGTTCACACATATACATATGGGAAGACTACCTTTCTAATATTTATGCACATGTTGCCATTTTCATGAATGCTCTCAAAATTTCTTACTCATGAAATAAATACAGAACAGTAACTATAGATCTAATTGTTAAAGTCAGAAGGTGACAGTGTTACAAAAGCTAAAGCAGATAAGAAAGGTTTAGAGTTTGTCAACATGAATAGGTTAGAATGGAAATAGAATGAATTACAGCCACTGGAGGCCATGTGAGTAAACATGTGAGGCAGTCACGTAAGTAAACATTTGAAAGAGAGAATGATGTTTTGCCTCACCTACAGAAACACTGGTTTGAACCACCAAGTACAAGGATAAATCTCTTTCTGCCCTTGTTAATGCTTTTGTTTTTTATTCTTTTATCCAATATTTATATAACTATTTTTGGGAGATATTTGTAACTAGATCCATAATTTCTATAATTATTTGTCATGATTTCATATTCTCTTTTGCATTGTATATTATTTGTTAGTTTTTGGTTTCTTTTAAAATGTCAAATGACTTTGTTCTTTATCAAAGTTGTCAGACACAGCAATTTTCTGGCTAAGTTAATATATTTGGATTTATTGTGATTGCTTTTTATTTTATTACCACCATGTGTTTTGTGTCTGTTTCAGGTACCATGAGTTTTTATTTGCTCATTTCTTTTTTCTTTCTGAATTTGGAGAATAAATACAACTTGCTGTATTTTTAGTTTTTAATATGGTCTTCAAAAGCTACAGATATCACTTTTACATTTATTACCCTTTAATTATTCCATAATAAAAATAATCAGTATAATTTTCTAACAACATTTAAAATGCATTACCATCTCTGTGTTCTTTAAAAAGAATTTTAGCATGTTTCTACAGTAAGTAAACCTTTCCCTCATTTTCCTAGTAAGTATTACAGAGATCCTTACTTTCTTTTCAAATAAAAAATTAATATAGTTCATTTTGTGACTGCATTTTTATCTCCACATTTAAATGAAATTGTATCAATGTATTGAATTCCACATTTACAGTAAATTTTCTTAAGCATTCTGGATTATTTTTCCATTTATTCCTGTTACCTTTCATTGCAGAGGATTGAGGGATGCTGTCATCAGTCTTTTATTTTTCCAGTCATGGGAATTAAACCCAAGGTCTAGAGCAAGCTAGGTAAGTACTCTTCCATTAATCTGCATCCCAGTAATATACATTTTCTTTTTAGTTTCATTTAATATTTTTCTCCTTATCTTATATATATTGCAGTTTTTTTCCAGTATAACCTATAGATCTTTTTCCTATATTTCTCCTTTCATCTATCCATGAACATTTATGAATCTGTTTCATATCAATGACTTTATTCAGTTCTATTACTCCATCCATCTGCCATTCATCCATCACTTTTCTCTCTCTTTCCTGATCATCAGTGGATAGTCACTTTAATTACAACACTCTTGCCTTCATTCAGTAATAAATAATTCATGGAATTATATATTTTTTTTTGTCTTTTTGAGACAGGGTCTCTCTATGCAGTTCAGGCTGGCCTTGAACTCACTTTGTAGCCCAGGCTGGTCCTGAACTCACAATGATCCTCTTGCCTCAGCCTCCTGAGTGCTGGGATTATGGGCATAAGCCACCATGCCCAGCTCCATGGAATTATATTTCAAATATTATCTATCAATTTCTCTTCTCTTTTTCAGGACCCTTGATAATCATATGTGTCCTATTGTCAATTTTGTCAAGGTTATCTCTAAATTGTTTATTATTTCATTGAATTGTGTAGTGTATTGAAAGAAAAATCTTCCACAGCTTCTCAATTCACTAATTTCTTTGTTTCCAATATAGACATTTTTCCCATATGTTGAGTTGCCAACAGCTCAGCAGCTATTTTATTTCCAAGAGATTTTTTGAAATACACCTGTTAATTGTTTTTCGTCTATTTTAATTCAGTATGTCTTGTTACTATTGTCTGCTTATAAATTCTATTTCTTTCCCATAATATTGAATATTTTTAGTATGATATCATTTACAGATTATTCTTTTATAATTGATTTTTACTGGTTGTTTTTCTTTGGATTAGATTTATTGGATATCATGTCTTGTAGGTATATCTTGAGTAGATGATATTCTTTGTATTATTTTCACCTTTTTCTTTACGGCTTTATAAATGCCTCCATTCAATCTTAAAGCCTTCTGTTTACAAGCAGTTTAATTATTATTTTCTGAGCTTCATCATGGAACTATCACCATACAACTCTTACCAATTTATCCATTAAGACAACAAAGTGAGTGATAGGCTTCAGAATTAGGTAGTACATCTATGTGTTCTAGGCTCCTGCTTTGGGAAACATTCTCAGGAAAAAGGGAAACACCATCAGGAAAGTTAATTGCAAGTGTCTAACCGCTGTGTTCTCCTTCTCTGTATCTGCTGCCCCAGGCAGTAAGCACAAGGTTGCTACATTGCTCTTTTTACTGACTGGTTGGATTCACTATAGTACCTGAGTCTGCTTCTGGTATCTAATGTTTTACAGGATTATTTCAGTTCCCATTGATATATAGAACCCGGACTGTCATTCTCTTTTGTTTAGAAAGCCTGCATATTTTATTTTATCTATGGTTTTATGCTTCTCTTCAATTTTGGTCCATGAAGATGCCTGTCTTATTTTTTCAGAAAGAATCATTTTTATGAATTTTTAAAATATCTAATTTACCAAAACTAGTAAAGTGTTGGTAAGAAAGTTGTGAAGTTGCAATTGTATCTTTACAACAATTATAAGAAAATGATGCTTATGTTTATTTATTGTTGGTGCAAGTTGTTTTTTTCTCAACCTGCAACATTTTCTTCCAAAGTAATTTTACCCAAAATTTATAGAATCTGAGTATAAACTATATTTATATGTCTTAACTAGAATACAATCCATATTTGTAATTATATTTTAGAAAAATATTCCTATAATAATTGAAATCACTCCAGGGTAGTCTAAATTGAATCGTTTAAAATGTCTTGCTGAAATAATTTCAGTATTATTTTTACACATGTAGGAAACAATAACTAATAATAGTTCCTTATATTTTAATTAAAAGTAGTAGAAGTATTCTTTTTTTATACACAAATTTATACTCCAAGTGCGTAGCATGCTTTGCTTACGCCATCATATATTTGCATAGCCAAATCGGTTCCATTCTTTCGATGACTCTGACTTAGTTTAGTTAAAGATCTAAATTTAACTCAGAGCATGGTGTGATGCAGTTCAGGAAGGTAAAATATTTCAGTTGATTTTTTAGATAATTTTAATTCAATCTTCTTTGTTCTTTATAAAAGATTATTGCCTAGAATTGCAATACATGACTCATTAATGGGTATAGAGCTTGCACTAAAGGGCATAAAAATAATTCGGTGCATGTACATGTATAACTTAAATTTTAGTTAAGCTCATATAACTTCTAGCTCATTACTTCTGGTCGTGAAAATAACTCAGTACTAAATAAAAGCAATTGTAAACAAATGGGCAATTAATAGCTGTTTTTTGATTTATAAAATCATATGAATACATAATTTATAAAATTGAAAATTTAAAAACATGGCATTATACTAATCATCTTAATTCAGGTATCATCTTTGGGAATATATAGTTTCCTTCCAGCATTTTTCCTAATACCTTGTAATGACTGCATATTTTTATTCTATTCAATGATTGTCACCATATCTTCCTATTTGGTGCTTTTAAACTGCCTTCTCTTTTCTGATAACACATAAATTTCCTTTCCTCCCTTTGATCCTGCTCTCAAACCATGTTTCTCTAGAGGTCTGCCATAATCCCTGACCAGTGGCATGAACATACACAGAGTTCTGAAAAACCAGGACCACTGTACATTTTGTGGAAGTGAGCTGAGGTACTAGTTAGCAGTTCTAGCCCCAGGACATTCCCTGTACATTAAGGAATAATGATAGCTTTTTCTGCCAGGCTCACAAACTAATAGGGTGTTCTCCCAAGACTACTAGGGTCTTCTTAATAAACAGAATAAAGGTAATGAAGCTCATGGAGAGAAAAATCACAACTGAGAGATAAAGATGAATTCTTGAGGGCAAGAAACTATATCAGAAAGTGGATCAATGCTGGAACTTTTCAGTTTAGACTATACCTTCTCTTTGTTACTGACTCTTTCTTTGCAGTAGCCAATTTGAGTTTGGTTTCTCTCAGACTGAAGAGTTCTGCCTCACTGACCATATATTATAATTGCTTGCTCTCTCCTGTGTAATATCTACTATAGAGCATACATTTCGCAAAGATAGAGGTCATGTCTTGTTAACTATTTTACACTCAGTTCCTATTAGAATACCTTACTCAACTATGTAATAAAATGAGTGAATGAAACATGAGTAAGCACTAGTTTTCATAGATTATATTAATATAGTTAATAATAATTAAAATAACTGATACCTAATTGTATATGTAATTTTGAGTCCAATATCTTGCATTGGCAGAAAATAAATAGAATTTTCCTTTAGACCCATGAAAGAACATTCATTGTGGTTAGAAATTATCATGGGTAGTATTCACTAAGAAGACATGAAATATTGGATTTGAAATATAGTTACCAAACCTGGCATCCCTCGCATTGATGAGGAAAGACTGGTATTGCTGTGCACAGCAATGGCATAAATGTGGTAGAACATCCTCTCATCTCAGACCTAGAAGCTGTTGCTTTTCACGAAACTGATGGCAGGAAACATTTGAGTAGCTTTACTGCAGAGTCTGTTTTGCATAATAGTCCTGAATGATTTTGTTGCAAAAAGTTCTACATTATAAAAACTATACGAGCAAGCTAGCTTTTACATTGTAATATTTTGCACTGTTTGTATTTCATGTGTATGTGCACGTTCAGGATTTTGCCATTGTTTAAAACTATTGAATAGACATTATATCTCACTTATACATTCTGCAACATGCAGTCCTAGGAAAAAGTATATATTTCTTTTTTACTTAAGACTGGAACAAACTGAAATCTTTCCATTTTGTGCTGACAGCCTTTGCAGTTTTTCTTCATAGTTGAACAAATGCATTCACTCCTATGGATATGGTAATTTTCACTTCTCCTTATTTTCTAGTTCTGATCCGTTTAACTCTGCACACTTCTAAAATCATTCTATAATAATAACTCATTTCACAAGTGGAAATATTACCATACTGACTTCTGAAAATTAAAAATATCTATAGAATATTTTAAGCTGCAGCTCCCAGGGTCCCAGATAAATTATCCCAGTTTTACATTTTCTATTGGAATCTATCATTTCAAATACTCCAGGCTTCAATCTTTCAACCCTATTCACTCTATTAATTCTTTTCTCAGCTCCCACATGCAAAGTATTTTTGGTATTAGAAACTCATTTTTAAGACAATATAATCTCAACAACTAAAATGCCATGTGTGCTTGGTTATGTTAAATTTAGCCTTGCTAAATTGTACCGTAGCAATTTTGTAGAATCAGTTCAGTGCCTCCTCTAACTCCTGCACTTTTTCATCCCCAACCCATGGTTAACACAGCTTCTAAACTTCTTTCCTTCTAGTAAACAGAGATTTAAGGATATATGACCTGGAACAAGGAGAGAAATAAACCCAGTGATATATATGATCTAAATATAGAAAACCAAAGCTCATGAAATTTCAAGAACCAATACTCAGAGCAAAAGTCAACTGTTTGTTTTCCGATGATTTCTTTACAGTGTTCAAAAATTTGGGAAAAGCATATGATAATCCATTAATAATTAGAACTATTCCAAGGACTTTACCACCTGAATTCTTAACACATTCAGTGTCATTTACTTGCAGCTATTTCTATTAACATGACTTTGGAAGAAAAGAAGATAATAGATAGATAGATAGATGATAGATAGATAAGCAGTTATAAATAATGCAGCACTCAATTTTTTACTTCGATTGCAATAAATTACTTTCATATTTAGTATAGTCATAAGGTATATCTCCCCAACTTTCCCAATCAGGAGTGCTCTTGACAATGTCAAGCTATCACATAAATGCATAGTATTGATAGAGATGCATGACATAGAAATAAGCACACTACAGCACAACTCCCCCCGGCTAGGTATAACTGCATCGCCACCAAAGTGGGTGAATGCAGAGCAGGTCAGCAGCCACTACATACTTGGTCTAAATGAACACTGATCTCATCTCTTTCTTACTTAGTCTTTTGCCTCATTTCGTACTACCTTTATCTAACTAGAACCTCTTTGTAGTCAGATTTTAACTTTATTTTTTATTTTAGATTATTAGTACATATATTTATATTTCTTGTGGGGAGTTGGTATAGATACATAGCACGCCTTACTTCCTTTTTTTCATCCTCTTTCTCTTCCCTCTTTCTGAGCAATTAAACCCACATTTATTGTCCTAATGATCATGTTACCTTGTTTTATGTTTTCAAATCTTTATGCTTCGCGTCTTTAGTGATAGATGTCTTCTTTGAATATTTTACTCTAGTAAGTTTTTAAAAACCTTTTCATTAAATTATCTTGCATAGTTAGGATGCAATTCTTACATTATTGATGAATTTGTGTTGGCTCAAAAGAACTATGAACTAACAACTTTATGCTATACATTGGCTTTTGATGAATCAGTAGAGAATTTTCTATCACCACATTTTAAGGATTCACTTGGAAATCATTTCATTTATATTTGGTTTTAGTAATTGCTTCTAATCTTTTGGTGTCATGAATTTTCCTCAACTCTACTTTTTTTAAAGGACAGAAGTTAAATATATTGAGAGTCCATATATGTATATTTTCAGATACGGAATCTGAGATGACTAGAGATTGGTTCTGGTGTGGCTGCGTTACCCAGTTCTAGTCAGGGGGATGGAAGAGGCTAGCTTGCAGGAAAATCCAGCAGAAAGCATCCTCTCATAGAAAACCCAGTCTCGAGAAACGCTGATCCTTTATCAGCTTCTAGACATTGACTGTTGTTGGAACTTTACTACCAGTCAGCGGTTAATTCAGCAGCAAGTGTAGAAAACTACAGTGATGGAAAAAAAAAAAGTTTAATTACAACACTGAGCTTTTTAAAATCCATCCTGAAGCCACATTATTTCTCCCTTATGTTAAATTAAGAAAAAAAGCAAGAAAAACGTGTATTGTTGTTACTTTTAAACAAGATTGCTGTTAGCACCTTCTCCACAAAGACTGCCATTTTGCCATCTGTTTTTCCCAACTTTATCCATGTTGACACTGGTAGGTTATTGAAACAGTCATTGATTTGTGTGTGTGTGTGTGTGTGTTTCTGGATGTTGTTAGGCAGAAAGATTTTGGCTATTCATCAAAATAGCAAGGGAATCAATAGCAGACCTAAGCTCAGCTTTTGCCTGTGAAGATACGCTACCCCTCTACACCTGACATTTTCTGGTTAGAAAAAGAGGAAAAATAATACTGTCTCATTTGTTTCATGCAAATGAAATATGAGGGAAGGACTTAACATGATTATATATTGATAAACATTATCAGGTAATATCTAAATTCTTTCAAGGCCTTGATTGTAATAACAATAACAAGTACTCTGACCCAATATATGCCGCTGATGACAAGGATTTTCTCTACAAATGGCACTCATGGATACACTGTCGAAAATAAGTTTGACTATATGCTCCACAGGGCTGATAGGACAACCTTCATACTTAAGATCTCACAGACTATTACTAGAATCCTTTGTGCATGATATTTCTTCTCATTATATATATTAACATAGTTTTTTTTTTTCTTTTTGGATCCATACTGAAAATTCAGAATCAATTTCCATTTTTAAGATTTAGGGAAATACCTAACAGTTCAGATTGTCCTGAAGCCTGTCTCTTGGCTACTTTGATTTCATAATAGCTTCTCTGAGATGTTAAGTACTATTTTTGATGATATGGCTTTATGGGTACATCTACCACATATAATATATCCAAGTAACCAAGTGTTAATTGTTATTGCAGCTATTTTATTTGTCCAATTACCAGCCTATTTGATTTTGACAAATATTTCAAGTTTTACTTCCTCAATCATAATTCATATCTAGTTCCAACAAAAGTAAAAATGAATTTACAAAAAGCCTAAGCTCAAACTTTGTTTTTAGCTGGAAAAGATTAGATGTGAACAGATATTATATTTTTTTAAAAATCAACCAGCCAACCACATAGAAAAAAAAACATATGCTTAAAAAATTAGCCATAATAAAAATAATCAGGGAGAACTTAGAAAATAATTTAAAACCTGAGTAAACACTGGGTTTTGATTTGTAATGTTTTTATTTTTTCTTTTTTTGAAGTGCTAAATAGCTATGCTTCTGCAGAAATGCATTCATTTTTAGAATTTAAATCAGAGTTAGGTGTTTTAATTAACATACATTTTCCTTCTTTGAAGTGAAATGCATGTTTTCATCTAAAATAAGCACATATGACACAATGTTTAGATTCTATTGTCAAAATCAATTGTCTGCTTAAGTACCTATCCCCATATTACTGCCACAGATATTGACAATAATGATATAGTACACAGTGAAGTCTATTTTTAATCTCTTCCTATTAATGCATAATAACACAAAGGGACATATATATCTAGAAATGCACAAATCAAGGCATGTAATAACAAAAAAAAATTAGTAGGTGTCTTCTATATCTGCCAGACCTGATTCTGAATTTCTCTACTATGTGCTAATATGAGAGAGCAGTACAGATGCCAACTGGGAAAAGCTTCAGATATTCCCCTGGGCATACAAATCGTGACTTCTGCTAGGAAGCTGTGATAATACCAATGTTCCACAAGATTGGAACATGAATACTTAAAAGCCTTAAACTTCTATATACTCACTGAAGGGGGCCCTTAACAACTAAGCACATTTGTTTCAAAAATAGCAAGGGAAATTTGTCCATTGTATAATCCTCCTGCAAGTGACTATTGAAAATCGTTCAAAGGTATTTCCCAGAAATATAAATGAATTGTATGAATCAGGGGAAGTCCAACTTCTTTTCTCTATTTATTTAAATGCTTAACTCTGCCCCCTGTAATGCATGCAGTTCTAGAATCTTGAACCAGCAGGTACAGATAAAAATGTCAATGTGCATACAGAAAAAGAGAGCAATAAATAGCCAGCTAGGCTGACTTGCCGTGTTTCCCTGCAGCAGGGACAAATAACTCATTAGATTTCTGCAGGTAATGCTTCGCTCTCTGCCTCCTGCCGTCTTGCTCCATTCCCTATAAACTTCTGAGTAAAGTTCAGAGTAAAGGAGATGAAGAAAGAAATATAAGATAGCTGTAACAAAGGGAAACAGAAGTAAAGGCACTAGAAGTATAGAAAACAATGAAAAGAACACAGAATACAATCATTCCCAGACAGATAATTTCTCCAGTCAAAACTTTCACTTCACCTTTTAATTGTGAAATGGAGATGTCTACTTTGCCAGAGAAGAGAAGGTGACAATTGTGGAGACAATGAAATGTTAATTACTGTTGAAAATTACTATGGTTTGATTCTATTTTGGTGATGTCCATTAAAGGCTGATGCACTGAAATTGAAGCCACATTCTGGAGGTATTAAGAGGATAGCAATTTAATCTATGATATTTAGATGTAGGAGCTTTAAGCAGTGAGGGGGATTAGATAAAGTCCTCAGGGAGGAGCCCTCCTGATTGAACACTGGTGGCCTTATAAGAAGAGGGCAAGACAAGAGGACATACATTTGTGCTCCTTGTCTCTTTCCACCTCAGTTGCTACAAGGCCATCACTAGATGCAGCCTCCCAATGATGGACCTCCAGAATTGTGAACCAAAATATTTTTGCTGAAATTTCTGCACCAGTCTTTTTACCCTACAGCTTCTCCAGCATTTGTTACTCGTTGAGTCCTTGATAATAGCCATTCTTCCTAAAGTGAGAAGGAATCACAGCATTTGTTATGGTTTAAAAACTGATGGCCAACTTAACACCAGCTGAATTAAATCAGTATGGCACTGAGTGTAGATGGCCCTCCTGAGGAAAGTTACCAGTATACATAGAGGTGTGGAGAAAAAGAGTGAAGTGTTGTAGGTTCTCCTAAGTGTTGCTATTTCAACACTGTTGGTTCTCCAGGAGGAGCTTCAAATGGCTAGCTTCCCCAACAGGAATTAGGCCATTCTCATTGGAGGAGCTCGGGACCTTGTTGCTGGGAGTGGCTGTGGTTCACTTGGGGGGAACTCTGGTCCTTACGTTGAGCACCGCTTCCTGGCTCTGGAGGGGAAGACGTGTGCTATTTAATTTTCAGGAGAACTTATCGTGCTGGCTTCCTAGCATGTGTTTGACTGTTCTCATCATCGGAGGAGCTCAGGACGTTATTGTCACTGAGGATGGCTGTGGTACATTCAGGGTATCCTTCCTTGGTCCTTATTTTGAGCATGACTTCTTGGCTCCAGTGCGGAACCCTCAACTTACTGGCACAGCTCCTTCACCCCACTGGCATAGACTTTCTAGCTTCCACTGCTGACCTTTGGGCCTTCCCAGTACAGATCTGTAAAACAGACTGGTGTGAGTCCTCTTGTGAGCCCTAGACCTCCAGCTGGATTCATGGGAGACACTGTCATGGGCTCTAGGTCTTCATCTGGACTCATGCAGGACATTGCTGTGGGATCCAGGCCCTTGGCTGAATATTCTCGGTTTTTAGTGTTGTGGGAAGATTTTCTGCATTTTCTCATATTTAACTCCAGGTGACCACCGTAAAATAATATTACAAATTCTGTTTCCTGTATGTAATTCTCCTTGTAATCCCTGACTACAACAGTATTGTTTTTTTAAAGAAATTGTTTTTGGCATCTCAGAAATGATCACTGATGGTGAACATCTTGTTATATATTTATTTTCCACTCATACTTCTTCTGAGAAGTGTCTATTCATTTCAGAGGCCCATTTTTGGATTGGGTCTTTAAATTTTCAGGCTCTAATTTTTTCTTAATTCTTTATATATATATTCTAGATATTAGCCCTTTGTCGGAAGAACAACTGGCTAAGATTTTTTTCCCACAGTGCAGGTTGTCTTTTCACTCTTCTTGTGATTTAGTTTGGTGTGAAAAAGCTTTTTAATAAGATGAGATCCCAGCTGTTTCTTTTTTGAAGTATTTCTCATACAGTTTGGGTTTTATTCATAAAGTCCCTGTCTACATCATCTATGTGTTCAAGAGTTCTACTTATTCTGTCTTCCAGCTAATTTAGTGTTTCTGTTTAATATTTAGATCTTTAATCCATTTTAATTTTAATTTAGTGGATGGTGATAGGCATGGGTCTAGTTTTAGTCTTCAGCATATGGACCGCCAGTTTTTCGAGTGCCATTTATTAAAGAGGCTACCTTTCTTCCAGTGAAGGTTTTTGGCCACTTTTTCACAGATGCAATGGCTGAGTGCATTTGGAGTTGTTTCTGCTTCTTCTGTTCTATTTCACTGATCCTTTTTTTTCCATTACTATGGAGATTTTATCACAGTAGCTCCATAATATAATTTCAAGTTAGAGATTGTGATTCTCTCTACTTTACTCAGAATGCTTTTGCTATTCCAGATCTCTTTTGATTCCAAACAAATTTTAGAATATTCTCTCTAGTTCTATGAGGTATACTAATGGTATTTTTATGGACATTGCAATAAATCTATATAACAGTTTTGCATACATGGCCTTTTTCACTATGTTGTTTTTTTCCTACCAAAGATTAAGGAATCTTTTCATCTTCTAGTATCCTCTTCAATTTCCTTTTTAAGAGTATTTTAGTTTTCATTGTAGATATATTTTTATTATCTTTGTTAGATTCTTAAGTATTTCATTTTATTTGGTGCTATAATGCAAAGCATAGTTTCTCTAAGTTTGCTCTCAGTGAGTTTGTTATTTGTGTACAGGAAAGCTATTTAGTTTTGAGTGTTGATTTTGTAACCAGCTATACACCTGATCTGATTATTAAATCTAGAAGTCTTTTGGTGGAGTTTTTGGGGTGTTCAATGTAGACTATCATGTATCTAAAAATAATGATAGTTTAAATTCTTCCTTTCATATCTTTATTCCTTTTATTTCTTTTACTGGTCTAACTGTTCTGACTAAAATATCCAGAACTATATTTAAAAGGATTGGTGATATTGGACATCTTTGTCTTCTTTCTGATTTTAGAGTGAAATCTTTCCATTTTTGACTACTCAGTATGATACTGATTGTTGACTTGTTATAAATTGCTTTTATCAGATAGAGATAAAAATCATCTATTTCACTATGGAGATCATTGTAGAAATTCTTCAAAAAAAAAAAAAGAACTAAGACTAGAGATCCCATTTGATCCAGCTCTTCCTCAAAGAATTAAAAGTATCATAGCACAGCTATACATGCACACCCATGTTTATAGCAGCACAGCTTGTAATAGCTAAATCTCGGAAGCAACCCAAATGCTCATAAACAAAAAATGGATAAAAAGTATATTTTTATAGACAATGGAGTACTACTCAGACACAAAGAAGGATAAACTAGAAATGCTTAGAGTTAAGTGGATGCATCTTGAGACCATACTCTCCAGTGCAATAAATCAAAAATACAAGTGTAAATTTTGCGTTGTCTCTCTGGTGTGAGAAATGGAAAGAAATGAGGGGGGAAAAGGATAAAATTGATATAAAGCATTGTAAATAAGGAGGGGAAGGGAGTGGACAGAAGGGAAAGGGAATGAGAAAAAGAGGAACTAGGATATATCACCTAAAGGTTCCAATTCCCTATGCTGAATGTGATTTTGTATAACTAAATTGTACCAATGAACTTAATAAAAAAAGAAACAACAACAAAACCTCTCCTGTCTGTGTTATAGTGGCAACAGAAGACAGAGTAATATGAAGTTGTGTCTGCAAGCTGTGTGGTCCAAAGCTACAAGTAGAGATCATGATACTTGAAGGAGAAAGATAAAAACTAAAATGGTTGGCATTGTAAGGAAGCACAGAAACTTGAACTCAGATGTTACACCTACTGCAAATCCACCTTATTTTACTTTTTAAATTTTGGAACCTAAAAATGAATATGAGGTAGCAAATGTTTAATTATGCTTTGAAATGACTGGGCATGTCTAATCTTAAGCTATTTGAGTACCCTTTCTTTTACGCTTCTGCTCTCCCCATATTTCTCTCCCTCCTGGATTCTTTCAGTCTATACCCTATTGTTCCCAATGCCAACAATTCATTCTTTCTCCATATTCTGTATCTCCTCACAATATCTATCATTTGCTTAATACATACAAAGTACCTCATGTGTAGAGTCCTGGAGGACAAGTGAGAAGCAGAAGCCTTACCCTCAGGTTACACATACTGTATTTTGAAGACAATCATTTCCCAGAGCAATAATAGTGGGCAGTTAATAAGTGCTAGTACTATGTCCCTATAAGAATTATCCATATACTAGAGATGAAGAAGCTGAGACACTGAGATGAAGTATCATGCCCAGATTTGCACAGATTGTAGAGATTAAATTCAAACCCATCCAGCTTTCTTCTAAACTAATGTTTTTATTATGTACAAGGTATGCCTTTAAAGTTCAAAATATGTATGAAATAAATATCATAGGTGAAGTCATGAAAACACATGTAAGTGTCAAATGAATGACATCACCAATAAATGCAATAAATTCCAAAGAGTTTAAGACTGGAATAAGCATAATTATCAGAGGTCTTTATAACCCCAGCACCAGCATATGCATCCCATATAGCATATGGAAATCTTCTTGGGGAAAGAGTTTAATAAAGCAAGAAAGTAGAGAAGAGTGTACATAAATTTTCTTCATTTCAGTATATTCCCTGATGGCAGCTCACAGTAGGAATTGCCTAACAATATTTAATCATTTATCTGATGATGCCCTATGGTTTTAAGGTATAACTGGGAACCTATAATATAAACAATATTGTCATGGTTTATGTTTAGATATCCCCCAAGATTCTCATGTGCTCTCTCAGATGGGGTTTTTTGGAAGATAATTGGAGTATGCAAGCTTATAGCCAACTTGCTGTCAGAGGTAGGGCCTGGTCTGAAGAGGCAGGTCAGCAGGTGCATATCTAGCAAAGGATTTTGTCTCTCTCCACTTCCTCCCTTTTAGCTCTTGCTGCCTTGTTCCTATGAGGCAAGCAGCTTTCCCTCCACCATGTCCCTCTGCCATGTCATCTTGCCTTGGTTTCATCCAAATTGAAATCTCTATAAATTGTAAACCAAAATAACCTTCTCCTCTTTCACATTGCAGGTGTTGGATATTGTCTTGATGATAATTTTACTGGAATAAGTAGGCAATCTTGTATTATATAACATTAGAGTATAGTAGTGTTTCTTTAACTGTTGGTAAAATTGCTTGTACCACAGTATATTTTAACAGATAGTTTATGCTATATTTTGTGAAAGGCTAGGTTCCTAGAGAAATGTTGATAGTTGATAGTGAGAGTCATTTTAGGGCCTATTATCATAGTGCATGTAAAAATTTCCCTAGATTGGTCATTTGAAAACGTCTCAAATCATTTTAAACTGTACATGTCATTAGAAAATGAAGTTTTACCATCATGGTTGCCAACCAACTAAAATCTTAAATCAGCTAAACTTATTGAAATGTTCAAATCATTTAAAGTTTAATCAGAAGTTCAAGGAAGCAGCAAATACTCAAACAACGTTACAGCTCATCACTGGATGAATAGGTAGAAATGTTTGAGTGAGCCATGTGTGAAATATCAAGGCATAGCCCTGCCTCTCTGATGGGATCCTTCTATGGGGCTTAAGGCAAACAGCGCTAACCCCAAATATCATAGAGATTCACTTCATGGCCAGAACTTTGAAATACATGTGGATCTGTAGGTCAATCAGTCTAGACCCAGAGGCCTCCAGTATATAGACAAAACACCAAATTTTATAATTATTATCTCAAACTAGGCTCTTAAGAAAAAATGCAGGCATTTACATAGATGATGTCTGTTCTTTCTCTGAGCATGTTCTCCTCAAATCCAAGATGCTTTATTCCTCTATTCCAGAGTCCATCACTTAGGTATTTTTTAAAAGCCTATGTGCATGTATGTCAATAACATACCCTCCATAAAGAAGAGTGAAATCTTAAAGTCAGAAAAAACTTTAATTATATCAAAGCACTTGCTAATCTTTGATATGTCTTTTTCTAGGAAGCCTGGAGTTATTTTCTTTATTTACCTTACGAGTTCACTGATTCATGGATCCCTATTTATTAAGGCTCATTATGTGTTCAGTGCTATCTGTGTAAGTTGGATATATCTGTGATGGAAACAATTAAAATAACAAATACATAAACCTAAATCACATTCACTGTGGTGAAGGAAATGATGAGAACATAGAGAGGATAATGTATGGGAAGGATCTGTGCACGTAAATCTTACAGCGCGTGGTAAGGAAGCTACATCTTACCTTTGATAGCACAGGACTTCCAGGCTTTGATCAGGGTAGTGACATAATGGGATGCGCATCTTCCAAGGCAGTTCTGGGCTTCTCTGAAAAGTGCATGTGGGAGAGGACCCCGGCATAGGGGTAGGAAAGGAGGATGCCATGGCATTTCAGAAGAGAAACACAGATTCCAAGGTGTGCAGCACATAGCAGAAACGTGGAGCTTGTTTTTTAGTAAATTGACTTGTTAACAGTTTATACATTGAGGCTTAACATAGGATGGGTGTCTAATATGCATAATAGTTTTTTTCAAGTTTAGACACTGGCCACGATAATATAAACTCCGAATGCAAGAAGTAGCTAGAGGAGCAGGGTTGTTCTTTGTCTTTACATTATTTTGATGGAGCATAAAGCGAATCACGAATTCCATCTTTGAACTGTTAAATGTGAGACGCTAAGGATCCATCTAACCAAAGATGTGAACTAGACAGCTGCATATTTAGAAATGAACTTGAGATTGATTCAGAAATATACATTTGGAAGTCATTGTCACATATGTCTTATTTAAAGCATTGGAACAGATGATCATATGGGAAATTAAAATTAAGATTTAAAAGGGAGAATAACTGAGGGATAACAATATTTAGAGGAGTATAAGGAAAACTCTGTAAAATCTATGAGATTGGAAAGCATAGTCCAATGGATTTGGAAGCAAGAAAAATAAGTATTTAAGAGGATTTATTGGTTATCAAAGCCATGTAATTTGAAGAGTTTAGGTAAAATAAAATTAAAAAAATCTTTACAACCTTAGGTTTAATAGTTCTAGGAATCAGTGACACCAGAGATCAGTCATATAAATAAAACAGAGGTCCAGCCAAGGTCTTATAGGACAAGAGATTTGACAGCTTTTTTGTAGGTTGCCAGAGTGAGAGCGAACAGAAGGACTGAGTGTGTGAAGGCTGCAGACTGGGGGAGTCTTCAAGATCCATAAAGAGGGAGATATGAGTTTAAGAAGGATGAGTAAAAACCACGCAATGAAAGAGAAGAGTTTTAGTTTAATTTTAGTTTCTTCCAATACTGTACTAACAAGCACAATTCAAACACATGAAGTTCTATTTCCATTAATGTTATTATTTCCTCTCAGAAATCAGCACTGTCTTCAAATACAGTACCTGTGTACCCAACATCTTCAGTACAATGGGATGATACAATTCATTTTCAGTTGAACTTTCCAAGAACTGAAAACAAATTATACACTTTCATTGCAAATTAAAATTTTAAATTTAAGGATGAAATGTATGTCTAATTTTCTCATTTCCTATTATTATAAGGGCCCAACATATCTTTTCACATTAAAAGAAAATCAAGTGAAAAATTTGTGCAAAACTCTAATTAAAGAGACAGATTTCAGGACAAACTAAATTAAATTAGATGGAAGAAAAAATTACTCAACAAAAACTAGTGAAATACGTAGATAAACTAAAAACATAACATTTTAATTGATTTTTCTAAAAATTATTTTTGTCTCCTGAATGACTACTTTTATTCCTAAAGCCAACAGATTATTTTCTGAATTAAAAAAAAAATACCATCTCTGTAGTGTATTCAGGGTCATAGTGCACAGCCACACCCCACAGATGTGGATGGGGGGGCGCTTCAAGCCACTCAGTGCTCACACAGGGCAGTGGGCGTGAGCGGGGTGCCCTGTGAAATCTCTGCTTACCTCCTAAGTGTGAGTTCTGTGTATACACGCATATATATAATGCTTATATATATATATATATATATATATATATATATATGTATATATATATATATATATACACAATGCATAGAAAAATTTCTTAGTTTTGCTTCAACTTATATGTTCACTAAAATACTATTGCTGTTAGCGTTACTAAGTATGGAGCAGATCATATGATGAAGAGAATCAAAATGTTTAAAACTGTATGATTCCACGACCAGTGAAGGGACCCTACAATGACATCTCACGCAGCTTTATGTCTTGAGCTCCAGATGGGCGCTGTGTTTCACTGAACCATGCCGTTAGCTGGCTACTTACTAATACCGTGATGTTGTCGTTCTCCACAAATACATTTTAGAATGTTCAGGCAATTTCTCTGCCTTAAAATTAATATTAATAAAAAAAACATAATTGGATTTTACCTGTACAGTGTACTAATAAAACACACACTGTAAGATGGAGGGTAAAGGAAGATAATATGGAGGCATGTTAGCCTAATTCATGTCACATTTCCAGCCACATAAATTCCCTAAAATTCCTTTTGCACACTTACTGGATTATACTTTTGGCATTTCTCCTTACAGCTGCTGCCTGAGGCAGCCTGCTTGAATTTGCTTACATTGTTCAGGGCCATAAACACAGAAGTAGAGTTAAACTTGCAGTGAGAATGAGGCCAGTCTTTAAATCCTTACCCAAGCCATTTGGCTGACCTCTTCATCCTTCTTACTGAAGCCTGAAAATGAATTCTGCCCAGAAGGAATATCCCCTCTCATGGAAGCCTCTGCCCATGACCTCTGATTATTTCATGAGTCTCTCACTGCTTTCGAAATGACTATAAATTCCCTGTTCATCAGCGTTATCTCCACCCTGCCTTAAAGGATGTACTGAAAACACTTTCAATGTTACCCACCCAGCCCAGAGGATTTCAGGAAATACAATATTTTGTGTTCACCTTTTTAGTCACAGAAAACATTTTTCTTTTATGAATAATGAAATTCTTGGCAGAATTTAGCTTTCTGATCCTTTTGCTAATTTTTTCCTGTTTTCACTCACACTGGAGACTAGTTTGGGTAGTTTGAGCTTTGCATTTTAGTGAACGATAAGAGGTATTATATCTACAGCAGGTACAGAAGAATGACTCAAGTCATGCGTTCTCAAAGCAAGCCACTGAATTTGAATGATGCCTCTGTCATTTATGATCTTGGTGACTTTAGGCAAATTGTTCGACTTACCTGAGCTTCAATTCCTTATCCTAAATGGCAATGGTGACAATTACTGGCCTTGTAGATTTCCCATGGAAAGTAACATGTTAATATAGTTAAAACACAGGCATATAGAATAATGCGACCTATAATTCACTCGTAATGAGATCTTTTAAAATATTAGACATGATGTTTTATTTGCCATCAGAGCAATGCCCTGAGCAATGATAAACACACCGTGGAAACCTTTGGCTTGCCCTGAAAACACACCACTCTGAATACTCTAACACGGGCCTGCAGAAGCATCTCTTTCTCCCACGGTATGATCCCATAAGGGATAAGCAGCTGCCACATTCTACACAGGACACCAGAATGACAGTCTGACCAGCTTTGAATTTGCAGTACTCAGGCAGCAGAAGCCAAGTTGCTGCAAATGACAAAATGGAGGAGGAAGGAGGAAGGGAAAAGAGAGGAACTGTGACAGAACAAGCGAGCAAGCGTCCCTCCCCATTCCTCACGCTCACGGTGTGCTTTCTGCCAGCTGCTCATGTTCACCGCGGAGGACCAACTGCACCTGACCTCTCCTGAACGCATGGTGAGCAGTAACAAGCAGCATGGAAACCAACGATTAAACACTGCCCCAAATTTTTAACCTGCAGTTTGTTGGAATGATCCCTGAAATAGATTTTCTGCAGCTTCCTGTGTTATAGAATAATTACACGATGTTTATTACGCAACACCTATAAGGAATTTGGGAATATGTTACGGGGAAGGTAGGTCCCGGCGTATTCAAATCACCTGTACCCTGGCTTTTTGTGGCAATAACGGTTAAGGAACATGGTTTCTACCATGTCACGATGCAGTAAAATTTCAAAATATTTGTGAGACTACTGAGAAAGTTCCAGGAAAGAAAGATTTAAATGAGTCACATTTATGCAACAAAATGCTGACTCTAAAATACAAGTAAATGTGGGGGAATTAAAATCCAAGCTTTGATGTGTAGAATCTGGAGATGATTGGAGAAAGCGACAACGCCTTTGTTTTACTGATTTCTGTACTATCAATAGATTGAAAAGCAAACTTTCCAAAGGTTAGAAAGGGCCGGGATACACAGAAATGAGTTCTTGATCAGCAAGACAAGAGAAGATAAAATATATGCAGTTTTGTGAGACACCATAGTTTTTCAAAGGAAGCTAGGAAAGAAAGCATAAGAAAACAGTCAGGTTAAGACTCAGTCAGGAGCTGTTAGGAGAAATATATGACCCAGTGCCAGACTCTACCACCAGCATCAATCTCTCTGTGATGTCACAACATCATTGTGATTCTGATTATTCCAAACAGAAGCCAAAGGTGAGAGAGTGGTTATGAATAATTAGGATAAAAATAGAATTAGTTCAAGAAGCATGACATATATCAACTCAAAATTTGTATCTTCTTGTAAGCTGAGGTGTTGGTGGAGATAATAGATAAATGGAATGAGCACTTCCAAGTTTCAGATTCATGAGTAGGGGTGGTATTCCTGGGACTGCTTCAAAAGGATACCCCACCTTCTGCCGAGTGTGTGTGCCACAGCTGGTCAATTATGTTTCCAAGGGATTCCTTCTCAGAACTGAACAAAATCCATGGTATTGGACTGAGTAGGGCTGCTGGTAATAAGTTTTATCTCACAGGAGCTCCTATCTTGCGGTAACTTGAAAGAAATGCAAATACTGCAAAGTGATTATACTCACATGAAAAACTCTATAGACAGAGAATCTTGGAGGGCTATAATTATTCATTCCTTCTTTGTGGATTACTGATCACATTCTCCTACAATGATTGTTGGCAAAACTATCAGTAGTCTGAATATACTGAGTTATCTGCGCACAGCAGAAGCCCTAGTGCTTCCAGAAAGGAATCCTATCAATGGTATAGGTGGACTGAATTTACTACAGGATTGATTTTTCTAACTGGAGTCAGTTCTAACATCTTTCTTCTTTACAACACAGACTGACTGACATTTTAGCACGTTGCCTTTTTGTGACCTTGTGCCATGTTATATAATCACCCAGAAACCAGAAAATACCACAAGGCTTTTACAAATAGCCTACAGGCAGTAGTTAAAAGGAACAAATAAATTATAAAACTCTCTCTCTTGACACTGGAAGTTTTCAAATACCCAAGCAAATGAAAGAGTAGATTAAAAACTGAAACAAAGCAAGCACAAGGGATTCTTGAGGGAGAGTTCTCTCATTTTATGTAGCTCAGTAAAAATGGAGCCACATCAATTACAGGACATATGGAATTTTATCACTGAGCATTCTAGGGATTTTTTCTCCAAGATGGATTATTTGAGATATACTATCAGTCCACTAACCATGTACTTTAATGTTCTAAACTATGTCCTTTTTATCACCTTGGTCAAAAAACTAGCAAAAAGAAGATTAACACAGCTCTCATGATTATGACAGCAAAGAATGAAAAGAAGAAAAAGATTCTGCCCAAAGCACATCAGAAAGCATCATTCCAAATGGCAGAAATTATCACCAGTTGAGGGGCACTAACTAGTAGTGCTTCACAGGTAGAATATGGCAGAAGTTACTGCGGCTTCAGAAATAATTCCCAGGGTGCTGAGAGTAATACCTGATGTCTCTGAAGTTGTTCTAGCTCCAGAGACTGAAATATTTAACTTTGTTTTTGCTTTGTTTTGTTCTTTGTTTTTTTGAAATTCTGGCACCTGTGAGGTAAATGAGGCAAGAGTAGGAGAAATATTTTGCCTTCCCAAGAAGATGTATTTGGGATGATTCTGGATTGAAACATACATTTTTCCAATTAGAATCAGGTACTCTGATCTTCATAAAATTATTTAAGAGTCATGCCAAATCATGTCCCACCAATAATTAAAATGTATTCTCTCTTCCTTGAAAGTTTTGGAGTCTTTTCACTATAGACTTCCTCCTTGAAGTCCTGCTAACTAGGACAGTGCTTTTGATTCAATTTCTACAAAGAGAATTTTAATAGGCAGAATATTTCAAATATGACAACAAATCTCTAATATTCTTAGGAAACCTATGAGCCAAAAATGTCTACAGAATACCGTAAACATCTTGGGGTCTACCTGTTTACCGCAACCTTTTGTTACCCCCAGTATTTTGCTCCTTTTGGCTAATTTCACCACGCAAACTTTGGCTTCCCACTGATCTTGAGGTCAGTCGCAAGGGGAATGAATTACCTTCATCTGGTAAGAAATTCCACTGAAAACTTTCTGGCAGCCATTCATCATTTGGCAACAGCAGCAGTTCAAACAGCGCAGGGCTCCAAAGGTTGAAAGGTCAACAGCACCCCGACATTCATTCACTTCTGGGAGTTCTCAAAGCATTTCCAGAGGCTAGATAGAGCCAGGCTGGGTCAGAGGTGAATGTCACCTTCTCTCCAATCCTTCCTGTCTGTGTTCTACAATAACACACCTAAAACAGTGTTCATAGTGATTGATACTTGCAAAAAAGTGATTTGAATGTGTACTTTAAAAGACTTGCTTCTCTAAAACAACAATGTAAGAATCAAGACCATTTTTCATGAGTAAACTGTAAAATGCCAACACTAAATTTCCTTTCATAATCCCTGAGCAGATACAGAAAAGTCAGCAAGCATCTTGCATTCAAAATGTAGAGCACAAATGGATGAATTTGAGAATGGGAAGAATAGGGCAAAGAGAAAAGAAAAGAAAGAGATCAGAGAACAAAATAAAGAAATTTTGGGCAACAACAACAATGGTTAGCTGCAGTGGTGCATGCCTATGATCCCAGCACACAGGAGCCTAAAGCAAGAGGATGGCTTTGAGTTTGAGACCAGCCTGGGCTACATAGCAAGCTCAAGGTCAGCCTGAACAAGGACAGCAAGACCCTGTCTCAGAAAGACAAAAAGACAAAAAAAAAAAAAAAAAAAAAAGCTTTGAATGTACCGAAAGGCAGCCTGATGGGAAAATCTATACTTTCATCACAGCTTGGACACCTTGGTTTTCATGATTACTCTAAGTTTACATATATTGGAAGACAATTCTTAGTCTTTCATTCATGTTTCTCTTGGTCTCAGAAACAGAGGTACCAACTGCTTTGGGTCCAGAAGATGATTTCAAGAGTGCTTTTGTAGTAAATACTGTTGAGAGACAGAGATTGTGATTCCTTGGGTACAGGGCTGGTTTGTTTCCTGCCCAAGCATGTTCCCTAAACTTGGTTTTTCATCCTGTGACACACCTCACTGTTTGAGCAGATGTTGCTCAATTCCTGTCATGTTCCTCTGTGAGCGTTGAAGCAGGAGAACCGCTGCTGCCATGATGGATGTGCGGCCTTCCGTGACATGACTCACACAGACCTCTGTCTGTGACCCAGGAGTCTCAGGGATCCTGCTAATATCCACGGATCTGCAGCTAAGTGAGCACACTGTAAGTACGGTCTCAAATCCTCCACAGTCTTGGCAATGTTCTGCCTTCATTCACAGTTTGGGTATCCTTGCTTCCTGCGATGCCTAGGGAAGGTTTTCTAAGAAGCCGCAAGATTTGAAGGTAAACTGCGATCAAAGAGGAGAATAGGGCTACTGTGAGCAGGATCATATTTTTCACATTGTTTCATAGATGCAAAGTGAAAAATTTAATAAACGGTAAAAATGGAAAAATGTTTTGGGGAGTAGCAGAGATATTGATCTCTAGAAAAAGTAGAACTAGCAGGAAGAAAACGTAGAACATTCTAATGGTAACAACGAAAGCAGTAATTAACTTATATGTGGTACTTTTGCTGTTTGCAAAGCATTTTCATACAAAAAAATTTTGAGTCTTAAAACAATCTTTGAGAAAGTCATTATTTTCTTAATTACACATTTGGGAAAATTAAAACTTAGAAATGTTATGTCACTTGCTAAAGGCCAAAACTAATACATTAAAAAAATAGCAGTATGGATAAACCTAAGTAAAATAATGAACCAAAACAAAATAAATATTTGGTCATAAGATCATAATCTTTATCACAAATTACTCCTTTTATGTTATTAATATTCCTTTCTCATTTTACCCTATTTTGCCAAATAAACATTTTTTTCCTATGTGAAGAATAAAATCCTTCACCTTATTTATGATCTTCTTTTCATGGTTAGAGTTATATATATATTTATATTATTTATATTTATATATTATATATATTTATATATATATTGTTTCTGTCTCCTTTTCCATTCACTTTGCTTTGTCTATAATTCACTTAAAAATACATATTAAAATCCACTCCAAAAGTTGACAGCTATGCACATATCTTGGTGATTATCTTAAGTTAGGCCTTACCTCTTGAAAATACTTCTCCTCTTTAGATTGATGAAAATCATTTTCTTCTTCTTTCTTTCCTGGTGACTATTTTCCAGTGGTTTTCATGGATCTCATCTTGCAGCTGTCTTATAAATACTATGTTCCCCACAGTCCCTTCTCTCCTCAATCAGTCTCCACTGGACCATCTCATCTACAGCCATGATTTCCTGACCACTCATGGTGCAAAAGCACATCTATTTTGTATCTCTGGCTTTGATGGTTTTTCTGACATGTATGTCAAAGTACCTAATTTACTCCTCAGTCTGATACATATGGGAGCCTATGGTTCAACTGCAAAATAAAAACACTAGTTTTTCTTTCAACTCTCTCTCTCTGGCTTCCTCCCCCTCCTCCTCCTCTTCCTCTCCTGCCTTTCCCTCCTTCTCTCCCTGTTCCTGTCCCTATCCCTGTCCCTGTCCCTCTCCTTCTTATTCCTTTCCTGTATTGAATGAACCACACTGACTTAGTTCTGTAAGCTGAAATATCCTATTCTTCTTCCTTAATCCCACATCGAATTGGTGATTGCATTAGTTCATTTTCCTCCAGATACAGTACCCTCTCTAATGTATGCTTACCTCACTCCTAAGAACACCTTCACCTTCTGATAACCTTGCATACTCAACAAGCTTTAGTGGTAAAACATTTTACTAAGTGATTTTTGCTTCCCTTTTTTTTTTTTTGAAGATACATTTAATTCCTTCTGAAATTCAACTCTTACAAATTCATCATCCCTAATTCAATATCCACCTTGTCTCCCATTATTGATAGATCTTTTTTTTAACTAATGGTATTCATGGAATTTTTGTGATTGTTGCTGAATTTCTCAGCTCTACCTTCAGTACTAATCCACTCACCCACATGCACACATCTGTGCTCACACTCCAGTATGTGCATACACCAGCAGGCACCACAAATTCTTCCCTAATGCCCAAACTCTTTCAAGTCACTGCACATGTTCTGATAACTTCTTGGCCCTTTTCTGTATCTCTCACTTCTATGCACTGCTTTCAGTGAAAATTAAAATCCAGCTCCTCTTTCAACTTCTATCCACACGAAGCACAGCAAAAGCTGTTTTAGAGTCTTGGATATGTAACACTCAGAGAATCCATTTCATGGCCTTATCTTCATTTCCCAGTACCACTATGTCTCTGTGCAGACTTTAAGCACTTTCATTAAAAGTATCACACTATTCATATTATATTACCAGGACCAACCATAATGCCCGGGAGTAAAAAGTACTAAATATGCTTTGCTGAATAAATGATGAAGGAAGAAAATTAAGTTCCTTGCCTGAATATTGACTTATTTCCTGTCTTGTTTTGTTTTGTTCTAGTTCAGTTTAGTGGTGGTTATTTCATTCTCTTCCCTGTGGCATCTCTTACAATAATGTAGATGCAGCAACAAAGGAACCATCAGTAAATAACAACCTTTAAATTATAATTGAATCAAAGCTTGAGTATATCACTGAAATACATGAGTCTTACTAATATTCTTACCATATGTGTAATAATATTATTAATAAAAATGGGATTTATTATTTATACTGAGGGATTATTATCCTTAGTTTCTATATAAAGAAATAGAAGCTTAAAGGCATTTTAATGATTTGTCTAATGTTTCAATGGGTATATTTTACTCTTTTGATACCTATCCCATTACCAAATATTTCAGTTATTCTGACACTGGAAACATGGCAGGAGTGTACTTTTTCTATATCTTCCTGGGAGTAATATGTGCCCATGCAAATTCCTTGGGCAAAATAAATGCAAGGTTATCTCTACCAAGTTTTTCTTTTTTTTTTTTTTTTCCTTTTTGTTTCTTTCTCTGCAGAACACCCTCCAAATTTCAGAGCTGATGGCTGCTTTGTCCATCTAGGACTTAAGAGAGCACAGTGTAAGGTGACAGTATCTGCTGACTCAGATTGGAAATATAATATGAGCAAAAAAAATGAACTTGTGATTCTTAAGCCACTGAGATTTGGTGAATTTTTCATTCATAGTATAATGTGACTCAATCTGACCACAAAAATCATCAGAAATCTGATTTATGGAAATCATCGCTTTAACATTAATGTTTGACCACAAGTCCAAACAAAACTGACTTTTGGCAAACCTGAAAAATCAAAAGACAGATGTCTAAAACACATAAAATGTTATACCTTTTTGGGCCATAAAATAATGAGAGTTTAGACATTCATAGCTATTTCTTTCTTTTGCTTTTCACGATTTAGGTATGGAAAGATTCCTGAGACATATGGACAAGGGAAAAGCAAAGCAAAAGGAAATTCTATTTGAAGCAGCTCAACAAATAGGAAGCAAAGCCAGAGAAGAGGCAAAAGAGATTATAGAGCCAACATACATTCCAGAAATACTGTCTGGGTCAGGGCCAGATACTGCTGAGTTAATCAGTGCAATTCAAAAGAAACAGGGTCAGTCAAGAGAGACACACATTATGTGAAACAAGGTTGCAGATTCAAATTTGAAACCAGACCAAGTCAAGACATTTTAAGAAAATCAAGACATTCTGGGTAGGTTGTATAATTGAGAAAGTCTAAATCAATGGAGAAATAAAGCCCTCTAAAATTAAACCACCTGATTTCCACTATCACAATGTTTATGACGGTGCCAATCATAACAGAAACGTTGAATTCAGACCCCTTCCACACAGTTTCATATTCAGTCATCAGCATAAGTCTATAAGAAAACTAAGGCGCACCCCACAGCAGGAGAACTCAAGCCCAGTGTTATCTCACACCAAATTATGTGTTTTCAGACACGAGGCTAAGTGGCACTGTGCCATTTAGTCTTTTGTCTTGGACCAAGAGAATAATTATCAATAAGTGGTTTGGCCTCTCAAAATAGAACCAGTCTGACATAGGGCATAAGGCAGAAGTAAAAGTTAATCTCAGCAGGATAAATTGGAAAGAGGGCTCTTATGTGATCCAAATTTGCTTAACAATGAATTAAATGCATGCATAGGAAGAAGTTGAGTTTTTACTCCTGCCCTTTCCTCATCTCATCTTGTATGAATCAAGCACAACACATTTCCCAAAGATGCATGCTATTAGATTCTCACACTAGATGGAAGGGTTTCTTAAAATGGAAAATGACATATGTCTTCCTTACAATTGCTTCTTGCTTTTCTTGTTATCTTTCTATCCTTTCCCATGTGTGTTTTTTTCTTGGTTTGGTTTGGTTTTTTAGATAGAATCTTGCTAAGAGGCCCAGGCTGCCCTTGAACTCTGTATGTAGCCCAGGCTGTCCTTGAACTCTGAGCGATCCTCCTGCCTTAGCCACCCAAGTGCTGGGATCATGGTGTGGGCCACCATGTCCAGCTTTATGGTATTAAATGAAGAATGCATGAGACTCCAGGCACAGAAAGAGTGAGTGTAGGTAGAATGATGAAAACGGCTTCTGTGTTAGGTAGAGCATCGCTGGGTTCACACACGGCACAGAGTCAGGGACCACAAACACATGCCAGCACCAGTGCTTTACTTAGTAGCTGGGCTTCTTTGCACTGCATATATGAAAAAGTCTTTAGAGGAAGACTGTGGTTGATATAAATACTAGCATTTCAATCCTGGATTCTAGCTTTTCTTATTTTGGAACTATTAATAAAAAAAATCAATTGATGTATCAATCTTAAATACTTTGCTACTGTTTTGATATTTGTTGTTGCTTACTGTGCCAAGGACATGTGCCAGCTAATTTGGCAGCAACGTTTAAGCCCCCAGGGATGATAATCTACCTCTTCCCTAGGTGTATGGTAAGAATTAAATGAGGTAATACTGGTATATTGTTAGTAAGAGGAAAGTGAAATTCTAATATTCATAGTGATGCTGAAGACTGTTTTATTAAATCCTAGATTGAGCAACCTTTTGATTCCACTGTTTAGGTGAGAAAACTGAGGCCCAGGTAGTTTACATCACATTCCCAAGGATTTACTACAAGTAAGTATAAGACAGAACCTGGACTCCATTCTTACCATCAAATATTAGTTGTCTGCAAACCTAGTGTTCTTTCCACTAAGGTCATGCTGAATATCTCTGGTGGATTTTAAAATTAGCCCACTGGCCTTAATTTACCATTATTTTGTAACTCTACATCAGAATTTCCTATAAACTGCATGAAATTGATGAATGTTTGGAAATTTTCCCATCATAATAACCCAGGATTTTTCACAAATAATTTAGATGCTATATAACACACTTTGTATGTCAAAGGAAAAGCTAATCCAAAGTGACAATATGTGGGCAGATAATGAATCACTTGAAAATCTCACGTAGGTTTCGCATAGCCGGTATTCTTATCCAAGAAAAGACTTGGAGTCCCTTAACCCTTCACAATGCTCAGAAACCACAGCGTGTGACATTCACAAACCAATAATGTGATAAGCTCAATTCTCTACACGGCAGGAGTGAGAGCTTTCTATCTTGTAACCGTTCAGATGACTTCATATAACAAGTAGAGAAGAAAATTATCCTTCCCTCCCACGTACGAATGGAAACGCTTCCCATGGAGTGACTCAACCTGAAACCCTACACAAGAGCATGGTCACAGCAGGCAGCAGGCAGCCTCAGCAGGCGCCACGTTAGCTGCCTCCAGCATTTGTGGGGACAACACAGGACTAAGGCTGTCAATTGCACCAGAAGCTTCCACCTTGTGAGCAGACTCCAGTCTTACAGCAGAAAAAAAAAAAAAAAAAAAAAAAAAAAAGATACTGACTCTTCAAGCTGCAGAATGTGGCACTTTTTAACTCAGTCATCGACAATGTATTCAAACAGCCAAGAGAACTTGGCATTCCCTTCTCTATTAATATAATAATTATAAACAGTGCTATCACTAACAATATGCTGAGTGCTGGCCTCCTTATTTCATATACCCAGTTCCTTCGATTTAACACTTAGGACTTTGGAGCTATACTTTTTTTCCTATCTTATTTTACAAGTACAGAAACAAGACACAGAGATGTTACATAACTTGCTGGAAGTGCCATATCGAGAGTGAGACCAGGATGTCTGATGTGCTATCTGCCTAACTAAGAAAGCAGTACCCGTATCATCCTATTGATGCTCTATTAATTTCAGGAACAGTCTAAGAGCTAGCAGAACAATTGTAGTTGTGGTGTACACCATGGCAACTGTGAGAATCCAATATTGGAAGAGTAGAAAAGAGTGACTTGAGCATGTAAACTTTATGGTGCCTCATATGATTTGCTTTTCCAAGGTCAGGGGCCCCAGGAGCTCATTTATCTCATTCAAGAATTCCACAGCCCCATTTCATTTAAAAAAAAAAAAAAAGCATGTAAGTTATTTAATTATTTAACATATAGCAT
This sequence comes from Hydrochoerus hydrochaeris, assembly GCA_004027455.1. NCBI lineage: Eukaryota > Metazoa > Chordata > Mammalia > Rodentia > Hydrochaeridae > Hydrochoerus > Hydrochoerus hydrochaeris. The sequence continues at coordinate 27,843 of PVLA01000447.1, read as the reverse complement.
GAGTACTCAGCATATTGCCAATTTAGCTTTAAATCAACAACTACAATTTACCCATTTAATGTATATTAAATTGCTCATTAAAAGACAAAAGATAATATCTAGAGGTGAATCCAATATACTTTTCTGATAGTTGCAAGAATATCATTTTTCAGTACCATATGGTATTTTTGAAAAATTTGACCTTTAAATGCCCTCAAGAAATTTTCCCATGTACCAGATAGCATGAAAAGGGAATTACTTGTATGATCTTCAAATGATAGGTATGGTTCCAGGTCATTTCATTTTTGCAATGCCAATACATTCTAAAAGTGATATTCTTTGCTTCTTAAATATGCAAAAAATGTCTTTCAGGAATAAATCTAGCACTTTTCTGTTGTCTTAGCTATTTAGTGGAATATACACTGATCATGGAGTGAGAACCAGTTTTCCATTCACAGTTAATCTGTACTTTGTCTCCTCATAATATACATTTTAACAGTGGTCTTTAAAAACTTACTCTGTCATTCACTCCTAACAGTTTACTAAATATTTAAGCTTAATCTCAGTACATTTCAATTTTATACTTACAAGAACTTTTATTATGATTGGCTTTAAGCATTTATACAACTTGATTACTAATTCAAGCATTTCTTACAGTATAATGATGCTCTCTCGCTTACAATGATTTGACTTTCCATTGATGGAGCAAAAGGAATGTTCATACAGTGGAAGCTGAATGTTGAGGTTTTTCTGAGCTACAGTATTCTCTAGCAAGCTTGGGCAGCTACTGTGAGCTGCAACTTTCAATGAAAGGTGATCATGAAGATAAATAACAGGAACTTGATGTGCTGCTAAGCTATGATGCTTGATAAGTTACATAAATTTTAAATATATTTCCAAGTGACCATATTTTCAACTAAAAATGGGATTTATTGGGAAGCAATATCATTGGAAGTCAAACTATGCTTTCCTTTTCCTGTATTCCTTAGCTAGTGAAATATAATTATACTCGCTACCTTAATTTGCAACATGGCTAAATATGACTCACCTCCCATCCTCAAATATATATGTAATCTCCTTCTTACCACTATCATTTTCTTTGTCATTTACATTATACCTACTTTCAAGACACTTTCATCCTAATTTTCTGAGAAGACTTTTTTCTTCTACCTCCAAATAATTATTAAAGTCCTCTAGGTCCTTGAACTTTGCTTGGTTTCTCTTAAAAGGTTCTGACAATATACAGAATTATTTTCCCACTATTTTCTACTCTTCATTAAACTGAAAGTTCTTCAAGAGAAGGGTCCACACTTGCTCATATTTGCACCTCCTACAGAACTAAGATGAATTCCCTCCCTACGATGCCGTCTAGAAATATTGGCTTAATGATTGAATGTATCACAGTAGCAAGTGCTATACAAAATTTGGGAATGACAGCTAGATCAGTTTGTGACAGTTTAGGAAATATGAAGTGCAAGAATGAAGACACAAGTATGCTGTCATTATGCACCAGATTTTCCTTTTGATAAGTGAGTGAATTGTGCTTTCTGTGACCTTCCACAGTTTTGAATGTGAAGATAATTATTTCATGTAAAACTTTCTGTGGTAGTGGTAGTGATATTTTTAAGATTATTGTCTACATATGTACACATGTGTAATTATAGATTTAGAATTCCCTTTAAAATTCTTGCAACTTTCTCATATCCTTACTTAGAGTACCTCAGCTCTCTGGTAAAGGAAGCTAAATAATAGCTTAAAATCCAGTCTTTTCAGAGTATTCATTAGTTTTCTTTAATCATATCATGTATCCTATAAATGCGTTAAAACTTACTGCTTTCATCTGATTTATTTCAGCACATTTTCAGTCCCCTTCTGTGTTTAACCATTTTCTCTTTACATCCTTCAAATTCCCATCTTGTATGTGCCAGGCTCTCACTCTGTGTAACAGTACCCACGGCTCTGTTTATGCTCCTTCCACTCTTACTTTCTGTTGGTTCCTCTTCTCTTTTCCACATCTTACATTTTATTCTGTCAGTCACCAAGTTTCCCTCTGCACTGGCAACATTCTCATCACATTTGCTATGCAGTTTTTTCCTACTCATCATATTCTAAATCCTTCGCTGCCTCCTATTTATCAGTTGCTTCAGTTTCTTTCCTCAACACCCCGACCCAGCTCCTGTTTATATTTTTAGCCCCAAATCATTTTATGGAAAAGATGCATTCCTGAAAATCTATGAATGAAAAAATCTTGCAAGTAAAATCTTACTGCACTTGCAAAAAGAAACTTATTTTAAAATAGCCTACTGTGAAAAATTCTCAGCCTATCATTTAGATCACTCTAAACATGTTCCTTTAAGGTTTTGATATCTTCCATCTCCTTTTTGGAATTCTCTTACTCTAATTCTAGAATGTGTGCATGGATGACTCCCTAATTCCAGTTCTTTTGGAAATAGCTGCTCATCTGAAATAAATGAAATCGCTTGCCCTTTCCTCTTGACAGTTGAGTTAGACTGTACTGACTGAGCTAAAACACTGTTTTTTACTCTGCCTTTCACTTCCTCCTTGCCTTTGCTGTGTGTCCTCCTGTCTCTCTGTTACAGTACTGTCAGTATTCATCTCAGTCCTCTGCTCTGCTCCTACTATAGATGCAGGGGTTTCCAAAACACACTTCAAACCACATCTTACTTTCTTTTCTTCTGGATTTAAAGTTGAGTTGATTTTACCCTTTCTGTTTTTTTTTTTTTTTCACATGTACAAAACTTGTTTCAGTTCATCCGAGCTGTGAACACAAGAGACAGATCTACATTGGTTCCCATCATGAAGAGGCTCTATAAATGAATGATACCTTGTTTAACAACAATGTGAAATGAGATAATACTCACACTCGGCATATTTCTGAAGTTGTGAAAATTCTGAAGGGCTGAGGTGGGCCCATTTTTCCTGGTTTGTCATGATGGATGCAAGGACCTCACTTACATACCAGGCGGGGGATTCTTTGGGTACTGGGCAGAATTGTGTACTTCAAAAATTCCACATGGTATATCTCATGATGAGGTACTTCCAGCTTTCAAAATACACGATTTGTCCACATGGAACTGCTGTGGATGTTTGTAGTTTCAATAACGTGTTAAAGCACTGTGAAAAGAAAAACATGCAGATCAAAGGATTAGCATTATGGCACAAAAAAAAAAACTGTGTAGTTATAAACTGTTAACAACTGTCAATCTCTAAATCATGTATTTCAAATTTATTTTACCTTGTATAGTACTAAATATTTAATTATATATATATATATATATATATATATATATATCCTTAAAGTATATCACATAAATAAATACACTTAAGAGTAAAAATATGAAGAATACTTTCCAGGGTCTAGCTTTATAAAAGAGATCTTTTTTTGAGTAAGAGAAGGCAAGGGCATCATTTTTATCAGTTTCAACCCATCCATACTTTAAAAGCTAAACATTACCTTAAAAATCTAGAACCAAATTATTAAAGAAGTATAAATGAACACTTTAGGTCAATGTATGTAAAATTTTCTAATTTACTAGCATTCTAATACTTGGTTAGAGTGTTATCCAGGAGGAACACATAAATTTTCCACCATACAAGTTTCTTTTACAGGCCTTATATATTTTCTTTCCTAGTAATCAAGTAAAGAGAATAATTTTAGCTTTGTGATCTTTAAAAAAAATTTCCAATACATTTGTCAAATTAAAGTAATTCCAAATATCTGAAAAGCTTGTGTAATGATAGTAGATGGCTCTAGTGTGAATCATACTTTAAAATAAATCCCTGGGTTGTCATGGACTTTAGCCTCCCTGGCAAATCTACAAAGGTAAACAAAGTAAAAAGCCATCTGGTTTCAGCTTTATATTGAAAACTATAGTCAACTGCTCAGTAATCAATCAGACAAACATTATAATCTTTATAGAAAAAGAAGCACTTAGAAGTGTTTAGTTTCAGATATTATTGATAAGTTTTATACAGGTGGCATTAATTAAATTTGCAAGGTCCATTTGGTCTTATAGCCCCGTCCTTCTCTGGCATCTCTTTACTGTTCTACAGTACAACCCTAGGACCTCACTGCCATATGGTCTTTGTCATTTTGCCTTAAGAAAACACACAACATCAAAACAAAAACAAAAACAAAAACAAGACATAAAGCTCTTCTCCTAGCTTCTTGCATTTATTTGGTGCGAGATGGCAGTTTGCTGTTTAATGAGAAAACCACAATGATTTTCATCTGTTAAGAGTGAAAATTGCAATGGAAACTAAAAGGGATGGGACATGTGATGGTCACTCCTGTGTGTCATCTACCCAGTATCCTCCTGCTGAATTTATCCTTCACACTGATTTTATCCTAACTCTTTGTTCTCTCCAGTTGCTTGCAGCTTTGGCATAAAATGTTGTGTTCTGTCCTCCCCTATCCAGAGGGAGACAAGATTCAATCACATTTGGCATATTCCATCCTGCCTGCTGGGGCTTTACAATGTTAAGTGGATGATTCAAGGGTGGGTTGGAAACAGCCATACCTAAATGATTACAGCAATAGTTGGATACCTGCACCCTTCTAAGCCTGGTTGTCCAGCTATCTTGTTACCTGCCATAGTTAACAATATTCTTTTAATAAGAATTAATTGCATTCATATACTAAGATATTACACATGCTTAGGGTAAAGTTGTAATTGAGTTAAACATTTTAAATAAATATTTTAAATCTCAAAGATTAAATGGGCACAGATTTTTCTGTTTCCCAAAAATCTCAACGGATGATAAAGGCAGTCATTTGTTTATTCTAACAATGCCTGTAGTGTTCCCTTGCATACCAGCCAAAATGCTAAGATACTAGAGATATAGCAAAAATAACAAAAAAACAAAAAAACTACACAAAATGTGAAAATAATGCTAGTTGTAGTAATTGTCTAGCTTTGTTGAAAGCTTACACTATTTGGTGGGACTCTACCAATGGCATTTGTGTATTTGATTACTAAACCTTCACACCATTATTTTGGAAGGGAGGTGGTATTTCAACATATGAAGATAGTGAGCCTGGCTGACTGGAATCTGGTAGATTTGCAAAGACTGTTAGAGGTCTCCTCAGTATCCATTCTCCTTGCTCCCTTGGTAACAGAACAATACTTATATGGGATGAATATATCACCATGCACATGACTACATTCTGTTTCCCCATATGAAGAGGTGGTCAGTGAGATGTAAGAAGATACTGGTAGACCCATAAAGGACGTTTCATGGAATTAACAGCTAGGAAGAAGTCTGTTAAGCATCTCCACTGTTTTCTCCATCTTCCTACCTGCATGTTGGCACCCTGGCTATAAATCCAGCAGTTTCCTATACTGTCAAGTTAAATTTCAGAATGGAAACCATGAGCTAAGCAGAGGAAGCTGCAGTGAAGCAGGCTGGAGAGGGCAAAAAACTGACAGCAGAACAAATTTGGACTATTTTTTGCTTTTGTAACTTGAATTTCAGTAGAGCAGAGATACTCATTAGACACATCAGCAAGAAGCCAGTATTTGGAATGATGTCAGTGCTCAGTACAGAAGTGTAGATGTTATCTCAAAAGCAATAAGGAATAATGAAAGGACTACAAAAAAGTCCAGAAAACTGATCACTTTGTATTTTGGGAAAAAAAAATGTCAGGCTCCTTTGTCTTTTGTTGTTGCAACAGCTTCTTAATTACCCATTGAGCTCTCTCCTTTCCTTAATTTGGTGAATTACCAAATCCCATTTGCTCTTGAATGGTCATGAAGTAGAATGACTCACAGGTCATCTGACAAGTTACCAACAATTGATTAAGAAGTTGTAATAGAGATAGTTAATCCCATCAGAGCACAAAATCACTCTTGTTGCATCTAGTCCTGGTATCAGGAGATAAATATTAAATAATACAAGTTAAATAGTCTATGATAAAATAATATATCCAAAGAAGTAAAAGACAGATGGAGAATGTGCAGGTATAAATTGGTGATTTTAAATTGAATGATCAAATGAGACACTGCTCAGCAGAGAGTGTTATGGTTACAATCTAAGGTACTCAATTCATGAGTCATTGCAAATTTAATTTTCTTGGACTTAATCAACTGGGGCGTGGGTGGAGATAGGTTTCCTAGTGAAATCATTTACCTAGTTGAACCAGTACATCCCAAGCCTGTGAAAAGAGAAATGTTGCTCAGAGGTAAAGCTATTCTTCATGCCTCAGAGGGTGATGAGAACGACAGCGGTGCATTCTTACATTCTTTGCCTCTTCATAAATGGGGAGAATGTGACAGTATTCAATAGGGAATCGCCATGGTGCATTCACAGATTTTCTGTTCTCCTGCAGAGGTTTTCTTTAGACACATAAAATGAGTGCCAGGAGGGATCCACTTTACTGGCTTTTGGAAAGCAGTCTAATTCTGGCTTACTCATCTAGTCAATAGATGTGGCACTTTTGCTTAGTTGTTGGCAGGAAATAATTATGTTGGAGAAGTTGATGAAGGCTCTTTGGCCCATTTTACCTGGGCTAAAACACATTCTCCATAATCAAGGTAGAGATCAAATTCTTCATGAAGAAGCCATGAAGAGAATAATCCACTAGGATTATTAGAATAATTCATTAGGATCAAACTAATGAATTATTAAATGTATAATTTGATTTGTAATTATTTATTAACTTAACTGTGGAAAGAATTGTATCCTAAGTCTGAAGCCACATGGGATAGTGTGCCAACCACTGGGGATGTATAAGGATTGGTTGGGTAGATATGATAAGTGAGCTCCTGGATCTTGCTTAGGTCTAAGGATCTACATTAAATAAACCAACTAGACCAAATAACTGTGAACTGTGAAGAGTTATGTGGAAAAGGGCAACAGAATTCTGTAAAAATTCTGGATTTCTAGTCTAGTTTGGAATATAGAGTAAGCAGCCTATAGAGAAAGATTCGTTTAAACCGAACAATGAAAGTTGATTAACAAGCCCTTGAGTGAGGCTGAAAACAGTCTGAGAAGTAGCCTAGAAGTGAGGAGAAAATCTTGAAATATTTAGATCTTTAAAGAATGCAATTGTGGGCCCCCACTTCCCCACCACCAGCCACAGGACACAGGACCATCAGCAGCAAGAAAGGCCAGACCCCTGAGTCTGCCCCTTCTGTACCCCCGCTGTCCCGCTGCCCACCTCAAGAGACAGGACCTCCAGCAGTGTGCAGGGCTGGCCATCCTGCCACTGCCCTATGGGAACCCTAACATCTGGTCCTAGTATTGCTGTTGATCTTTGGCTCCCATTCCTCCCCCAGAAGCTTGGACTGCAATGGGTTAACTGTGCTGTGTCAGTGGAAGACTCAGTAACCCCTCATCCAAACAGAAGACCTCAGCAGGCTGCTATCAGTGTGGTGAGTTTGCCCCTAAAACAGGAATACAGCTTGCCACTTTCAGTGAGCAAACGGGAGCAATAGCCAAGCCTCCTCCAGAAGCAGATCCTTGGTGAGTTTGGCAAGAGTGTGAGTGAGTCCTTCCTCCACACAGAGGACATCAGGTAGGTTGAAGGGGGTGCTAAGAAGGCCTCCCCCAACCTGGGGAAAATTAAAAGGGCTTATGAGACACCCAGTGACACAGTAGGGTCCCAACAAAGACAATATAAACAGGGAAATCTGGTGACCAGGAACAACCTGAAGACATAGTAGCAGCAGGAACTAAAGGTTGATTTCCATCAATATGGCTTGTCAGCCTAGGAAGAATACAGGACTCAGCCAATAGGGAGAAATTCTGGTGACTGGCCCTCCTTTTCATGGTGACACCCAGCAAATGGACAAACATCAACCACACAATAGGACCCTAAGATACACACTACCAATAGGTGAGACTAGTGGGATTGAAAGACCAAATATTAGCCCAAAAAGTGAAAATGAAAAACCAAAAAAACAAAATCCAATCTCAAACGTCTAGTCCATCAGGAGCAAATAAAGGAGTTGTTGAAATATGTGTGACTTTAAAAGTTACACACCAGAAATCTCTGAAAAGATAACAAGTGAAATAAAAAGATAAATCCATGAGGATATAGAGGAAATCAAATTAGAAGTAGTCTCTCATGTAAAGACAGAAATATCAGCCTTAGTAAAGGAGTTGCTCAGTGCAGTTAGAAAAGAAATACATTTAAAAAGTAACAGGAGCATGGGAAACTGATTGAAACCTTGAATGAACAATGCAGAAAACAAGTAGAATCCATGAAACAAATTCAAAGAGATATCCAAGAGACAAAAATTCTATTGAAAGCTGGCAAAACCTTTTATATGAAGCTGAGGATAGAATTTCGGACCTTGAGGACAGGATTGCAATTATTGATCATGAAAGGCTAGAACTTTTAAAAATAGCAAAGCAACTTGAAATGACAATCCAGCAGCTCAAGATGATGCCAAGAGAAAAAAATATAAGACTAATAGGCATCAGTGAAGAAGCAGGAGTCAACGCAAATGACATAGGTAAACTATTCACAGAACTAAATAGCAGAAAACTTCCCAAACATTGGAAAAAATCTGATATGCAGATAAGTGAGGCATATAGAATGCCAAACTGTCACAACTAACATAAACCTACACCCAGACATATAATAATTAAGATGCCTGAAACACAACATAAAAACAGGATACTAAAAGCTGTTAGAGAAAAGATATAACTCACCTATCAAGGAAAGTCAATTAGAATCACAGCAGACTTGTCAGCACAAACCCTCAAGTCAAGACAAGCTTGGAGTGAGGGGTTTTAAGCTCTGAAACAAAATAATTTTCAACCCAGATTGATGTACCAAGCAAAATTTTCTTTAAAATTTAATGGAGAAACAAGATACTTCCATGACAAAGAACAACTGAAGAAATTCATGTCCACCAAACCAACCCTAGAAAGAGTATTGAAAGACATACTAGATAGAGATAAAAATGACTGCAATCTCAAAAACAACAACAGAAAGAAACCACCAGGAAGGACAAGCAATTAAACGAGTGGAAAAAACAGAAAACAAACAACTGGAACATCACATGGCAAGGTCGAGCCAGTACATATCAGTTACACCCATAAATGTAAATGGGCTCAACTCACCTATCAAAAGAAAAAGGTTGATGGAATGGATCAAGAAACAGGATCCCACAATATGCTGTACACAAGAAACACATCTGACTCAAAAGGAAATTCATAGATTAAAATCAAAGGAAGGAAAACAGTATCCCATGCAACAGGAACCCAGAAAAAAAGCAGTGGTAGCTATTCTGTTTGCAGGCAATGTGAAATTCATACCTAAAATGATTAAAAGAGATAAAGAAGGTCACTACATACTTGTTAGTGGAAAAATTCCAGAGGAAGAACTAACAATTATAAATACATATGCACCAAATACAGGAACACACAACTATATAAGACAAATACTAATGGGCATGAAAAATCAAATACACAAGAAAATTATAACAGGGGACTTTAATACCCCATTGTTACAAAGAGAAAGATCAGCTAGCAAAAAGTCAGCAAAGAAATGATACAACTGAATCATACCTGTGAGCAATTGGACTTGGTAGAAGTTTACAGAGTGTTTCACCCAACCACATTAGAATACACATTCTTCTCAGCTGCACATGAGACATTCTCCAAAATAGACCATATAATAACCCATAAAACATTCTTAAGTAAATACAAAGTGATTGAAATTATCCCATACATATTATCTGAGCATAGTGCATTGAAATTGGAAATTAATGGCAAAGAAATTATAAAACCTGCACAAATACATGGAAATTAAATAACAACTTTCTGAACAACAGGTGGTTACAGATGAAATTAAAGAAGAAATAAAACAATACTTACAACCCAATGAAAATACTGAAATGAGATACCATAATCTGTGAGATGTAATGAAAGTGGTCTTAAGAGGGAAATATATAGCAATAAATTGTCATATCAAGAAAACAGAATGAACACAAATAAACAACCTAATGCTGCATCATGAGTTTCTAGAAAAAGAAGAGCAAGTTAAACCCAAAGCTCATAGAAGAAAAGAAATTATAAAGATCAGAGCAGAAATTGATGCAATTGAAACTAAAAAAAAAACCCACAAAGAATTAATAATGAATCAAAAAGCTGGTTTTTTGAGAGAATAAACAAATTTGATAAACCTCTGGCTAACCTTATCAAGAAAAACAAAGAAAAAACCCAAATTCATGCAATAAGGACTAAAAAGAGGGAAATTACTACAGATCCCATGGAAATTCAAAAAATCATGAATACCTACTTTGAAAATCTCTACTTATATAAGATGGAAAACACAGAGGAAATGGAAAGATTTCTAGAAATATATGAACTACCAAAGCTCAATCAAGAAGATATAGCAATTTTGAACAAGCCAATATCAGCTATTTAAATTGAAAATGTGATTAAAAGCTTACCAATAAAGGAGAACCCAGGTCCTGATAGATTAATGGCTCAATTCTACAAGAAATTTAGAGATTTGATGCCAATATTCCTTAAACTTGCAATGAAATTGAAAAGGAAGAAATCTTCCCTAAATCATTCCTGGAGGCAAGTATTAGTCTGATAACAAAATTGGAGAAAGACCCAATTAAACAGCAGAACTATAGGCCAATCTCACTCATGAACATTGATGCAAAGATTCTCAATAAAATACTGGCAAATAGAATGCAACAAATCATCAAGAAGATTATACATCATAACCAAGTGGGATTCATTTCAGGAATGCACGGATGGTTTCACACACACAAATCAATAGTGTAATACACCACATCAACAGAGCCAAAAACAAAAACCCATGGTCATCTCAGTAGATGCAGAAAAAGCTTTCAATGAAGTCCAACACTTGTTCATGATAAAAACCCCTCAGAAACTCAGAATATACCGGTATCGACCTCAGTCTCATAAACACCATGTATGACAAACCAATAGCCAACATCATGCTAAATGGACAAAAACTGAAAACATTCACTCTAAAATCAGGAACAACACAAGGGTATCCACTATCACCACTCCTATTCAATATAGTTCTGGAAATATTAGCCAAAGCAATCAGACAAGAGAGACAAATAAAAGGAATAAAGATAGTAAAGGAAGAAGTAAAATTATCACTATTCACAGATGACATGATACTCTATATAGAAGATCAAAAAAACTCTATTATAATACTACTAGAGGTAATAAACAAATTAAGCAGTGTAGTTGGATACAAAGTCAACACTCAAAAATCAATAGCATTCCTGTACACAAACAAAAAACTCACTGAGAGAGAAATTATGGAAATACCACCTTTCACAATAGCATCTAAAAAAATGAGATACTTAGGAATAAACCTAACCAAGAACATAATATGCTGAAAATTATACTATGCTAAAAAAGGAGATTGAAGACGGTATTAGAAAATGGACTGATATTCCTTGCTCTTGGCTAAGAAAAACTAACATTTTGAAAATGGCCATTCTCTCAAAATTGTTATACAGATTTAATGCAATCCCAATCAAAATACCATTAAGATACGTTACAGATATAGAGAAAACACTCCTAAAATTCATTTGGAAACAGAAGAACCTAGAATAGCAAAGGCAGTCTGGGCAACAAAGGCAAGGCAGGAGGCATCTCAATTCCTGACTTGAAACTATACTACAAAGCCACAGTGATAAAATCAGCATGGTAATGGCAAAGAAATAGACCTGAAGATCAATGAAACAGATTAGAAGATGCAAACACAACTACAAAGATACTCAGTCATGTGATATTTGACAAAGGGTCTAAACATGTTCACTGGAAGAAGGACAGCCTCTTTAATAAATGGTGTCAGAAAAATTGGCTCTCCATATGCCAAAGACTGAAACTAGACCCATGCCTATCACCATGCACAAAACTACAGTCTAAATAGATTAAAGATCTAAATACTAAAACAGAAACATTAAATCTACTGGAAGATAAGGTAGGTAGAGGTCTTGAAGACACAGGAGTAGGCAGAGAATTAATGAACAAAATGCAAACCACCCACGAAACACTTTAAAGAATCAACAATTGGGACCTCATATTATTAAAAGGTTTTTACACTTCAAAAGAAATCACCAACAGAGTGAAAAGAAAACCCACAGAATGGAAAAAAAAATTAGCCAGCAATGCCTCAGATGTATCCAAACATATAAAGGACTTATATCCAAAACATACAAAGAATTAAAAACAATATGGCCCCCCAAATTCAAAGACCCTCTCCAAAAGTGGGCATCTAAGATGAACACACAGTTCTCAGATGAAGATATACAAATGGCAAAAAAAAAAAAAAAAAATACACGAAGAACTGTTCACCATCACTGGTCATTTGAGAAATGTAAAGTAAAGCAGCATTGAGATTTCATCTCACTCTGAAAAGAATGGCTGCCATCAAGAAATCAACTGATAACAAATGTTGGTGAGGCTGAGGGGAAAAAGGAACACTGCTCCACATTTGGTGGGAATGTAGACTGGTGCAACCATTATGGAAATCCATATATGTGCACCCATGTTCATAGCAGCACAATTTGTAATAGCTAAATCTTGGAAACAACCAAGATGCCCATCAACCACAGAGTGGATGAAAATGCTGTGGCATGTCTATACAATGGAATATTACTCAGCTATAAAAAAGGATGATCTTGAGGCCTTAGATAGGTAAATAGAGATAATTGGAGACTCCTCATTAGTGAAATAAATAAGAATTATATTTATAAATATCACATTGTGTCTCTAGTGTAAAAAGTAATAATAAATGTAGGAATAATAAAACCCAAAATGTGTAATTGCTATTGTAAAAAAGAATGGGAAGGAAAGTGCTCTAAAGGATATGTTTAAGTGTGTAAGATACATAACCATATTACTACCTTTTTGTTGGATCATTGAAAAGGATGGTTTGCACTCTCCTTGTTTGATTATCCACTTTTTAAACTTTAATTTTGTGACTTGAACAACTATTTCTAAAATGACAATGTGTAATTTATCAACTAGTGATTTCTTAGCATTAATGTTTTTTGAAATTTTGTATTATTCCTACCCTTTTATCTGTTTTGCTTTTTTTTTTCTTCTTTAAATAAAAAAAAGAATGCAATTGTGATTGGATCGTGGTGAGAAAGAAACAGCAGGGTACAAGACTAGCTGGAAAAAGAGTTCAGGCCACATCATGATTTTCTTAGGGATCAAATTAAAGATAATGCATGATTTTGAAGAAAATTATAAAACCACTGAAGGATCTGGGTCAGAAGATTACCTTTTCTGATGCATACTTTAAGAAGTTCATTCTGACCAGTGGATGGGAAGTGAATGAGAGTAGAAGTGGGAAAATCACTTAGTAGACTGTTCCAATTCTAGAAAAGAGCTCAAGGCTGTAAGGAGAGAAGTGACTATAAAGATAAAGTGGGAAGCTTAGTCAAGATGTATGTTTGAAACAGAAATTGATAACAGATAAATTACACTGTGTGCAAGACAAGGGAAGCAAGAATGACTCCTATATTTCTAACTTAAGCACAAGGAATAAAAAAGTTGAATTTGAAGAATTTTCTCATAAGGGAATTTCAAGTTTAACAAGAAAATTTTCAATATTTTATTTTGGAGCTTGCAAAATTTGAGGTGTGAGGCACTGCATCATATTAGAGATTTGGAGAAGAACAAATTTGGTAATTTATTACCTCAACTCCTTCCTAACTAAGTCAGAAGCATGTGTTTTCCCCTAGGGCATGCCTCGATGTTGTCTCAGTCCATTTGACGCTGCTATAACAGGATCTCAGAAAGTGGGTAATCTGTAGTGAACAGAAATATGTTTCCTTAGTTCTAGAATCCAAGATAGAGTTGGTAACGCCTGGCATGAGTCTTTTTCTATGTTGTCACGTAGTGGAGGGGAGAAGAACAAGGGTAAAAGAAGACCAAATTTGCCAAACTTCATCTCCACAGAGCCCTCATGGCCTAAACAACTTCTTGAAGGTCCAAACTTTTAATGCTGTTACCATGACAGCTGGAAGCTTTAACATGAGTTTAGGGCAGATATTCAAGCCATAGCTGCCCTGATCAGGTCACATGCTGTACACAGAGTTCCTTTAGGCATCACTTTGGTAAGCTCCCAACTATTGTAAGTACAGGACACAACAGCAGTCTCTGTTAGCTTTCTAACCGTTTTACACAGATTCCAAGTAATCCTTTCGCTGAACTCTTAATTACTCATCTTAAGTGTACCATCTGCTTTGTATGAGAGCTTCACACTTGACATCCTTTACCAGGAAGCACCGAGATGGAATTAGCGATATAAAAGCTACCAGGAAATTGTTCCTAGGGACGATAAAATGAGTGAAAAAGCAACCAGGGTTGAGCATGGAAAGACTTCCCACTACGAAACAGCTGTGAAAAAAGGTTAAAAAAAAAAAAGGAGGGGGAGATGCAGGATTGATTAGGAATAGACTCAGACCACAGTGTGGGGCTGAACATGGCTTTAATGTGAGTGAATATGGACCTGCTAGGAATCCCCACTGACAGAACTGGCATGGATTGCCATCTTGCATAATTAGTCCCTGTCAGAAAAGCATGACCTTGGTTCAAAAGCTAAATTGGATTGTGACAACAATAAGTAGAGGGTGTGGACTGACTATTGACAAATTCTCTCTTAAGGCAAACTGAGTGTCATTGTCACCCACACCAGCCAAAGTTACCTATCCAATGGCATTAAAGATCATCTATACCGGACATCTCATAATGTTATACAGCCCACATCTCTTTCTGTAGCTTGCACCCGTCTCTAACTACTAGTACTTTCAACTTTTATGCTCACACTGTCCAAACCTAACCCTAAGCCAGAAGGCAAAGACCAGGAAAGATCCACTTTGGAGTCTCACCAGTGTCCGTCTCAGGAGGCTGAGAACAGGATAAGAAAAGACAAAGAACGAGTCTAAACTTGCACATCTGAACTGCCCAATGCATCTGGAGCAAGACGGTAGAAGGAGAAAAAACAGAACCAAGGATTAAACCTCTAAGCAGTTTCTATACTTAGAAACTGGAGATAGAAAAAGGACCTCTCCCTCTCCCCCTATCCCACCCCAGAAAAAGAGTTAGAATTTGGTCAAAGACAACAAAGCAGGAAGAAAAAAACCTTCAAGGAAAAGGTAGAAGACCCTTGTCTAAAATTGCTGAACAATTAAATTAGATGATGCTTAAAGGACCCCATGGCAACATGGCTGTCACAGGTGACGGGAGCCACAGCAGGCCACTTGAAGCCGGGCAGTCAGATCAGAGAAAGTCAGTTTAGAAATAAAGACGTGGAGGTCATCAGCTTTTTGGGAGATGTGATTATGAGAAGTAGCCCACAGAGAATATTGTGAACTCAGATGACTGTTTGTTTGTATGTTTTGGGGTGTGTGTGTATGTGTGTGTGTGTCTCCATTTCTTTTGTAGACATTATTACAACATATTTTTGTTTTGAAGCATTGCTTCATAAGAGAGGTTCATAGGTTATAAAACAGAGGAACTGACTAGCGTTTCAAAGTGTTTAAAAAGACACCACTAGGCAAGTTACAGAAAATATGTGAGGGTAAAAGTTAATCTTAATGATGGGTGCAAGAATAAGTAGTTTATTAGATTTAGTGCTTAGGAAATGGAAAATTTCTGGTTGATTAATTCTGCTTTCTCCACAATATAAAATCAATACATAAAGTCCAGAATTGAGTCAGAAATTAAACAGACAAGAAGAAAATAACAAAGGAAAATTATGAAAAATTATAAAAATGTGGGAAAACAATCTTTACTGCAGGCATGCAGTAAAAACAGCAGGCACCTTTAAGCTGATTGCGTATCATTATTGATTTGGAGCTATAGGGGTCCTATAGCTTGCTCCTAAATTATTAACTTACAGATTAAAGCATCTGAAGAAAAATTAATTATATTCTTGCCACGCTGAATTAGAGAGGTCTGCATTTCCATTCAGATTGTGAGCCAGGTCTCTTCCCTGTGTAAAGGGAATCACTTCAGTTCCCTGAGACTCAGTTTCCTTTTGCATGTAGAATGGGAGTCACCTATTTCATAGAGCCATTAGAATTTAAAGAAATAACATGTGCACAATATGTAATAAATGATTCTCAAGGACAATTGATTTGGTTTATAAAGATTTTTAGATCCATATACAGTAATATATTCATCTATCTGTCTGTCTGTCTGTCTATCTATCTATCTATCTATCTATCTATCTATCTATCTATCTCTGGTGGGAAGAAAACCTGAAAATCTACAAACCTTTTAAAACAGCACATGGGTGGCTTAATATAAGATTCATAATTGTGTTATTTTGGGACTCTGCTGACATATAAAAGATCCAAAAGAGAAAGTTCAAGGGGATTCTTCGGTGATGCAAAACAGAAATATAACAAGCTCTATATTGTGCTCATTTTTAGAGTCAGTATTTTGAGCTCAGATTATTATTTTATTCTATTCTGCCTCAGAAAGGTGACTAAGTGAATTTTCAGTGCTCTTTCTTTTCAGATATGACTTTAGGAACACCTTTTAGAATAGGGATTTGGAGGTTCAGTGAAAATGAGAATCATGCTCAGGGGTAGAATCTTTTTAAACACGCAATCCTGGAGCATGGTGCAGCAGACTCCTCCTTGAGAATTCTGCTTTAGCTCTAAAGGATTCTGTTGGTGTCTTTTTTCCCCAATATTGTGAATCAGAACAGGGACCTTCCCACTGGGAACTTCATCAGCAATAGTTGGTTTTATTTTACTTTGAGACACATTCTCCATATGTCACTAAATTGATCAGGTATCACTTAAATTTACAATCCTTTTGTCTCCGCCTCCCAGACTTCTGGAATTACAGGCATATACCAGCATGCCTATCTTGGATATAAATATTTACTCTGTGTCCAACCTGGGACCTTGTAGACATGGTTTGCTAAGGAAGTGGGAGTTCAAGAATAAAAGGAAAAAAATTAGGACTCGAGCATAGCACATTTTTTAAAAAATGTTATGCAATCTGAACACAGAGACAGAAAGCATTGATTTTACAAGCTAGATTTTGTTTTTCTTTTGTGAGAGAATGAGGTGCATTTCCGTCTTCCATAAAGATTTTTCAAATAAAATGAAGAGGATGAACTGAAAAAGAAAACACACACACACACACACACAAAGAATGAAAGACTTTTTTTTTTTCATGCTCAAGATGGAATACTGCTTGAGGAAGACTAAATGAATGGCTTTCTCAATCTTTCTGACCTGGACCATGTTCAACAAAACAAATATTTTTTAGAATATTGACTATTGTAAGCAATTTACCTTTACAATGTTCTGTTACAATGTTCTGTACCCTGCATATGAAAGCAGAAACTCACTAAAAATAGTTACCTAACTATTAACTCCATTCCTAAAGAATTTATAACATAATTCACATTTATGCTTTGTATTGAACCATATGTGTTTGCTTCCATGGTGCACATATTAAAATTGCTTTCAATTACTAATTCGTATGTTTACTAATTGTACTAATTTTTCTACTAGTTAAAAATAACAAATTTAGTCTACCTGAGTACCTTCTCAAAAGCAAGGAACTAATATATTTGAATCTTTAATTCCTAGAATTAATTTGGAGCTGTAGGGGTCCTATAGCTTGCAGACATTTATGCTTTTCCTCAGCTTCAAGTTAGACATTTATGCTTTTCCTCAGCTTCAAGTTAGAGTAAACAAACAATTGCCTAAGGATGATCAGTATTGAGGCACACTGGGGACCATTTTATGAAATGAAATTTTATGTCTGCCCTGAGAATCAAGTAACTCTTGCAAAAATCCAGAATATAAATTCAGAGAGCTATATTCAACTTACATGCTGGGACATGGATGTCAACAGTGGAAAAACCCATATTTTGATTGTATACAATTTTATTTTGGTCTAAAAAAAAAGCCACTACCTTAGGTTTTCTGCGTATATCCTGTTTTACCAAAAATACTACTGAGAAACATTTACAATGTCATTTTCTTTTTTGGTTGTCTCTATTGTTGCTAGAATGAAAATATAAACTTTTTCCTTTCTTTGCTTGACAAAATATTCATTTTTGGTTAATTATTCCAAGTTGTGGATCTAGAGAGGTTTTAATCAGAAACTGAAAAATCTTTTAGAAATTAATTTGAGAAACTTGGAATATAATTATTTTTCTTTAAAATGTGTCTAAAAAATGGCAATTTGCATATTCATATGATATCCTGAAAGAAAGTCATACTTTGTCTCTACCACTCTGGCCATTGGGTTACTTCCCAAGTTAATCAAATCTTCACCATTACTAATCAGCTCACTTTATTCAGGTGGTGAAATGTATGACAGTACAGGAATGTATCTTTGGAGCTTAATGTTTCCTAAAACTGTCACTTTGATATTTTTTAAAAGTCTATACTTGATTCCTGTCTTGTAGAAAAAGAACACAAATGATCTCAGGAAGATGTAATCTCTTGTGCAAGGTACCAAATGATCGCCACATACTCCAGGTCTATTACATTAGATGGCTGAACTGAAAGAAGAGTTGTTTTTATGTATTATGATTTTAATATTAATCTATAAAAATTTGTCTACAGAATTGTGAAAGTAGTGACTGACCAGTTGGTCTCTTATGTATGTTAATGGCCAAAAGAGAAGGAAGGAAGGAAGGAAGGAAGGAAAGAAGGAAAGAAAGAAAGAAAAAAAGAAAGAAAGAAAAAAGGAAGAAAGAAAGAAAAGTTTTATAAGCAAGAAAGAATTTTCAAAAAATCAAGCTTGGACTAGAATAACTGCATAATAGTGTGCAATGCAATTTAAGACAGCTGAGAAACAGCCCTTTTAAAAGAACAGAATTTCTGACAACCATATTGCCAATGTTCTAATAGTAAAAATAAATTACTTTTCTTAAGGAGATTGAAGGTGTGAAAGTAGGTTGTAATATTTTAAATCAGGTCTATTATCAGAAAAGGCCAGCGCACTGCAGTGCATGGGTATTAGTAGAGAAAGAGTACATTAGACATCCCTGGCTTGGATGGCCTAAATTTAGCAGCACTTGAAAGTCCAGGGAGAACCTAAATCACTGTCAGTGATCTACTTTCAACTAACAAATTTCTTCTTAAAGGTTTGTTCACAGAGAAAATGTATATTCCTTCAATTTAGGTATTTATACTTTTAATCTTGAGGCATTTTTAAATAAATACTTGTACAGGACATACTGAAAAAGCATAGAGAACTGGAATTTTGATTATGTGAAACTGCGTAACCATTAACTAACTCAAATAAGCTCACGTGAATGAGCACAGACATGAACCTGCACCCTTATACACAGATATGCACAAACAGCAACAGACACATGCACAAATTTTCTCAGAGACTGATTCAGCATTTTGCCTTTCTAATTATAACTGATTAAGCTCTTTAAGTAAAATCTAAGATGCTATCCTCTTTATTAAAAGGTTTTATTAGTACAATATTTTTGGAGCACTCAGGTTCTTTCTTGAGTTACTTTTTTCTTTTCATCTTAGTTGCTAAATATGAACATACTATTTAATGTTGATTAAATATGATGTCTGTTCCTGTGAACTTTGGCTAAAACATACCTTTAATATTTTATCCTGAAAAGAAGACACAAGAAACAGATTAAAAACTTAATATGGCATATTTTGAAAACAACGTATAGAAACATTGTCATAGTAATAGTAATACTAATGACATTCAAGGCCAATGTACCAAGTTATAGGTAACATACGAAAACCGAGGATTGATTATAGTTCTAAACTTATAAGTACACTTGAATCTCTGAAACACATTTTTTACTAAACTGAACAATGAGACATAATCTGGGTATTATGTGATTTTCAGTGTTGCTGGATGTGATTCTCAACACTCAAGTGTTCATTCTATGACCGGGAAGAGTCATGAAAGAAACATCATGGAGAAAGGACATGGAGGAAAAAGTTTTTAGTGCACAGTGGCTGGGAGAGAGCTGAGGAACTGCCAGACAGGAAGGAGTGATGGATATTTACATATACCTCCAAGGCAAAACCCCATGACCCTAGTGTACCTAGGTGTGTGCTTTCTTAATTTGTTAGGCGTTTTTTAATTGAATAAATTTGACATGTCAGAACCAATGGTCATATTCTACCCCTTGTCATCTCCACACATAAACACAGCTCATTAAACTATAATTAATCTCCAAATAAGAATAATGACAAGTGTATAACTGATGAACACAATACAGTTATCCCACATATACAACTGGATGCACAATAATCTTTTCTCCAAAGTCTTAATATTTCCAACATTTTTAGAAGTAAAAGTCCCAGGCCTGTCTTAAATTTAAGGAATACTCTTAGCTCTAAATCTCCTTAAAAATAAAAAACCAACTATATAATCTCATGGTACAGTGGCAAAGGGTCAATATTCCCATTACACAAGGGAGGAATAGAGGGACAGAAAGTAATAGGAGCAAAGCAAAATCAAAGCCCAACAAGGAAAACCATATACACTAGTATATCTCTGGTCTGGCATCTAAGGCAGATGGTAAAATGTGCATTCTGAAAGAATCAATTGTCCCCACTTCCATGTCTAAGTGGTCTCAGTCTTGTACTGATTACCCGTGGTTTTCCTCCCGACATTCTACTTTCCTGGCATCTCTGACTTCCTAAGGACTCCACTGCAGCTCTGGCTTCACTTCCAACCATTTCTTGCACTGCACCTTCCTGCTATTCTTCCACACAGCTCTCCATTTCTGATTCTCAATTACCGTGAACTGAGCAGCTTTATGCTTCTCACAACATTCCATCACAATGTTTTTGCCTTCGAGCGAGCCAATTATAGACCTAAAGCATGAGTCAATTAACCTTTTCTATATTTAAGTTGTGAATGTGAAGTGTTAGTTTCAGCAATGGAAAGTTGACTAATACAAAAAATTAGTACCAGAGAAGTAGGGTCGCTTCTGTGACTGCAACCAAGCATATAGATTAGATTCCTTTGGAACTTGCTTGAAGGAGGAATTTGGAGAATTTAAGAGGTGGAAGCTAGAGAAACCCTAGAAAAGTGTAAGCAATGCCTTCTAGATCACAAAAGACCAGAAAGCTGACAAAAAGACAGACAGTAAAGACTGGGATCTGAGTTCTTGGCAGTGGGATATCAGGCCATATGTGCTGTATTATGACAGAAAATCTGCCTGTATTTTGAAGTCACAAGACTTTACTAGAGACTGAGATTAAAAGCAGCAGACTAATTAATCTGGAAGAGGAAATTTCAATACAAACCAATATTCAGACGTGGCCTGAGTAATTCTGGCTGCTTTTGCCCAGATGTATAGTGAAAATTAGAGGCAAAGGACAGAGCAAAAGAAAATCTGCAAATTTAAACTTTTCCCTAAAGAAAACTATGTGTCAAACTGGGACCAAAAATAATGGGTGCTGTACAAATTAGTACCAGTAACAAGGAACAAAGTACTTTGTACAAGGATATTAACTAAGATGCCTCAGTGGCATTTCAGAAGTTTGTGAACCCCGTGCATTGAAGACTCAAGGGTGCAAATCTGTTGAACTTTTAAGGACACTTGCTCAGGAAGGTCCCGCTAGGGAATGGTTCCTTGCAATTTATTCTATTTTTATCATCTGTCCAGGAACTAACAAGGCTGTTGCAGTCATATTCCAAAAGGGCCTGGTTCTACTTCCTCTTATAGCAGACCTTTGCATAATTCATGTGAAACCGATTTTACCACCATGCAGAATGCAAAAACTGTGGGGTCATGGAAGCTTCCACCTAGATTTCAAAGGAAGCCTTGGGAACCTGGGTAAGGATTCAGTGAATGACCAGTTCATGAAACCATGGGAATAAAGCCAAAGCTGCAGTAGAGTCCTTAAGAAATCAGGGATGCCACCCAGATAAGAGGAGAGAACATTTTAGATGTTCTAAATACAATGAAGTAGATATATCAGGCTTACTAGTCACAATCATACATAAAATGTTCTGATAGCATGCATATAATTTTATAAGGGAATTAAAAATTGAACAAATTTTAACTTTTGCATTTTTCCTTGTTAACCTCTTGAGTCTTATTTTCAAGAGTTGAAAAGTTCTAGATTATAAAAGAAAACTGTCTCAGTAGAAGGAAAAACATAAATATTTATACTATGCTTTGATATGACTCTCAGTGAAAATTAAAAAAATATAGTTATAGTTACAATTGATTTTTCTCCAATTGGTAAGTACATATTTTATTTTTCCACATGCATGTGACCTTGCACCTTTTTATGGATTGTATGTTAATTATGTCAGTCCTGTTATATCAAACTTACTGGGTGAAGAAAGCCCTAGCAGATCATCAAAGCAACCTAGTAGGAAAGTCTGCATGGATTATGCAGGTGTACTCTTGCTTACTGTAAGTGGTCTCTCACTTGTTTCTCTGGTGCACTGTCTCCTCACTCTGCATCCTGGCTGCTAGGAAACAACCATCTTCATTTTGTCATGCTTCTCTGCCATGAAGTTTCTGCCTTAAGGCCAGACAACCATGGACTGAATCTCCAAGACTATGAACCAAGTTAAACCTCTTTTTTAGCTTGTGGATGTCTAAAATTGTGTCTTGGGGAGGGGAAAACTGGTTTATACAGAAAATTGATATAAGAGAAGTAAGGTAATTGCTGTGACTATATCTGACTATGTGGTTCAAAAGTTGAAACTGGTTTGAGGGAGTTTAGAAATCTTTAGAGGTATAAATTACAGAAGCCTTAGGATACTGTGAGCAGTGTTTCATGGGAAAGAGTTGTTAGAGGTCAGAAGACCAGAATGTTAACAAGAATGTTGATAATAAACAGGCCAATCTGAGGAGGTCTTAGTGGAGAATGAGGTCTTTATTGGCAGTAGACTAGAAGCCATGTATTCGGTAGAAAATTTGTCTATAATTTGCCCATTTTCTGAGACATTATGGGTAACTAATATTAAAGGTATTGAATTAATGACCCTGGTACAAAATAAGACAATCAGGCTATAACATGGGCACTGTGAGCTGTTTACTGCTAGGTTTTTAGTAGGAGTTGGAAGCAAATAACAGAACAGAAAAATATGAAAAATTCAGTTTTGGTCTATGGTCAAGCATGTGTTAAATTGAGGCCAAAGCATGTGTGGATGCTAAAGATATTAGAGCCATTAAAAATACTTTGTACAGAACTTAGCGGAAGCCTGTATTGGGCATAGGCTGCCCAGAGCCTCCACCGTGGGCCCGCCCTCTCTCTGGGAACTTAGCAGAAGCCTGTATCAGGCGTAGGCTGCCCAGAACCTCCACCACGGGCCTGCCCTGCCACCTGAAACTCAGCGAAAGCCTACCTCAGGGGTAGGAACCTCCCCTGTGGGCCTGCACTGCCACCAGGAACATTGAGGAGGCCCGTCCAAGACTGAAAACTGCCCTGGACTGCTACAGATGGGCCCACCCTCCGACCTGGAACATCAGAAGATCTCAGCTATATCCAGTTAGTGTGAGAAAATTTGGAAATTTGCTCCCAGGTGGTGAACTTTGGACTACACTGGATTGATTGTATCAATGTGGTGAGTATACCCATAAAATAGAAGTGTACAGCGGATCAATAGGGCCAGTAGTAAAAACCCCCTCCAACTAACTGTAAGACTTTGGTGTGTCTGAAAAGAGTGTGTATGATCCCCTCCTACACATAGAAAACACCAGGCAGAGTAAAAATGACAAAACGAAAAAGCAAAATGCAGTCTCAAACATATAGTTCACCAGAAGAAAGTATAGGAGACATTGAAATAGAGGACCACAAAAGTAACACACTAGGAAACTCTGAAAAGATAGCCAGTGAAATAAAAAAAACAACTGCATCATGCTATAGAGGAAATCAAATTAGAAGTAGTCTCCCATGTAAAGATAGAAATAACAACTTTAGTAAAGAAGTTGTTGAATGCAGCTAAAGAAGAACTAGAGAAAAAAGTACATGAGCATGGGGAACTGATTGAAACTTTGAATGAACAATATAGAAAACAAGCAGAATTCATGAAACAAACTCAAAGAGACATCCAAGAAACAAAAAATTCTATTGAAATTGCCTAAAGGAAGCTGAGGATAGGATTTTGAACCTTGAGGACAGGATCACAGTTAGTGATCAGGAAAGGATAGAACTTTTAAAAATAACAAAGCAGCATGAAATGACAATCCAGAAGCTTCAGGATGATGCCAAGAGCAACAATATAAGAATAATGGGCATTAGCAAAGATACAGGAGTGCAGGCAAATGACATACATAAAGTATTTACAGAAATAATAGCAGAAAATTTCCCAAACATGGGGAAAGAATCTGATATGAAGATAAGTGAGGCATATAGAACACCAAACAGTCACAATCAACATAAATCTACACCCAGACACTAATAATTAAGATCTCAGACATACAGCATAAAAACAGAATACTAAAAGCTGTCAGAGAAAAGACACAACTCACCTATCAGGGAAAGCCCATTAGAATCATGACAGACTTTTCAGCACAAACCCTCAAGTCAAGAAGATCTTGGAGTGAGGTATTTCAAGCCCTGAAAGAAAACAATCTTCAACCCAGACAGATGTACCCAGCAAAACTTTCATTCAAATTTAATGGACAAACAAGATACTTCCATGACAAAGAACAACTGAAGAAATTCATGTCCACCAAACCAACCCTAGAAAGAGTACTGAAGGATATACTAGACAGAGATCAAAGTGACCACAATCCCCAAAACAACAAGGGAAAGAAATGACCAGGCAGGATAAGCAATTAAATAAGAGGAAAAGCAAAAAGAAACAACTGGAACATAACATGGCAAAGTCGAGCCAGTACATATCAGTGCTATCCATAAATATAAATGGCCTCATTTCGCCTATAAGAAGGAATAGATTGACAGAATGGATCAAGAAACAGGACCCCACAATATGCTATATACAAGAAACACATATGACCCAAAAGGAAACTCATAGATTAAAAGTCAAAGGGTGGAAAACAGTATTCCATGCAACAGGAACCCAGAAAAAAGCAGGGGTAGCTATTCTATTTGCAGACAACATGAACTTCAAACCTAAAATGATTAAAAGAGATAAAGAAGGTCACTATATACTTATTAGTGGTAAAATTCAAGAGGAAGAACTAAAAATTTTAAATATATATGCACCAAATACAGGACCACCCAACTATATAAGACAGATACTAATGGACATGAAAAACCAAATACACAAGAATACAATTATAACAGGAGATCTTAACAGCCCATTGTCACGAAGAGATAGATCAACTAGATAAAAAGTCAGCAAAGAAATAACAGAACTGAATCATACCTGTAAGCAATTGGATTTAGTAGATGTTTACAGAGTGTGCCACCCAACCACATCAGAATACACATTATTCTCACCTGCACATGGGACATTCTCCAAAATAGACCATATATTATCTCATAAAACATTCTTAAGTAAATGCAAAGGTATTGAAATCATACCATGCATAGTATCTGACCATAGTGCACTGAAATTGGAAATTAATGGCAAAAGAAATTGTAAAACCAGCATAAATACATGGAAACTAAATGACAGTCTTTTGAACAACCAGTGGGCTACAGATAAAATTAAAGAAGAAATAAAACAATACCTACAAGTCAATGAAAACATAGAAACAACATACTATAATCTGTGGGATGCAATGAAAGCAGTCTTAAGAGGGAAATATATAGCAATAAACTTTCATATCAAGAAAACAGAATGAGCACAAATAACCTAATGCTCCATCTCAAGTGTCTAGAAAAAGAAGAGCAAGCTAAACTCAAAGCTCATAGAAGAGAGGAAATTGTAAAGATTAGAGCAGAAATCAATGCAATTGAAACTAAAAAAAATACAAAGAATTAATGAATCAAAAAGCTGTTTTTCTGAGAGAATCAACAAAATTGACAAACCCCTAGCTAACCTTATCAAAAGAAAGAAAGAAAAAACCCAAATTCATGCAATAAGGACTGAAAAGAGAGAAATTACTACAGATCCCATGGAAATTCAAAAGATCATGAATACCTATTTTGAAAATCTCTACTCACATAGAGTGGAAAATACAGAGGAAATGGACAGATTTCTAGAAACATATGAACTACCAAAGCTCAACCAAGAAGATATAGCAATTTTGAACAACCCAATATCAAATATTGAAATTGAAAATGTAATTAAAAACTTACCAACAAAGAAAAGTTCAGGTCCTGATGGATTCACAGCTGAATTCTACAAGAAATTTAGAGATGATTTGATGCCAGTACTCCTTAAACTCTTCAACGAAATTGAGAAAAAAGCAATCCTCCCTAAATCATTCCTGGAGGCAAGTATTACTCTGATACCAAAACCAGAGAAAGATGCAACCAAAAAAAGAGAATGATAGGCCAATCTCACTAATGAACATTGATGCAAAGATTCTCAACAAAATACTGGCAAAAAGAATGCAGCAAATCATCAAGAAGATTATACATCATGACCAAGTGGAGTTCATTCCAGGAATGCAGGGATGGTTTAACATACGCAAATCAATAAATGTAATGCACCACATCAACAGAGCCAAAAACAAAAAACCCATGGTCATCTCAATAGATGCAGAAAAAGCTTTTGACAAAGTCCAACACATGTTCATGATAAATACCCTTCAGAAACTTGGAATACACGGTATCTACCTCAACCTTATAAAGGCCATCTATGACAAACCTACAGCCAACATTATACTAAATGGACAAAAACTGAAAGCTTTCACTTTAAAATCAGGAACAAGACAAGGATGTCCACTCTCATCACTCTTTTTCAACCTAGTTCTGGAAACACTAGCCACGGCAATCAGACAAGAGAGAGAGAAATAAAAGGAATAAAGATAGCAAAGGAAGAAGTTAAATTATCACTATTTGCAGATGACATGATACTCTATATAGAAGACCCCAAAAACTACATTAAAAGACTGCTAGAGGTAATAAACAAGTTCAGTAATGTAGTTGGATACAAAGTCAATGCTCAAAAATCAATAGCATTCCTGTACACAAACAAAAAACTCACTGACAGAGAAATTATGGAAATATCGCCCTTTACAATAACATCTTAAAAAATGAAATACTTAGGAATCAACCTAACTAAAAATGTAAAAGACCTATATACTGAAAATTCTACTATGCTGAAAAAGGAGATTGAAGAGGATATTAGAAAATGGAAGGACGTTCTTTGCTCTTGGTTAGGAAGAACCAACATTGTGAAAATGGCTATACTCCCAAAACTGCTATACAGATTTAACACAATCCCAATCAAAATACCATTGACATACCTCACAGATCTAGAGAAAACACTCCTAAAATTCATTTGGAAACAGAAGAAACCTAGAATAGCAAAGGCAATTCTAGGTAACAAAAGCAAGACAGGAGGCATCTCAATTCCTGACTTGAAACAGTACTATAAAGTCACAATGATCAAATCAGCTTGGTACTGGCAAAGAAATAGACCTGAGGATCAATGGAACAGATTAGAAGATGCAAGCACAAGTACAAAGACACTCAGCCACCTGATATTTGACAAAGGGGCTAAATATGCCCACTGGAAGAAGGATAGTCTCTTTAATAAATGGTGTTGGAAAAATTGGCTCTCTACATGCCAAAGACTGAAACTAGATCCATGCATAGCACCATGCACAAAACTAAAGTCTAAATGGATCAAAGACCTCAATATTAAAACAGAAACACTAAATCTACTGGAAGACAAGGTAGGTAGAAGTCTTGGAGACATAGGGGTAGGCAGAGAATTCATGAACCAAATGCAAACTGCACGGGAAACACTTCAAAGAATCAACAAATGGGATCTCACATTATTGAAAAGTTTCTG